>JACEEZ010022988.1:0-40000 GCA_016584305.1 Chionoecetes opilio | reverse complement strand
TGTGTTTGGGGGGACGTGGTTTTTGTGGGGGAACGTGGTTGGGTTGTGAGGCGTGGCTGTTTTGGAGGACGTGGTTGTTTTGGGGTTTGTGGGGAAAGTGGTTGTTTTTTTGAGGACGTGGTTGTTTTTTGTGAGGACGTGGTTGTGTTGTGGGGACGATTTTGGGTGTTTTGAGGACGGGGTTTGTGTTGTGAGGACGTGGTTGTTTTTTGTGAGGACGGGCTGTGTTGTGAGGACGGGGTTTGTGGTTGTGAGGATGGGGCCCTGTGTTGGAGGAAGGGGTTTTTGTGTTTTTGAGGACGGGGTTTTGTTTTGTGGGACGGGGTTGTGTTGTGAGGACGGGGTTGGGGTTGTGAGGACGTGGGTGTTGTGAGGACGTGGTTGTTTTTGGTAGGACGGGGCTGGGTTGTGGGGGACGTGGGGGGGTTTTGTGAGGACGTGGTTTTTTTGTGAGGACGGGGGTTGTGTTGTGGGGGAAGGGGGGGGTTGTGTTGTGAAACGGGGTTGTTTTTTTTGAGGATGGGTGTTTTTAAAGGGAAAGGGCGGGGTTTTGTTTTTTCAGGAGGGGGTTTTGTGTTGTGGGGAAACTTTTTTTTGGTTTTTGGTTGTGAGGACGTGGTTGTTTTGTGAGGACGGGGCTGTTTTAAAGAGGACGGGGTTTTGGGGTTGTGGGGGCCGGGGTTTGTGTTGTGAGGACTTGGTTGGGTTGTGGGGAAACGTGGTTGTGTTTTTTGAGGACGGGGTTGTGTTGTGAGGAGTGGCGGGTTTTTGTGAGGCGGGGTTTGTGTTGTGAGGAAGGGTTTTGTGTTGTGGGGGCCTTGGTTTTTGTTGTGAGGACGTTTTTGGGTGTTTTTTGAGGACGGGGGCGGTTTGTGAGATTGGGGTTGTTTTGTGAGGACGGGTTGTGTTGTGGGGACTTTGGTTGTGTTTTTGGGGAAACGTGGCTGTGCTGTGGGGGACGTGGTTGTGCGTGAGGAGTGGGGGGGTTGTGGGAGGGGTTTTTGTTTTTGGGGAACGTGGTTGTGTTGTGGGGCGTGGTTTTGGGGTTTGTGGGGACGTGGCGGGTGTTGTGAGGACGGGGTTTTGTGTTGTGTTGTGAAAAGTGGTTGTGCTGTGAGGACGTGGCTGTGTGAGGACATGGTTTTGTTTTTTAATGGGACGGGGTTTGTGTTGTGGGGGACGTGGCTTGGGTTGTGGGGACGTGGGTGTGTTTTTGGGGGACTTGTTTGGTTGTGAGGCCGGGTTTGTGTTGTGAGGACGTGGCTGTGTGGGGCGTGGTTGTTTTGGGGGGGGGAGGGGCTGTGTGAGGACGGGGTTTTGTGTTGTGGGGACGTGGCTGGGTGAGGAGGGTGATTGTTTTGTGAGGCGGGGTTTTGTTTTGGGCCCGTGGCTGTTGGGACGTGGTTGTGTTGTAAAGGAAAACGTGGTTGGTGGAGGACGTGTTTGTGTTTGGGGGACGTGGTTGTGTTGTGAGGACGTGGTGTGTGAGGAGGGGTTTGGGGTGGGGGACGTGCCTGTTTTAAGGACGTGATTGTTTTTGTGAGGACGTGTTTTTTGTTGTGGGGCCGGGGGCTGTTTGAGGACGTGGGGGGTTTTGTGGGGGACGTTTTTGGGTTTTTTGGGGGAAAGTGGCTTTTGTTGTGGGAAAACCGGGGGTGTGTTGTGAGGACTTTGATTGTGTTTTTGAGGACTTTTGTTGTTTGTGGGACTTTTTGTTTTAAAGGGACGGGGCTGTTTGTGGGGGAAGTGATTGTGTTTTGAGGACGGGGGGGGTTTTTGTTTGTGGGGACGTGGTTGTGTTGTGGGGGAGGGGTTTTTCCCGTTGTGTTGTGGGGCGGGGTTGGTTGTGAGGACGTGGTTGTTTTGTGAGGACGGGTTGTGTTTTTTTGTGGGGACGGGGTTTGTGTTGTGGGGACGGGGTTGTGTTGTGAGGACGTGGTTGTGTTGTGTTGGGGAGGGTGGTTGTGTTGTGAGGACGTGGTTGTGTTTGAGGACGTGGTTGTTTTTGTGACCCCCGTGGGTTTTTGTGGGGAAAGGGGTGGTTGTTTTGGAGGACGGGGGTTGTGTTGGAGGAGTTTTTTGTTTTGTAAAGGACGGGGTTTGTGTTGTGAGGACGTGGTTGTGTTGTGAGGACGTGGTTTTTTTGGGTTGTGGGGACTTTGGTTGTTTTGGGTTGAGGAGGGGGTTGTGTTGTGAGGACGTGGTTTTGTTGTGAGGACGTGGCTGTGTTGGGGAAACGGGGTTTTGGGGTTTGGAGGACGGGGTTGTTTTGTAAAGGACGGGGTTGTGTTGTGAGGACGGGGTTTGTGTTGTGAGGACGTGGGTGTTGTGAGGACGGGGGTTGTTTTGTGGGGGACGTGGTTGTGTTGTGGGGAACTGGCTGGGGGTTGTAAAGGACGGGGTTTGTTTTTGTGGGGACGGGGTGATGTTGTAAATACGTGGTTGTTTTTGTGGGGACGGGGTTTTGTTTTGGGGAAGGACGGGGTTGGGGTTTTTTGGGGGAAGGACGGGGCCTGATTGTGAGGAGTGGTTGTGTTGTGAGGCGTGGTTGTTTTTTTGGGGGAACGTGGTTGTTTTTGTGGGGACGTGGTTGTGTTGTGAGGAGGGGTTGTGTTGTGGGGGAGTGGCTAAATTTTGGGAAAATTACGGGGTTTTTGTTGTGAAGGGGGTTTGGTTGGGGACGTGGCTGTGTTGTGTGAGGACGTGGTTGTTTTGGGGTTTTGTGAGGACGTGGTTGGTTGTGGGACGGGTTTTTGTTTGTGGGGACGTGGGCGTGTTGGGAACGGGGTTTGGGGTTTTGGTTTTGGGGGGACGTGTTTTTGTTGTGAGGACGGGGTTTTGTGTTGTGAGGAGGGTGGCTGTTTTGTGAGGCCCGGGGGTTGTTTTGTGAGGAGTGGTTTGTTGTGGGGGGACGTGGTTTGTTGTGAGGACTTTGTTTGTGTTGTGAAAACGGGGTTGTTTTGTGAGAACTTTGGTTTGTTTTGTGAGGATGGGGTTTGGTGTTGGGGGACGGGTTGGTTGTGGGGACGTGGTTGTGTTGTGAGAACGTGGCTGTTTTGGTGGGGCGGGGTTTTTTTTTGTGAGGACTGGTTGGGGTTGGGGGGAAATTTGGCTGTGTTGTGAAAAAACGTGGTTGTGTTGTGAAAACGTGGGCGTTTTTGTGAGGACGTGGTTGGTTTTTTGGGGGACGTGGGTTGTGTTGTGGGGAACGGGCGTGTTGTGAGGACGGGGTTGGGGGGTTGTGAGGACGTGGCTTTTTGGTGAGGACGTGTTTGTGTTGGGGAGGATGGTTGTGTTGTGGGGGGCCCGTGGTTGTTTTGTGAGGGTGGCTGTTTGTGAGGCCCTTTTTGGGTTGTTTTTTGTGAGGACGTGGTTGTTTTGTGAGGACGTGGTTGTTTTGTGGGGATGGCGGGTTTTGTGGGGACGTTTTTTGTTTTTGTTTTTGTGAGGACGGGTTTGGTTGTGGGGGACGTGGCTGTGTTGTGAGGACGGGGTTTTTGTGTTGTGAGGCCCGGGGGTTGTGTTTGAGGACGAGGTTGGTTGTGGGGAGGGTGGTTGTGTTTGAAAAGTGGTTGTTTTTGTGGAGGCCGTGGCTTTTGTTGTGAGGCGTTTTTGTGTTTTTGGGGGACGGGGGTTGGTTGTGGGGAAAGGTGGTTTGTTGTGGGGAACGGGGTTTGTTGTGAGGACGTGGTTGTGTTTGAGGACGGGGCCCTTGTGTTGTGAGTACGTGGCTGTTTTTGTGGGGAACGTGGTTTTTTGTGAGGACTGGTTGGGGTTGTGAGGACGTGGTTGTGTTGGAGGGGGGGGTTTTGGTGTTGTGGGGCCCGGGCTGTTTTGTGAGACGGGGTTGTGTTGTGGGGAAATTTGGGTGTTTTGGGTGAGGACGGGGTTTGTGTTGTGGGAACGTGGTTGGGGTTTGTGAGGACGTGGTTGTGTTGTGGGGAAAGGGTTTTTGTTTTTGTGGGACGTGGTTGTTTTTTGTGGGGGCCCGTGGCGGGTTTTTGGGGGACGTGGTTGTGGTTGTGGGGAAAGGGGTTTGGTTTGGGAGGACGGGGTTGGGGTTTTGAGGCCCCGTGACTGTGTTGTTGAGGACGGGTTGTGTTTGAGGAGGGGTTTTGGGTTGGTTGTGAGGACGTGGTTGTGTTTTGGGGACGGGGTTTTGTTTTGTGGGGGAAGTGGTGTTTGTAGGACGGGGGTTTGGGGACGTGGTTGTTTTTGTGGGACTTGGTTGTGTTGTGGGAATTGGTTGTTTTGGGGGGAAGGGGTTTGGGGTTGTGGGGGAGTGGTTGTGTTGTGAGGACGTGGTTGGGGTTGTGAGGACGGGGTTTTGTTTTGTGAGGACGGGGGTTTTTGTTGGGGGGGGACGGGGTTTTGTGTTGTGGGACGGGGTTGGGTTTTTGTGAGGATTGGGGTTGTGTTGTGGGGGAAAAGGGGGCTGTGTTGTGAGGACGGGGTTGTTTTTGTGAGGCGGGGTTTGTGTTGTGAAAACGGGGTTGTTTTGTGAGGACGTGGTTGTTTTGGGGGTTTTGGCTGTTTTGGAGGACTGGCTGGTTGTAGGACGGGGTTTTTTTTTGGGGGGGGACGGTTGGTGTGTTGGGGGGGTCGTGGCTGTTTTTTGGGGCGTGGTTTGTGTTGTGAGGACGTGGTTGTGTTGGGGGGGCGGGGTTTGGGGGTTGTGAGGCGTGGTTTGTTTTTGAGGAGGGTGGCGGGGTTGTGGGGAAACGGGGTTGTGTTGTGTTGGAGGACTGGGGTGTTGTGGGGACTTTGGCTGTGTTGTGAGGACTTTGGGTTATTTGTGAGGACGTGGTTGTTTTTGTGGGGTCGGGGTTTTGTGTTGTGAGGACGGGGTTTGTGTTGTGGGGAAAGTGGTTTGTTTTGGTTGTGAGGACGGGGGTTTTGTTTAAAGGACGTGGTTGTGGTGAGGACGTGGTTGTGTTGGGGGGGGGAGGGTTTTGGTTTTTGTTTTGTAGACGTGGTTGTGTTGGGGGACGGGGGCTGTTTTGTGGGGACGGCTGTTTTGAGGACGGGGGTTGTGTTGTGAGGACGGGGCTGTGCTGTGGGGACGGGGTTTGTGTTGTGAGGACGGGGCCCGGGTGTGTGGGACTTTGGTTGTGTTGTGGGGAAACTTTGGTTGTGTTGTGGGGGAAGTGGTTGGGGTTGTGAGGACGTGGTTGTTTTGGTGGGGAAACTTGCGGGGTTTGGGGCCCCCCGTGGCTGTGCGTGGGGGACGGGGTTGGGGTTGGGGAGGACGGGGTTTGTGTTGTGAGGCGTGCCTGTGTTCTGGGGGCCCGCTGTTGTTTGGGAGGACGATGTTGTTTTTTTGAGGACGGGGTTTTGGGGTTGTAGGACGGGTTTTGTTGTGGGGGACGATTTTTGTGTTGTGGGGACCGATGTTGTTTTGTGGGGACGGGGGTTGTTTGTGAGGGCGGGGTTGTTTGTGAGGACGGGGTTGTTTTGTGGGGACGGGGGGTTGTTTTGGGGAAAGGGGTTGTGTTGGGGAGGACGGGGGTTTTTGTTGTGGGGGACGTGGTTGTGTTTTGGAGGACGGGGTTTTGTCTTGGGAGGACGGGGTTTGTGTTGTAAAGGACGTGGCTGGGGTTTTTGAGGCTTGGGTTTTGGTGTTGTGGGGACTGGGGTGTTTTTGAGGACGGGGTTTGTCTTGTGAGGACGGGCTGTGTTTGTGAGGACGGGGTTTGTGTTGTGAGGACGTGGCTGTTTTGGGTTGGAGGACGTGTTGGGGTTGTAGGACGTGGTTGTTTTGGGTGAGGACGGGGTTTGTTTTGTGGGGGGACTTTGGTTGTTTTTGTGAGGACCGGGGTTTTGTCTTGTGGGGGAACGGGGTTGTTTTTTGGGGGAAAGGGGTTTGGTGTTGTGGGGCCCGTGGTTGTGTTGTGAGGACGGGGGGTTGTGTTGTGAGGACGTGGCTGTGTTGTGGGGGACGGGCTGTGTTGTGGGGAAACCGGGGTTTGTTTTTTGTGGGGACGTGTTGTGTTTGGGGCGGGCGGTTTTGTGAGAACGTGGCTGGGTTTTGAGGAGGGGGGGTTTTGTTTTTGGGGAAACGTGGTTGTTTTGGTGGGGACGTGGCTGTGTTGTGACGACGTGGCGTGTTGTGAGGACGGGGGTTGGTTGTGAGGACGGGGTTGTTTTGTGAACGTGTTTTTGTTGTGGGGTTTGGGGCTGTGTTTGGGGGTTTTTGGGGTTGGTTGGATTTTTAATAAAAGTGTTGTGTTTTTTTTGCGGTGTGCACTTTGGGGTTTTTGGTTTTGTGTTGTTTTGTGTGTGGGGGGGGGGAGGTATGGGATGGGGGAAATCAGGAGGCTCAGACGGTGATCATGAGGGAGCTATCGGGTGACCTCGACCCTTTCCCCCCTGCAAAACACACACACACACACACACACACACACAAAACCCACCCACACAACACACACCCCAAAACCACACACAAAACACAACCCACATAACACACACACACACAAAACCACACCCCCACCCCACACAAACACAAACAACACACACCACACACAAAACAAAACCCCACACACACATAACACAACACACCCCTATAACACCCCAAAAAACGCACGCACCCACACACACACAAAACACACACACACACACAAAACAAAAACACCACAACACACACCACACACCCCACACACACACACACAACACACACCCCAACACACACACCCCACACACACACACACAACACAAAAACACACAGATATAGAGCAAGGCAAGAAGGCAACACACGACACATTATCATACTACCTCCTCCTCATCACCACTATTATCATCATCAGCATGTCATCGAAGCACATCCCTCCTTCCCTATATAACCGCCTTGCTTCGCCACCTCATTACCTCCTCCTCCTCCTCCCCCTCCTCTTTCTCTTCCCTATATAACCGCCTTGCTTCGCCACCTCATTACCTCCTCCTCCTCCTCCTTCTCCTCTTTCTCTTCCCATCTCCTCCTCCTCCTCCTCCTCCTCTCCTCCCCTCCTCTCCTTATCCTGTCACACTCCTTGGACGTATAATTTACTCCTTACCTTTAATATACGGGTTTAGGGAGGTAATTCCCAACCTGTACTCTTTATATAGACGCCTTAAGGCACACACACACACACACACACACACACACACACACACAGCTTCAAGGGTAAGACTATCAGCGTGATCATTATTCCATTCTCAGCCAATCAGATGCCTCGGACGTATCTCCAGGCAGCCAAAATCGGAAGGAGGTGGTTGTGAGTATTATGTTTAAGGGAAAGGTGGATTAAGGGGCCTGGTTTTTTTAAGGCATTAGTTATGTGTCTTGTTAAACTTGTGTTGTGTTAGATTTTTTGTGTTATTTGGATGTTGTTGTTTTGAGATGGGTCCGGTTGTCCGTTACAATGGATAGAAGGAAGGATGCGAAGAGGTAGAAAGAGGAAGGAAGGAAGGAGAAGAAGAAGGAAGGAGGAAGTAAGGAGGAAGGAAGAAGGAAGGAAGGACGGAGAAGGAGGAAGGAAGGAAGGAGGTAGGTAGGGAGGAGAAACTGTTAGAGTAAGAATGAAAGGAAGAGAAAGAATAAATGAGATGAGTAAGATAGAGGATAAAGATTAGAAAGGAGGAAGAGAGGTGAGGAAAATTAAATGCATAGAGAAAGTGTGTGCTCTCTCTCTCTCTCTCTCTCTCTCTCTCTCTCTCTCTCTTCTCTCTCTCTCTCTCTCTCTCTCTCTCTCTCTCTCTCTCTCTCTCTTCTCTCTCTCTCTCTCTCTCTCTCTCTCTCTCTCTCTCTCTCTCTCTCTCTCTCTCTCTCTCTCTCTCTCTCTCTCTCTCTCTCTCTCTCTCTCTCTCTGATCTGAACCCCGCTCCTTAATAATTCGACCCAACCTGGTTATCTTAGACCTCGAATCCTCCTCGTCCTCCTCCTTATCATCATCCTTCTCTTCCTTTCTCCCTTATCCTCCTCTCTTCCTTCATCCATGCTCTCGCTGGAGGCTCTGCAGAAAACACACACGTACCCTTCAAACGTCTTCCTTCCTCGTATCAGTGGCTCCTGATTTACATTTTACATCGAATCTACTTAAGGGACTAAATGATTCCCTGATTCACTTAGGGTCAAAAGTATTCTCTTCAGCCGGACTGAATAGGGACTTGATACTTGATAGGGTAGGGTAAAGGAAATAGGCTAAAATAAGGACTTGATAGGGTAAAATAATGAAAATAGCGTAAAATAGGGACTTGAAAAAGAAAAGGATGCAATAGGGATTGATAAGGTAAAATATATAGAAAATAGGTAAAATAGGGACTAATAGGGTAATATACAGAAAAGGTAAAATAGGGACTTGATAGAGTAAAATAAAGAAATTGGGGACTGAATAGGGTGGACTCCGTGGGCAGGGTAGAAAATGGTAGAAAAACGTTAGGGAAATGGGAAGGAAGAAGAAGAGGAGAAGGAAGGGTATAGAAGACCAGTAGTGGAAGAAAGATTAGGAAATGAGGAAGGAATAGGAAATGAGCTTAAAATGGAGAATTAAAACATGGAGAATTAGAAAAAGGGACTAGAAGGAAGGGATGGAAAAGGAAGGAGGAAGAGAAGGATCTCAATTAATAGCATGTGTTGTATAGTGTAATGGCGGTGTGTGGTGTGTGTTGTGGTGTTGTGTGTGTGTGTGTGTGTGTGTGTGTGTGTGTGTGTGTGTGTGTGTGTGTGTGTGTGTGTGTGTGTGTTTGTGTGTATGTGTGTATGTGTGTATGTGTCTATATGTGTGTGTGTGTGTATGTGTGTGTGTGTATGTGTGTGTGTGTGTGTGTATATGTGTGTGTGTGTATATGTGTGTGTGTGTATGTGTGTGTGTGTGTATGTATGTGTGTGTGTTTGTGCGTGTGTGTGTGTTTGTGCGTGTGTGTGTGTTTGTGCGTGTATGTGTGTTTGTGCGTGTGTGTGTGTTTGTGCGTGTGTGTGTGTTTTCTACCATGTTAACTATAATGGAATTCTTGGCAGGAAACACTCACGTACGCACGCACACACACACACACACACACACACACACACACACACACACACACACACACACACACACACACACACACACACACACACACACACACACACACACACACACACACACACACACAAACACACACACACAAACACACACACACACACACACTCACACACGGTAACTCCGTAGTGTAGTGGTTAGCACGCTCGGCTCACAACCGAGAAGTCCCGGTGCAAAGAGAGACGGGCGGTCTTCTTACAACCCAAGCCCCTGTCCACCCAGCAGTGAATGGGTACCGGGTGTTAGCCGGGGGTTTGTGACCCGCCTCCCGGGGTGGTGGCTTCGGCCAACACTAAGCACTAACGATGAATTATAAAATGTAGCTATGGAGACGGGGCCATACCTCACGGCCTGTAAAATACAACTATATGAATACACCTTGCCGTACTCATGGCGAGAATTGATGTGTTTTTCTTGCATAAGAAACGCTCATTCTTAAGTGTTTCTTTAAACTTCCCCTGTTTTATATTCAGCCATCATTCTTTCTTAGTTCCCATTAATCGCAAACTTTGCGAAATCTCCTTTTCATGAGACGAAATTAATGTTTTATATCCTCCTCCTCCTCCTCCTCCTCCTATGGGTGGGTGGGGATGAGCCTTCTACTTTCCTATCCTTTCTCTCTTATCATCTAGTTAGTGTAGTGCAGTTAAAGCAAACAGCCTTGTAAGGACCTATCGGTCTGTTGCTGTTTGTGTTTCCTTTGTAATCCTTTGTAATCCTTTGTAATCCTCCTCTCTCCTCTCCTCCTCCTCCTCCTCCTCCTCCTCCTCCTCCTCCTCCTTATTCTTCCGGGCTGAGTCTCTCCCGGCCCCGTCTCCATATCAACATTTATTTTTTTCATTCATCCTTAGTGTTGGCCGAAACCACCACCCCGGGAGGCGGGTTACAAACCCCCGGCTAACACCCGGTACCCATTCACTGCTGGGTGGACAGGGGCTCGGGTTTTAAGAAGACACGCCCGTCTGTCTTCGCTCCGCCCGGGGATCGAACCCGGGACTTCTCGGTTGTGAGCCGAGCGTGCTAACCCTTACACTACGGAGTTCCCGTAGTGTGTGTGTGTGTGTGTGTGTGTTGTGTGTGTGTGTGTGTGTGTGTGTGTGTGTGGTGTGTGTGTGTGTGTGTGTGTGTGTGTGTGTGTGTGTGTGTGTGTGTGTGTGTGTGTGTGTGTGTGTGTGTGTGTGGTGTGTGGTGTGTGTGTGTGTGTGTGTGTGTGTGTGTGTGTGTGTGTGTGGTGTGTGGTGTGTGGTGTGTGTGTGTGTGTGTGTGTGTGTGTGTGTGTGTGTGGTGTGTGTGTGTGTGTGTGTTTGTGTGTGGTGTGTGTGTGTGTGTGTGTGTGTTGTATTTTAATTGGCTTTATTCCTGCTCCTCTTCCTCCTCCTTCTCGCGTCTTATAGATAACAATGAGAAAAAAAAAGTCACTTAAGAAACCCTGGTTTACATTTACGAAATTATCAAAAGACTAAAGACATTTCACGCCATAATTATGTGAGTTTAATTGTTGTCTTAATCACCTTCCTCCTTCCCTTTCTACCCCTTTCCACTTATCTTTCCCACCTCCTCCTCATCCCTCTCTTCCTCCTTCTTTCCTAACACTCCCTCCCACATTCCCCCCTCCTCCTTGCCTCACCCCATTCTTATTTTATATTTGGAGGAGAAGTAGGAAGGAGAGGAGGTTGAATTATGGAATGCTATTTAATGGAGTTTTTTTCTCTTTCACTCTAAATATTGTGTTTATTTTACTAAGCCTCCTACTCCTCCTCCCCTTCCCCTCCTTCCCTCTTCCTCCTTTCCTCCTACTTCCTCTCCCATTTCCCCCCCTCCCTTCCTTCCCTCACCCCTTTCCCCACACTAAACTAACAGTCTTGAAATCACATAAACATCTCAATGATAAAAAAAAAAAAAATAAGGTACTAAGTTGTACGTATATTAGAAACAATGTAATTAAATAAACTGGACTCCATGTATACAGAGTTAATTAACAGACATATTATAGCAATTACCTGCCATGAGTGTGTTTAGCAATGTTAGTATTAACCTTAACACTTCATAAACGACATTGAAGTTCTCTGATTTCTTCCTTAATACTAGTACATGATAGGTGTGTAGGAGAGGAGGAGGAGGAGGAGGAGGGAGGAGGAGGAGAGGAGGAGGGAGGAGGAGGAGGAGGAGGAGAGGAGGAGGAGGAGGAGGAGGAGGAGGAGGAGAGGAGGAGGAGGAGAAAGATACTAAGCTGATGATACTAAGTTAGGTAGGATTATTGGATCACAGTCTGACGTAAACATATTGCAGGGAGACTTAGATAAACTTAACGAGTGGGCAGTCAGATGGCAGATGGAATTTAATATTGATAAATGTAGCGTTATGAATGTTGGTAGAAAAAACCCTGGTAATAGATACAAAATAAGCAATGTATCGCTGAAAAGATCAGAAGGTGAAAAAGATCTTGGAGTAAGGGTGAGCCCAGACCTCCGACCTAGGAAACAATGTATTGAGACCAGAAATAGAGCTAATAGAGTATTATGATTCATTACCAGAAGTGTTAAAAGTAGAAGTGCGGAAGTTATTCTAAAGCTTTATCTGGCTCTAGTCAGGCCTTACCTAGACTATGCAGTTCAGTTTTGGTCTCCATATTACAGGATGGATATAGTGTTGTTAGAAAAAGTGCAGAGAAGGATGACCAAAATGATACAAGGGATGCGTAACTTTAGTTATGAGAGGAGATTGAAGTTATTAAAACTACACTCACTCGAGAGACGCAGAGTAAGGGGCGATCTGATAGAAGTTTATAAGTGGATAAAGGGATTTAATAAAGGAGAGGTAGGAATAGTTCTTACGGCTTTTAACCAGGGTAGAACAAGAAGTAACGGATTCAAGCTGGAAAAGCGTAGATTTAGAAAGGAAATAGGGAAAAACTGGTTCACAAATAGGGTGGTGAATGAATGGAATGGTCTCAGTAGACAGGTAGTTAGTGCTGAGTCATTGGGGAGCTTTGAAGGGGAGCTGGATAGGTTCATGGATGGGGATGAAAGGTGGATGTAGGTAGTGTTAGGTGACAGGAACTACCACGTGTAGGCCTCGCGGCCTCTTGTAGCTTCCTTATTTACTTATGTTCTTATGTTTTTACATCATATTCGCCTTTTTACTGGCAGCTAGGCAATGCGGACTGGTTTTAAGATCATTACTGATGATAACACCTAAATCCTTTTCCTGCTGTACTTCAGTTAACGATTTATTTTGCATTTGATAGTTATATTTGAGGTTATCGTTGCCTATATGCATTACTTTACATTTATCGGAATTGAATTTTAATAGCTATTTATCACTCCAGTCTGATAGTTTGTCGAGGTCACTTTGTATGAGTTCGCAGTTTTCTCTAGTATATGCTTTACCGCCTAATTTGGTGTCGTCTGCAAATTTCGATATTTTAGATACAAGTCCGCAGTCCAGATCGTTGATATATATCAGAAAAAGAGTGGGACCCAAGACCGAGCCCTGAGGCACCTCACTAGTAACATCTAACCAATCAGATGTTTCGCCATTTATTACTACCCGTTGTTTACGATTTGAAAGCCAATCGCCAATCCATGAACATAGTTGCTCTCCCAAGCCATGTGCCCTTAGCTTGGTCAAAAGTCGCTTATGGGGAACTGTATCGAAGGCTTTCTGAAAATCAAGGTATATTACATCCGAGGGAATTTTAGCGTCCCAGTTTGAATAAATGACATTAAAAAAATCCAGTATTTTTGTTAAGCTGGATCTCTTATTTCGAAATCCATGCTGCGAGTTTAATATTGAGTTATTTTCATCGAGAAAGGACACTATTTTATCCCGCAATAGTTTCTCAAATAGTTTAACAATCACAGACGTTAGACTAATTGGGCGATAATTACTTGCGAGGCTCTTACTCCCTTTCTTGAATGTCGGTGTAACATTAGCTAATTTCCACATACTAGGAACATTTTTGTCCATTAGCGATTTATTGAGGATAATCTTTAGTGGAAGCGAAAGTTGACTGTGATATTCGCGAAGTAATTGCGGAGAAATTTCGTCCACCCCCACGGATTTTGCTGGGTCAAGTTTCAGCAAATACTTTGATACTTCGTCTACTGTTATCTCTCCTATTTCCAATCTATCACTTTCGAGTCCCGCATACATGTTTACTGGTTCTGGTAATGGAGCTTCGTCTTCTTTAATAAATACCGCATTAAAGTAAGCATTGAGTACGACTGCCATGCTCTTATTATCATTTACCAAGATTTTTATTTTTATTTTTCAGTGGCCCAATACTATTTTTTGACGTTTTCTTACTTCGAACGTATTGAAAAAACCTTTTCGGGTTTGATTTGGATTCCTTTCCCATTTTTTCTTCATACTCACGCTTTTTAGTCTTAATTAATCCCTTGCAACGTCGTTTTACGTCATTGTATTCTCTAGAATCGCCGTCCGCATTTGATCGCTTGTAAACTTTATGCGCTCGGCGCTTTCTGCCAATGATTTGTTTGAATCTCATTAGTCATCCAACTGGGTTTGTTAATGTTTTCAGACGTTTTCCTACATGGGAACATGTTTTTCAACCACCGTTTGGAGTTTTATTTGTGAAAAAATTAAAACATGTTTTCCGCATTATTACCTTTTGTAAGGTCAACCCAATCAACTTCGCTTAGTACCCTGCTGATTTTTCGTGAAATTCGCTTTATTATAATTGGGAACTAATAACCGATTTTCTGTGATGTCTACATTGCAATTTATGCCGCATCTGATTAACCTGTGATCGCTGTTTGCCAGATTTTTCACCTATATCGCAGAAATAAATCAGATCAATGTCGGTAGTAAAAAACAAAATCTAGATACTATTATCCCTTGTAGGCTCACGGACCACCTGATTTAAATTATACTTCGTTTACGAGGAAGGAGAAGGAGAGGAGGAGGAGGAGGAGGGGAGGAGGGGAGGAGGAGGAGGAGGAGGAGGAGGAGGAGGAGGAGGCTGCTGTATACACATTCTTTGACATAACTGATAATAAATGTCTCAAGTTTAGGGAAAATGCCAGGGATTTTCTTCACCACCACCAACACCACCATCACCACCATCACCACCATCTTATTAGTCATATATCACCCACCACCATCACCATACAACGCTACAAATTACAACAACAACAACAAGAAAGAAGTAAAACATAACAGCAGCAACATAAACAATATCTTCTAACCCTTGTATCCTTTGCCTTTTAAAAATACTGCGTGTGAAAGGCGGATTTTTTTAAACCTGTGTTTAGTTTCTGTACGTCATTCCTTTTTTTTTTTTTGTGATGGTGCTGGGTGAATTTATATATATAATCTATCTATCTATCTATCTATCTATCTATCTATATATACATTTTATATATATATATATATATATTATATATATATACTATATATATATATATATATATATTATATAAAATATATATATATATATATATAAAATATATATATATATATTATTAATATTATATATATACATTTTATATATATAATATAATTATATACATATATATTATATATATATATATATAATATATTATATATATATATGTAAAATATATTATATATATGTATATATATATATAATAGTATATATATATATGTATATATATATATATATGTATATATGTATAATAATATATATATATAGATGATAGATAGATAGATAGATAGTAGTTTGTATATATATATAAAATATATATTTAATATATTATATATAATTATTATATATATAAATTAAACCACCAGCACCATCACAAAAAAAAAAAAGGGAATGACGTACAGAAACAAACACAGGTTTAAAAAAATCCGCATTTCACACGCAGTATTTTAAAAGGAAAAGGATACAAGGGTTTAGAAGATATTGTTGATGTTCCCTGCTGTTATTGTTTTACTTCTTTCTTGTTGTTGTTGTTGTAATTTGTAGCGTTGTATGGTGATGGTGGTGGTGATATATATATATATATATATATTATATATATATATATATATATTATATATATATATATATATTTTATATATATATATTTAGTCTAGTTATCTAAAATATATTTTTCATTGCGATTATTATTATTATTATTATATTAATTTTACTAAAATTATTGTTATTATCTCTTCAGTATTTTTGTAATTGTTATTGTTATTCTCATTATCATCGTCATTATTTTATAATATTTTTCCACTGAGTTACCAGTCTCTCTCTCTCTCTCCCTGCTACTCTGCCCCCTACACCACCCTCCCTCCTTGTCTGACATCTCACCACGGCCCGCACCCATTTTGGCCTGCCATGAGTCGCGGGTCTACGCGTGGTAACTAGTGTGGGATGGATGAGTTTGTGCTCGTTACACACCACGCCCTCCATCTTGCATAATGGATGAGGCAGTGAACGATGGAGATATGAGCACGGCGCTTTAGAGCGGGGGGGGCGGCCTGCCTCCTGGTGGGGCCTTACGTCCCCACTGGCTTGCCTACTACCAACTATGAATCTGGAATAGGGTTAAACCATATTGGTTCCCATAAGGAAATCGGTGCACATGATGATGAATCAAATGTAATGGATAACAACGACTCTGAATAAAGTAATATGGCTTTACCGAGTGCGAGACAAGAAATCAGAGAAGGAAGAGATTCAGGAAAGCATAAACGGCTGTAGCACTACTGGACTCAATACTACTACTGTGCTGGCCCCTCGCACCACCAAACAACAGTAAACAGTCCCCCTAGCCCCCAGCATCGCCGCGACACTGCTTCTTCAGGCAAGTCTGGTAGTACCATATTATACTTCCCACCCGACGCCAACCTCTCAGAGGATGATAATTGTAACTGGCTGGGAGAGCCTGCAGGCTGGCTATAAAGAAAAAGCAAGATTTGGAAAGCTGGAATAAGGGTTTTGTCAGTGTTTTCCGTGAATCAACTCAGAAACAACAACACAAGGATTCAGTAATGTGTGCTCTACCCTCCCCAAGAAGCCCAAAAAAATCATAATCAAGGGTTTGTATACTTCCACACCAATACACTGGATAGCAAAAAAGTACCCGTGCCTGCGGGACTGGCATGGAATAAAAAAGTAGGTCTGGTAAGAGCTTTTTGGGATGGTGCAGGGTGAGATACCACGAACCTCGAAATACCACAGATGGAGAAAACACTCAGATCGAAGAATTATTCCCAGACCTAATTTATGTGGCAGATGCTGGGTGTGGAATCAAAACTAGTACAAATTGCAGGGTGGCGCCCAGGTATCTTTTCCCTGTGCAGGCTGTCATTTTTCCCACTGTCTGTAAGAAAAATAATCGCTGGCGAGAGGGTAGTCCCCAAGTGTGCTAACTGCCGGGGCGAGCACCATGCGACCTATAGTAATGTCCGGGATTCCTTGAGTTTTCTGTCAAGGTGGGGGGCACCACCTCTCGCTCACACCGTAACCCAGCACCAAGCCCAGCACCAACCCAAACCAAGCCCAACCACCCCCCAGAACCAAGCCCAGCACCAACCCCGAACCAAGCCCAGCACCAACCCCAGAACCAGCCCAGCACCACCCCAGAACCCCAAGCCCGCACCAAGCCCAGCACCAACCCCAGAACCAGGCCCGGCACCAAGCCCGGCACCAAGCCTGGCCCCAGCCCGCACGAATCCGCACCAATCCCAGCACCAATCCAGCCCAGCCCAGCACCAAGCCCAGCACCAGGCCCAGCACCAGGCCCAGCACAACCCCAAAGCACCAGCCCAGCACCAAGCCCACACCAAGCCCAGCCCCAACCCCAGCACCAGCCCAGCCCCAAAGCCCAGCACCAAGCCCGGCACCAAGCCCGGCATCAACCCAGCATCAACCCACCCCAAGCCCAGAAACCAAACCCAGCACCAAACCCAGCACCAAGCCCAGCACCAACCCAGCCCAGGCCCAGCACCTAGCCCAGCACCAAGCCCAGCCCCAAAGCCCAGCACCAACCCCAGCACCAACCCCAGCACCAAAGCCCACACCAAGCCCGCACCAAGCCGCCCCAAAGCCCAGCACCCAAGCCCAGCCCAAGCCAGCACCAAGCCCAGCTTTCAAGCCCAGCACCAGGCCCAGCACCAAGCTCCAGACGCTACTCAGGACTTCCCCCCCCTCGTGGTCAAACAACCCCTCAGTCTCGGCCCCGCCTACACCACCACCAACACCATCTCCAACACGACCGCCAGCACTCTCGTCAAATCCGCTTCCCCCTCGTACCCCAAACCCCCCCATCCCCACAGTTGTCCCCCAAACGTAAACATCTGTTTTGAAACGATGGCTGCTAAAATTGACTCCTTTGCGTCTGCACTGCAGCAAGTCAATAAACGTATTGATGCCCTCCAAGACAGTATTGCAGCAATGCCACAGGCCACTCCACAGCACCACAAGATTCTATTGAGGAGAAACTTTTTACTTCAGCCGAATTGGTTATAGCAGTACGGTATGGCCGCGTGCCTCCATATCAAGATATCCGGCTGTACTTAAGAAAAACCCTGGGCGTATCGCGCCCTAACAACATCCTAATTGCGGATATCATTGACCTGATAACTAAACTTAGAGAAGACACAGCAACAGGAATGACTTTTATCACGAATAATATAGACCACAAAGAACAACAGGCCGCTAAAGATTCTAACCTGGAACATCAACGGGCTTAGAAACAGATTCATTGAAGTACAACAGTTCTCCCTTCAAAATGACCCTTTACATAATGTGTCCCACAAGAAACACGCCATGATCCCACAGATAATATACAGATCAAAGGGTTTCAGCTCTTCACAGGGACAGCATAACAGAGTCCCGCCGCACATCGTCGCTACAGAGGTCTGGCTCTGTATGTCAGGAATAACATCTCAGCTGACTGTATTGACTCAGCCCGGACTCAGCTCATCCCCGCTTGACTGTATATGTAACGGATAACATGCTTGACTTCAGCCAGTATATGAACTCGCTGATGGTTACCCCCAACCTTTGATGGGTGATCTGAATGCCTACCATTATAAGCTGGGAGATAAAAGCCTCTGGGCGCTCCAACAATAATGGAAAAGCTTGTCTCTTTCATGGAAAAAAAACCCAAGATGTTCTGAATTTCTCAATGGACCTGAGCCCGCACATTTCAGGGAAACAAGCTTGATTATATCTGTCTGATCAATGACCCTGCAATGAGTCATCACTGTGAGGTGGTTGACCCCGTTGACATCCGACCACTTGGTGTGTATGGAGAGATCCTTCTCCCTGATACATTAAGGAAAACACAGTATGTCCAGAAAAAGACTGGTGGTTCCCAAGAAACATTAGCAACGCATTAGGGAACAAATGAATAATTGGTATAAACATTACACCGCCTCATCGCAGAAGAGTTCAATACGACTAATACACCAACTGGAGAGTAAAAATTTAAAATGACAGTCAAGCATGGAAAGAGGAACACAATGAGTGAAATGAAGAGATGGGATAAACCCGTGATTTAAGCCGTTCAGCGGGTTGACAGACAAAACAAGAAAATTAAGCATCAATGGCAAAACCAAACCCCCCACATAATAACCTGACGATACTCAAGCGGAGGGCATCAAGTGCAAGATGTCAAAAAGAAAGCAAGAGAAAAATACTGGACGTCCTTTCTACAATCCATGGATCACAGAAAGCCACTTGCTGAAGTGTCAAGGAAGTCAAAAAACGTACAAGGGGAAAAAAGCTCCATCGCCCTCCAAACCCCGACCCAAAAAAGAAGAGCAACGAACTCATGCAGGAGTGGGCGGACGCCTCCCGCTATGACTGTCTGCCCCACAGGTGCGAAGTGCTCTTGCCACCAACGCCAGGAAACGTATTGAGAAAATTGAAGCAGCTTTTCTCGACCCAATGTCTCCGATAAAAATGCCCATCACCGAAGAGGAGCTCGTCAGGAGCCTGGAAAAGGCAAGCTCTAGTGCACCCGGGATGGATGGTGTCACCTACGATGGTATTCGCTTCCTTACGACGATTGATGGCAATCCTGTTCTGCGACTCTACAACATGATATGGAGCGGGGGACCCCTACCAACCCCTGGAAAAAAGTTATTATTGTCCCTATTCCCAAACCAGGAAAACCCAGGGTCCTTGCAGATCAATATCTCTCACCTCTTGTCTGTGCAAATGCTTTGAAAGAATAGTCCTTAATCGTCTACTATATAGTATCAAACCCCAGCTCCCCCAGTAATCTGTATGGATTCATTCCTGGCAGGAGCACACAAAATGCATTCATAGAGTCCTTTCTGGCATAAGGAAACGATTTAATGTTTTTATTGTTTGAAGGGAGCCTTTGATAGAACTAACCCCAGTGTCATCTTATCCCAACTACTAATATGACCTCGGGGTCCATCATCAGAATAGTACAAAAACTACCTACAGACAGACACAGTCGAGTCTACTTTGAGGGGGCTTACTCTAAGTGGGAACACATGGGAAATTTGGAACACCACAGGGGGGTGTTTTTCCTCGCCAATGCTCTTCAACGCACTTATAAATATCATTGCTTCTTTCAAATTTTAAGGGGTTGTTTTTACTGTTTTTTGCTGGGGACATAGTGCTACAAGCTGACTCACAAACACACATAAAAACGCGTTGCGAACATTGGGGAGATTGTGCAACTCTATCGGCCTCATCATATCACCAGAAAAAGCAAGGTGCTGTATAAACGGCATCGGGATAAAGCTTCCTAAAAATACAAGGGAAAATTCTAGAAGAAGTCCCACCTACAAGTATATGGGTGTACTTGTTGGGCATTGCAACACAAGACACAACGAGTCACCAGACTGAAGCACATCTGTCCGCCTCGACTAGCGTTGCTAGGAAGGTTGCATGGGCAGACGTAGGGTCGTCTGCCTCCGTTTCCTTAAGAGGCTATATGTTTCCTTAATCAGATCAGTCATAGACTACAACTCTAGCACCTTAATATGTCTCAACAAAGGAAAATCTAAAGCACTTGAAGTCATTCAAAAAACAGCAATTAGGATAATTTTAGGGTGCCCAAGGTCAACACAGCAGGATAGTGCAAGACACGAGATAGGATTACCACCTCTCACACATAGAGGAAAGCAAAAGGCAGCCCTCCAAATTATGAGATCACTAAATCTAATGATGACGGTCAGTTATATGAGGCTCTCTTCAATCCTAAGTGGAAAGAAAAATGTAATGTTTGGCTCTCATCAGTCAGGAAATAGCTAGTTCATTTAATTTTTGATAAATACATGGATGATAGGGAGCACAAACCAGTTGATCTCCCCCCTGGGACTGCCAGTTTTCAATGTGTCCTATTCTAACCATCAAGGTTAAGAGTGTAATGTACCATGTGAGCTGATGAGGCAGGACTTCCTTTGTAGATTGAATGCCCTCCTTGAGTGTCCAATATCCTGTACACCGACGGGTCGCTGCATGAGGACGGGCGTGCGGGGGCCGGGTCGTGTACTATAAGGGAGAAAGCCGGGGTGAACACCGGGCGCTAAGCATCCCGGGTGTCTGATGGCTGCTCCTCGACCCAAACGGAGCTTCTCGGATAGCAGCGGCTCTGGCAGCAGTCAAGCGAGAGGCCCGGGGACGTCATCATTGCCTCTGACAGCACGACTGCCCTACAATCGATAACATCCAGGAACCCTCTTACACCGTCCTCATGAACAGAATTATTAAACTTGTGTATAAGATAACGTGTCAGGACAGAGCTGTGACCTTTATATGGGCCACATCCACACTGTGGGATAGCGGGTAACGAGCTTGCAGATGAACCCGCCAACGTGCGACGTCTAGGATGGTGTTGGGTTCCGCTCCCTCTGTCCCTTGGCCGTCTAAAAACAGAAATGTTTTGCGAAATGGAAACGTATAATAAGAGACATATTGACAGCATGCTCGGTCAGTCTGGTTCTCTCACTACATATATGGACCTAACAAAAGGTGTCAACCTCACTACATACAAATGGACTAATTACTAGGCGCAAGCAGGGGTGTTATAGTACGCTAAGCTAGGTATAAGTACATCTGGGAGGTAGCTGCAGTGACAACATCAATATGAAAAAATGTACCCCGTGTAAAACAGAAGAGAAGCACACACTCCGCAATTATGTAATGGAATGTCAAGAAAGGGTCTTTTTTTTTGAGGCAGCTGTGCCAATGCCTCCTATGCTGGGCTGCTGCACTATTATCTACAACCATTGTAACCTTTTCCAAATCAAAACAGTCACCCCAAAATTTGCCAATGCCTCATAAAGGACTTAAATATATATATATATATATATATTATATATATGTACATAACATAGTCTTTTGTATATGCATATCTAAATGTAATTAACAAATTTACTATGTAACTTCATTAATCATGGCAATCCTTTCCCATGCAACCTGCATGGGGGGGGCGCCCTTTTTCTATTTTGTACCCTTAATTATATATGTATTATGTATAATGTGTACATTATTCACAATAAACGTTTTTATCTGATCTCTCTCTCTCTCTTCTTCTCTCTCTCTCTCTCTCTCCTCTCTCCTCCTCTCTCCTCTCTCTCTCTCTCCTCTCTCTCTCTCTCTCCTCTTTTCTCTCTCTCTCTCCTCTCTCTCTCTCTCTCTCCTCTCTCTCTCTCTCCTTTTCTCTCTCTCCTCTCTCCTCTTTTCCTCTCCTCCTCTCTCTCTCTCTCTCTTCTCTTTCTCTGGCTATTGTTCATCTTGTATTCTCGTGTTCATTAGTTCTAAAGAGAAAATTGTGGACGGCAATATATAATTCAACTTTTTGAAAATTATATATTACATTTTCTCTTTCTTTCTTTATGTGTATCTGATTTTCTATCTTTGGCGATCAATCTGATTGTTTATCTCTCGTATCTATCATTGTCTAAGTTATTGAGAGAGAAAAAGAGAGAGAGAGAGAAGAGAGAGAAGAGAGAGAGAAGAGAGAGAGAGAGAGAGAGAGAGAGAGAGAGAGAGAGAGAGATATAAGATAAGATACTTTGATCCTATCTAGACACTTTGCAAGTACCAACTACAAGGTTATTGACTATACAAAGCGCCACCACGCCAGGACGATCTTGGTGGACTCGAACCGCTGACCGAATGCAGGGACTCTACACGCGAGACGAGCGCTCTACCAACCAGGCCACCCTGACGGGTAGAGAGAGAGAGAGAGAGAGAGAGAGAGAGAGAGAGAGAGAGAGAGAGAGAGAGAGAGAGACAGACAGAGAAAGAGAGAGAGAGTGAGTGTTTGTTTGTCAACCTATTTGTCTATTTTTGCTCTAGAAGTCGGTATGATTCCTCGTTTTAATTTATGTGACACTTCATAAACTAATCGAAAAAATATTAGAAATCTCTAAAACTGGTCGAATATAGAAAGTGAGTTAGTAGTATTATAGTAACTTCCAAACATGAAAAATTTCCTGTCTCAATCATGTCATGTCATAAATTCCATCATTGTTGTGGTAATTGGAGCTTAACGAGCGTGTTATAATGTTCCCCCGTCACCGCGTCACCCTCTGGACTTGTAATGACGGTGACTCGTAAGTGCCGCCCTGTTCCACCCTCACCCGCTAACAACACCCTGGCTGATGATGATGATAATGGTAGTAATAGCAATGACGACAGTGACCGTTTGGACAGTAATGACAGTGAGTGGTAAGTGCGTCCAAAGTGCACACAAAGTTTGAGAGATGCGAATGTGGAGAAAGTAAAAAGGACAACAAAACAGTTTTTGGATGACCAGAGAAAATAAGAGGGAAACTAAGAGAAAGAAATTAGAAGACAAAATAAGAGAACACAACTAATTAAAGACTCAGACAGCAATAAGAGACACATCAGGGAGTGCCGTTAAAAAAGGCCAGACTCCCGACCCACAACTGAACTGAACCACTCATACACCCCCTCCCCTTCCCCCCTACTACGTGATGTTAAGTTTAAATATATATTTTCTCCACTGCATTGACTGGAGGAGAGAAACAATTTAGAACACTTAAAAAAAAACATATTGAGATGTTTGGAGGTGCCGGGGATCGAACCCGGGGCCTTTCACATGCAAAGCGAACGCTCTACCACTGAGCTACACCCCCCTTAAGACAATAAGTAGCATGTGTGTTACTTAACAATAATAATGATGACTGTCCTTTGCTGTAAGTTTTAATTAGGCTGCGTTTACACCAAGCGAATCGATTCGCTTGGTGTAAACACAGCCTTAAGGAGTATGGCGACGGGGATGTTGATGTTAGTATAAGGACCAAAACTAAGGAAAAGGTTTTAGTAACCCAGGTGAAATAACCAAGGGAAGAGTTGACAAGCCTGTTAACTAAGGAGACGAAGTTTGATGAGGACCCATGAAGCGATGCTAAGCGTCAAAGGTCACAAGAAGAAGAAGAAGAAGAAGTAGGTGGAACACGTAGGATGGGTAGGAAAAAGGATGGTATGGTTTGTGACGTTACCGTCATCTCCTCCATAGTTTGGCCTGCATTATCGTTTTATAGTGATAGGTTTAGTTTTTTATTTCATCTCGTTCCTATAAGATATTTCCGTGTCATTTTTCAACGTGTAATTGAGAGCGAGAGAGAGAGAGAGAGAGAGAGAGAGAGAGAGAGAGAGAGAGAGAGAGAGAGAGAGAGAGAGAGAGAGAGAGAGAGAGAGAGAGAGAGAGAGAGAGAGAGAGAGAGAGAGAGAGAGAGAGAGAGAGAGAGAGAGAGAGAGAGAGAGAGAGAGAGAGAGAGAGAGAGAGAGAGAGAGAGAGAGAGAGAGAGACTTTACAACCCTAGCAATATTTCTCTGCATTCAATATCTAGTCTCAGTAATCCTTTAAAAGCATCCAGTGCTGCGCGTCACCATGAATTCTGCTGCAAAACTTTCAACCAGAAAACTATGAAATGGAAGGTCATCACGAAATAGAACTCCCACTGATTGCCTTCATCGTAGCGGTGATGGTGATGGTATCATTGTTATTATTACTGGTGGTTGATGCTAGTAGTAGTAGTAGTAGTAGTAGTAGTAGTAGTAGTAGTAGTAGTAGTAGTAGTAGTAGTAGTAGTATATAGTAGTAGTAAGATAGTAGTAGGACTGAGGAGGAGGAGAAAAATGAGGAAAAACAATGGTCAGAAGGAGGAAAAAGAGGAAAAATAATGGTCAGAAGAAGGAGGAGAAAAAGAAGAAAGATAAGGGATAGGGGGGGAAGGGGGAAGAGAGAGGTAACAACACCCGGACACGTAACGTGGAGTCGGACAGAGCCACGTGTGTGTCAGGCAAGAGCCGTGAAAATTGCCGCCCCCCCGCCAGCCCCCCCCCGCCTCGCTACATCCTCCCCCTACCCCCTTCGTTTTTCCCGGCTTTGAAGCTTTCGCCGCCTTAAAACCAAGGACCTGTTAAAGGGCCCCCTTCATTAGGAAAACCAATCGGGTTCTAAAACCACACGTAATGCCAATAAGTTGCCATTTAAAAATGCCACATTTTGGGCCCTTTTTTTTTTTTCCCCCTCTTTTAAAATTTCTTTTTTTGGTTTTTTTTTTCTCAAATTTCGTCTTTCTTTTTTTTTCCCCTTTCTCGTTTTATTCGTCTTTGTTTTTTTTTCGTCTTCGTTTTTAAATTCGTCCGTTTTATTTGGGTTTTAATTTTTTATTTCGTCTAAGGGTTTTTTTTTTTGGGCGCTCATTTTTATTGCGTCACCCTTTTAAATTTCGTCCTTCATTACTTCTTGCACAGGGGCCAGGTGGGTTTTTCCTTGTGCAGGGGTGCGTTGTGGCGGTACTGCGGGAAAGTTTTTCGGGTCCATTTTAAACTACTCCCAGCTTTGATCGGGTTTTGGGGTTTTAGGGGGGACACCCCCTAAAGGGGGCGGGGGGCAAAAGGGAAAAGACTCAACAGGTATTAAAGGGGGGGGGAAAGGAAAAGGGAAAGGGAGGAGGGGGGAGGGTAACAAAAGGTGATTTTAAAGGGTTTGGGTAAGCGGGAATTCCCCCCCCGCTTAGGTCCCCCCTTTTATGAAATTAGGTATTGTTTTTTAGAAAGTTTTTGTGCATGTGTGTGAGAGTTTTCCCATTTGGTGTGTGTGTCGGGGTGGTGGGTGTGTGGGGTGTGTGTGTGTGTGTGGTGTGGTGGTGTGGTGTGTGTGGTGTGTGGGGTGTGTTGTGTGTGTGTTGTGGTGGGGAGTTACGTTAAAACGGGAGGGTATGGAAGGGTATTTTATGTATCGTAAAAACATTTGTTTGAGCTTTGCCGATCCTTCGAAAACACCCCCCCACACACACACACACACACCCACAACACCACAAACACCCCACACACACAACACACAAAACACAAACACCCAACATACACACACACACCCCAAATAAAACCCCTCACACACACAACACCCCCACACACAAAACCCCACCACACCACTTACATGCCCAGGGGCCCCGGGTTTTTCAATCCCCGGGCAAAGCGAAGGCCCAGACGGCGGGTCCTTTTTAAAAAACCCGGGGCCCCTTTTCCCACCCGCGGGAAAATGGGTTTAACCGAGTGTTATGGGGGTTTTTGTGACCCGCCTCCGGGGTGGGGGGTTTTCCCAAAACACTAAACACAAAAGGATAAATGAAAAATGTAGCAATGGAGACGAGGCCATACGAGCGTGCTTAAGGCCCTGTAAATACAACTAGATGAATACAACTAAATGAAACACAACAACACACACATACACACACCCATAGACACACACGAATAAACACACACACGTAAGCGGCGCACACACCCCTCGTTACTTAATAAATAAACTTTTCTCTGTAAGCCCTTACTTTCCCCTCAGGGAAGCTTGGGAGGAGGAGGGAGGAGGAGGAGTTGAGGGGGGTTATGGGAGACGCGTGGGAAAGGTAAGTGCCGGTAATGAGAGAAGAGGGGAGAGATTTGGACGGGGAGGAGAGGAGGGAGAGGGTTTTAGGGAGGAGAAGAGAGGAGAGAGGAGGAGAGAAGAGAGACGAGGAGAGAGAGAGAGAAGGAGGGGAGAGAGAGAGAGAGGAGAGATGAGAGAGAGAAAAGAAGGGAGGAGAGAGAGGTTTTGACAGATGGAAAGTTAGGACGGGAGGGAGATAGAAGAGAAGGAAAGAGGGAAGACAGACCAGTCACTCCACCAAGAAGAATTACTATTGCCTCGGCGTGAATCTTTAAGGTAAACACACGATCAGGTGACAACAACAGCATTCCCTTTTTCTCTCCATCTCCCTTTCTTGTCCCTTAATTATTTCTTTCCATCCCTTTCCATTAATTTATTCTTCTTTTTCCTCCTCTGTCTTTCTCATTGATATTTCTCTTTTCTTCTCTTCATCCTTTCCATCCTCTTTATCACCTTGGAAACGTTTCTTCTCTCTCCTTCTCTCTCTTCTCTCTCCTCTCTCTCTCTCTCCTTCTCTCTCTCTCCCCTCTATCTCTCTCTCTCTCTCTCTTCTCTATCTCTCTCATCTCTTCTCTGCTCTTCCCTCGTCCCCTCTCTCTCCCTCTCCCTTTCTTCCCCTCTCCTCTCTCTCTCTCTCTCCACAACAACAGGATATAATCTCTTTCCTTTACTTATTAATTCACTCTTTTTTTTTTGAAGTACCTGGATCCTTCTTTCTCTACCTCCTCAGTGCCTCCTTCCATCTTTCCTCGTCTTTTCTCTAATCCCTTATCTTTTCCCTCCTCCCTCCCTCCCTCCCTCCTTTCTGCTCTCCTCTTTCCATCCAGCTTGCACAGACTCCTTTTAGTCTAATCTTTGCCCTTATTCCCTTCCTCTCCCTCTCCCTCCCTCCCCCCGCCTTTACAAACCCCTTTACTTTATTAGTTCCTTCTCCTACAAAGAACTTCTCTCTCCTCTCTCTCTCTCTCTTCTTACCCCCCTTTTCTTCTCTCTATCTCTCTCTCTATCTCTCTCTTCTTTTTCTCTCTTCTCTCGCTCTCATCTCCCCTCTCTCTTCTCTTTCTCCCCTTCTCCTTTTCTCTCTTCTCTCCTCTCTCTCTCTCTCCGCCTCCCCCCCTCTTTCTCCCCTTTTCTCTCTCTCCCCTCTCTCTTCTCGCTCGTCTTCTTTCAACATCAATAGGCGCTATGCGTCCCATATTCAAGCTGCCCCGTCGTTTTTATATGTCAAGGCGTGTTTTTAAATGTGGGTGTGAGGAACTGCCGCCCCCGCGCCCTCAAGATTATCAGCTGTCACGCGAGTCACTCAGTAAGTCATTCAAGTCACTCAAATCAGTCAGTCAGTCAGTCAGTCAGTCAGTCTTTGAGAGGAGTCAAGAGTCAAGAAGCCAGGAGTCATTTTGTCAATCAGTTTTTCTTCTCTCTCTCTCTCTCTCTTGTCTCTCTCCTCTCTCTTCTCTCTCTCTCTCTGTCTCTTCTCTCTCTCTCTCTCTCTCTCTCTCCTGCTCTTCTCTCTCTCTCTCTCTCTCTTCTCTCTCTCTCTCTCATCTCCTCTCTCTCTCTCTCTCTCTCTCTCTCTCTCTCTCTCTCTCTCTCTCTCTCTCTCTCTCTCTCTTCTCAATATTTTACGTCACGTATGTAACAATTTGTCGTATTAATTTCCATAATTTTCCAGTCCATTTCTCTCGTATAGTATTCATCAACATGATGTTTACTGTGTTATTTCTTCGTATTGCATTGCGCTGCACGACAGAGGGAAAACAACTAATTGTGACATAATTGTATGTGATATGTTCATTAAATTCCGTCACTTCTCCGTAGTGAATCATCATGTAGGAAGTGTTTAGGCCAGTGTTTCTTAAGCTGTTTACCACTACGTCCCTTTTAGTAGTTGGTCCTTGCCTCCATGCCCCCCTTCACTTCTTCAACCAAGATATTTCAAAATAATCCTGGATCAGAAAGAAAAATTGAAAAAAATGCGTGTTTAAACTCTTTTATTGTGCACATAAATATTCATAAACAATAATAATAACGATAAGAATAACATTAATAACAACTATAATAATGATGATAACGATAATGTTAATTATAATAATAATAAAAATAATAATCTATAATAATATCAGCGGAAGTGTGTGTGTGTCTGTCTGTCCGCTCTGGGTGCCGCCCCCTGTGGCGGAATCCCCTCATATGGCACAGTTTTGGAATCGGGTCGACCAGGGAAAGGTTTTAAGCTCAATTGTGAGATGATCAGATCACTTTTTTTTTCTTTTTTTTAGCAGCCTATTAGCGAGAATTGTGAAAAAAAGTGGGTTGCGAGAATTGAGGAAACCTTGATGTAGGGTGATGGGTAATGGGTGAGTGAATGGGTGGGGTGATGGGTAATGGGTGTGGGGTGATGGGTGAGTTAATGGGTTGGGGATAATGGGTGATGGGTGAGGGAATAGGTGGGGGGTGATGGGTAATGGGTGAGTGAATGGGTGTGTGGTGATGGTTAATGGGTGGGGGGCGATGGGTAATGGGTGAGTGAATGGGTGTGTGGTGATGGTTAATGGGTGGGGGGCGATGGGTAATGGGTGAGTGAATGGGTGGAGGGTGATGGGTAATGGGTGTGTGAATGGGTGTGGGGTGATGGGTAATGGGTGAGTGAATTGGTGGGGGGTGATGGGTAATGGGTGAGTGAATGGATTGGGGGTGATGTGAATGGGTTGGCGTTAATATACATTTCTACATCCATGATTTCATGAAAGTTAGAAGGGGCTATCTGGAGAGTCTGTGTTTGGTGGGCCGAAGGCCCACCAAACACAGGTGGTGGACCGAAGGCCCACCAATAGCCCTCCGCAGGAGCTAGCCAAAAATTCCGCCCGGAGGGCGGCTTTGAGGCTAGTAGAAATAATAAAATAAGCAATACATATATTACACAAAAGTCTACTGAGTTAGTGAAACCTGGCAAAATGTCACCGCAGAGTATTTCACCCACACCTGCTTCTCTGTACCGACTTTCTTCGTTCACCCTCGCGAGCGAGCTCCATGTTAAAGCGAAGGCCGAGCTTCAAGTTAAATATTTGACAGTGCTTCCTTTTTCTCTCCTGGCTCACGCCCCCTAATTAGGTAATGGTGGACGTGTCCCCCAGGTTAAGAACCGCTGGTTTAGGCCAGCATTCGAAAACCCTTGAAGTATTTTGAAACTCTATAATCCTACTATAATCTCTCTACTTGCGTTAGTCAACAGCAACCTCTCTTGGTAAGGTTAATCAAGCCTTGAAGCGATCATCCACACTGGACGGCTTATAATTTTGTCATGTCCTTAGTATGATTAGCCGACCAAAACTGCACCGCATTGCTCAAGTACACACACACACACACACACACACACACACACACACACACACACACACACACAACACACACACACACACACACACACACACAACACACACACACACACACACACACACACACACACACACACACACACACACACACACACACACACCACACACACACCACACACACACACACACACACACACACACACACACACAACACACACACACACACACAACACACACACACACACACACACAACACACACACACACCACACACACACACACACACACACCACACAACACACACACACACCAGCACGCAGCACACACCACCACGCACGCACGCACGCACGCACGCACGACGCACGCACGCACGCACCACGCACGCACGCACGCACGCACGCACGCACGCACGCACGCAGCACGCACGCACGCACGACACACGCAACGCAGCACGCACGCACGCACGCACGCACGCACCAACGCACGCACGCACGCACGCACGCACGCACGCACGCACGACGCACGCACGCAGCACGCACGCACGCACGCACGCACGCACGCACGCACGCACGCACGCACGCACGCACGCACGCACGCACGCACGCACGCACGCACGCACGCACGCACGCACGCACGCACGCAAAGCACGCACGCCGAACGCACCAGCACGCACGCACGCACGCACGCACGCACCAGCACCACGCACGCACGCAGCACGCACGCACGCCCCGCACGCACGCACGCACGCACGCACGCACGACGCACGCACGCACGCACGCACCCCACGCACGCACCCCAAGCACGCACGCACGCACGCACGACCGCACGCAGGGCACGCACCCCACGCACGCACGCACGCACGAAACGCACGCACGCCACGCACGCACGCACCGCCCCGCACGCACGCCCCGCACGCACGCACGCACGCACGCAGCACGCATTTTTTCACGTCTTTTTGATTTTTAAATTTTGACCGGCATATATTCCTTTAACTTTTCCCCCCCTTTCCATAAATTCGTTTCCCCTCTTTTCCCGTTTCCTCCTCTTCCCCCCCCTCCGTTTTTTCTTTTGCCTCTTCCACCCATTCCCTAAAATTTCCCTCCCTTCATTTATTTTTCCCTTCCCACCCTCTTCACCCCCTCACTCCATGCCCCCAATTTCTTTTCTCTCTCTCTCTCTCCTCTCTCTCTCTCTCTCCTCCTCTCTTCTCTCTCTTCCTCTCCTCTCTCTCTCTCTCTCTCCTCTCTGGCTATTTTTCATCTTTTTAATCTCGTTTTCATTATTTCAAAAAGGGGAAAGGGGTGGACGGAAAATTATAGTTCAAAAATTTTTGGGAAAATTATATTTTATATTTTCTTTTTCTTTTTTTATGTGTATCTGATTTTTTCTTTGGGATGAATCGAGGGTTTATCTCTCGTATCTAATTTTGTCTTTTGTTATTGAGAGAGAAAAGAAAGGGAGAGAGAGAGGGGGGGAGAGAGGAGGAGAGAGAGAGGAGGAGAAAGGAGGAAGAGGAGAGAGAGAGAGAGAAAAGGGAAAGAGAGAGAGGAGAGAGAGGAGAGAGAGGAGGAGAGGAAGATAAGTTTACTTTGATTTTAAATCTAGACATTTTTGGGGGTACCAACTACAAGGTTATTGATTTATAAAAACCCGCCACCACGCCAGGACGTTTCTTGGGGGACGGGAAAACCGTTGACCAAAATGGGGGGGACTCTACACGCGCAAACGAGCGCTCTCCCAACCCAGGCCCCCCGGAGGGGAAAGAGAGAGGAAAAGGATGGGGGAAAGAAAAAGGGGAGGAGAAAAGAGAGAGAGAGGAGAAAAGAGAGAGAGAGTTTTTTGTCAACCTAATGTTATTTTTGCTCTAGAATTGGTTTTTAGATTTTTTGGGGTTTTAAATTTTATGTGAAATTCATAAACAATCAAAAAAAATATTAAAAAATCCCCTAAAAAATGGTAAAATTATAGTAAGTGATTTTAGTAGTATTTTTAGTAATTTCCCAAAAACATTAAAAAAAAAATTTCCCTTTTTTTCGAAATTTTCCCTTTGTAAATGTCTTTAAATTTCCCTCATTTTTTTTGTGGTTTTTGGGAAAGTTTTTAACGGGGCGTTTTTTAAAATTTTTCCCCCGCCCCCGCGTCACCCTTTTTGGTTTTTTGTAATGAGGGGTTGACCGAAAGGGTGCCCCCCCCCCCCCCCCCCCCCTTTTTTCCCCCCACCCACCCGTTTTAACAACACCCGGGCCCTGAGGGATGATAAATTAAGGGTTTTAGTAAAGAAAATTGAGGGACATTTGACCGTTTGGCCCAGAATAAAAGGAACCGTGATTTGGTAAGTCCCGTAAAAAGGCACACAAAGTTTTTGAGAAAATTGGGGAATGTGGAGAAAAGGGGTTAAAAAAAAAAACCAAAACAGTTTTTGGAGACCAGAGAAAAAAAAAAAAGAGGGAAACAAAGAAAAAAGAAATTAAAAAGACAAAAAAAAAGAAAAAACAACTAATTAAAGACCCAGACAGTAATAAGGGGGACACATCAGGGATGGCCTTTAAAAAAAGGCCCCGCCCCTCCCGACCCAAAAACGAACTGAACCATCATTACCCCCCCCTCCCCTTCCCCCCCTATACGTGATTTTAAGCTTAAATATATATTTTCTCCCCTCCCTTTTGCCCTGGAGGGGGAGAAAAAATTTTAAAAACATTAAAAAAGAACATTTTGAGATTTTTTGTGGGGGTTTCCCGGGGGATCAAACCCCGGGGCCCCCTTTCACTGAAAAAAGCGAACGTTTCCTACCCCCTGAGCTACCCCCCCCTTTAACAAAAATTTTAAGTAGGCATTTTTGTTTTACTTCACGATAAAAAGGGATGACTGTTTTTGCTTTTAATTTTTAATTGGGCTGTTTTTAAACCCCAAAACCCGAATCAAATTTGTTTGGGGTGAAAAAAACACAGCCTTATGGGAGGGGGCGAGGGGGGATTTTTTGTGTTTAGATAAGGACAAAAAAAAAAAAAAGGAAAATGTTTTTAGTAACCCGGGGTGAAAAAAAAACCAAGGGAAGGGGTTTGAAAAAGTCTGTTAACTAAAGGACAAACGGATTGATGGAGGGAGGCCCCATAAAAAGGGGTTTTGCTAAGCGCCCCAAAAAGGTCAAAAAATAGAAGAAAAAAAAGAAGAAGAAGGGGGGGAAAAACACGTAGGATGGGTGGGAAAAAGGATGGGGGAAATTTTTTTTTGGACGTTATCGTCATCTCCTCCATAGTTTGGCCCCTGCATCATCGTTTTATAGTGGGTTTGGTTTAAATTTTTTTTTTTTCATCTCGTTTTTTAAAGATATTTCCGGGTCATTTTTTTTAACGTGGTTTAAAAATTGGAAAGGGGGGAGAGAGAGAGAAGAGGGGAGAGAGAGGAGGAGGAGGGAGAGGGGAGAAGATGGAAAACCGGAGGGGAGAGAGAGAAGGGGAGGGGGGAGAGACGGAGGGGGCCCCAGAAAAGGGGCCCCAGAGAGAGGGGGAGATAGAGAGAGAGGAGGAGAGAGGGAAAAGAAAAGAAAGAGGGGGAGAGAGAGAGAGGGGGAGAGGGAAGAGAGAAGGAAAAAGAGAGAGAGGAGGGAGAGGAGAGGGTGGGGGCAGGGGGGATAGAGAAGAGGGGGAGGAGAAAAACCTTTGGAATATTTTTGGGGGGGGGGAAAAAATCAGGGTTAAGGGGGGTAAACTTTAAAAGGGAAAACCGTTCTTCGCTCAAAACCAATTAAAAAATTCTTGGGTGCCCAAAAAAACTTTCAACCAAAAAAAAACTAGAAATGGGGGAAAGGGCACACGAAATTTGAACCCCAAATAATTGCCTTCATTTGTAGGGTTTATTTTGGGGATGGATCATTGGGTTTTTATTTCTGGTGGTTTTGTAGTAAATAGTAGTAAATAGTAGGGAGTAGTCAGTGTAGTAGGATTTGTAGCAGTATTTGTTTGTAGTAGTAGTTAGTAGTGTTTGTAGTAGTTTTTGTAATAGTTTTAGTTTTAGTAAAAGTTTGTAGTATAGATTAGGGAGTAGTAAGATAGTAGCAAAGGGAAACCCCCGAGGGGGAGGAAAAAGAGGAAAAACAATGGTCAGAAGGGGGAAAAAGGAAAAATAAGGTCAAAAAGGGGGGAGGAGAAAAAAAAAGAAAAAATAAGGGATAGGGGGGGGGGGAAGGGGGGAAAGAGAGGGTAAAAAACACCCGGGCAAAGGGAAAAGTTTGGGGTCGGAAGAGCCACGTGTGTGTCAGGCAAGGGCCCTGTAATTGCCGCCCCCCCCCGCCAAACCCCCCCGCCCCCCCCCCCCCGCGGGCCCCGTTTAAGGGTTTTCCCCCCTTAAAAAGGGCCCGGGGGGGGGGGGCCCCAAAAACCTCCCTCCCCACCCCAAAAAAAAGTTAAGCCAAAAAGTTTTCCTTTTTTTCTTCCCCTTTTTTTTTTTTCCCCTTTTTGCCCCTTTTTTTTTTTTGCAACCCCCCTTTTTTCCCCTTTTTCCCCCCCTTTTTTCCCGGCCCGTTTTTTATTTTTCTTCTTTCCAAAAATTTTGGGTATTTAAACCCCTTTTCCTTTTATTTCCGTTAAAAACTTTTTAATTTTTTTTCCCCCCTCTTTTTTTTTTTTTTTTTTTTTTTTTTTTTTCCTCCCAAAAAATTCCTTTGGGGGTTTTCGGGTTTTTAATTTTTCCGGTTTTTCCCGTAACTTTTTTTTCCCCGGGGTTTTATTTGGGTTTTTTTTTGGGGGTTTTTGGGCCCAACTTTTTCCTTTTTTTTTCGGGAAGCGGGCGCAAACGCAACCGGGTTTTAAAGGGGGAAGGGAAGGGAAAGGGGGGGGGGAGGGGAAGGGGGGGTTGGGGGTTTGGGAACGGGGTTACCCGCTTTGGTCTTTGGGGGGTTTGGGGGAATTGGTTCCCGTTTATTTTAATTTTTTGGTTTTTTTTTCTAAAGGTGTTATGGGTTTTGGGGGGTGGGGGCCGGGGAGTTATGGGGGGGCAAAAAAAGGTGGCGTTGGGGGGGGGGGGGGGGGGGGGGGGGGTTTGGGTTTTGGGGTTTTGGGTTTTTTTTTTTTTGTTTGTGTTTTTTTGTGGGGGTGTAAATTTTTTTGTGTGTGTGTTTTTGGGGGGTGTGTGTGGTGTGTTGGGTGTGTTTTTGGGGGTGTGTGTACGGGGTGTGGGTGTGTGTTTTTACCCGGGGGTGGGGTGTGTGTGTGTTGGTGTGGGGTGTGGTGTGTGTGTGTGTGTGTGTGTGTGTGTTTTGGTGGGGGTGGTGACGTTCACTTTTTTAAACATGTAGTGTTTTGGGCGTGTTTTTGTTTATGATCGTAAAATACATTTGTTTGAGCTTTGCCCAAACCTTCGAAATACACACACCCCACAAAAACATACACCCCAAAACACACACCAAAAAAACACACACCAAAACCCCAACACAAAACACACACCCACACACACACACCAAAACCCCCACACACCCACACACACACACACCAAACACACTTACATCTCCAAACTGAGCCGGGGGTTTAATCCCGGGCGAAGCGGGAAAACAAAACGGGCGTCGCTTTTAAAAACCCAAACCCCCGTCCCCCCCAGGGAGTTTAATGGGTTTTTGAGTGTTAGTCGGGGGTTTGTGACCCCCCTTTCCCGGGGTGGTGGCTTTTTCCCCCAAAACTAAGCACTAAAGGGATGAATGAAAAAATTTAAAAAAGGGGACAGGGAAAAGAGCCCCAGGCCCATACGAGCGTTTTGTTTTTGGCCCTTTAAAATACAACTAGATTTAAAACAACCCAAATGAAAACACACACAAACACCAAAACCCCACCACACCCCACACACACACACACACACACACACACACCCCACACTCACACACACCACCCCACACACACACCACACACACACAAACGTTTTAAACGCGCACACACCCACCTCCGTTACTTACATAAATTTTAAAAATTTTTCTGATAAGCCCTTCCCCTAAACCCCAGGAAGCCTTGGGGAGGGGGGAGGAGGAGGGAGAGGGAGGGGGCCGTTTGGAAGGTTTTAAAGGGGGAAGAGGATGGGGGGGAGGAGGAGGGGGGAAGATGGGGGGTAAAAAGAGAGAGAGAGGGAAAGGGGAGAGTTAAGGGGAGGGAGGAAAAGTTAAGAGAAAAGAGAGAGAGAGGATGGGAGGGGAGGGAAGGAGAAGAGAGGAAAAAAGACGGTGAGGGGGAGAGGTGGGAGGAGGGGAGAGGGGAGAAAGAAACGCGAGGGGTAGGGGGGAAAGGGGGGGAAAAACAAAAAGTATTACCAAGGAAAAAAATTTTAGGGAGGGGGGAAACTTTTAAATTTAAAAACGTATGGGGACCCCCAGCCCCTTTTTCCGTTTAAATTCCCTCCTTTTAATTTTATGAATTTCCTAATTTTTTTTTACGGAAAAAAAAAAAAAAAAATTTTAAAAATTACCCGGGCGGGAAGGAAAGGGGGGAAAAAGGAAAGGGGAAAAAAAAAAAAACGCCCAAAAAAATTTTTCCCAAAAAAAACCCCCCCTTTTTCCATAATTTGGTTTTAAAAATTTTTTTTTTTTCCCCCCCCCCTTTTTTTTCCTTCCCCCTTCCCCACTGTTTTTTTTTTCTTTCCCCTTTTGAATTTTTTTTCCCCCCTTATTTTTTTTCCCCCCTTTTCCTTTTTTCCCTTCCATTTTTTTCCCTTTTTTTTTCCCCCCTTTATTTAAACCCCTTGTTTTTTCTTTTTTTTTCTTTTTCTTCCCCCCCTCCTTTCCCGGCGTTTTTTCTCTTTCTCTCTCTCCCCTCTTTTCTCTCTCCTTCCCCTCTCCTTTTTCTTCTCTCTCTCTCTCCCCCTCTCTCTCTCTCTCTCTCTCCTCTCCTTAGGGGGACGTGAGCTTGGGAATGTCAGAAATCCCCCGCGCAATTTTTGGTCCAAACGGTTTGAGGTTCCCCCCCCTAGTTGTTTTTACGTTGGCGGCGCTTTTTATAGTCAATTAAAAACCCTTTTAAATTTTGGGGACTTGCAAAAAATGGGGTTTTTAGGGTTTTGGATTTAAAAAACTTACTTATCTTATCTCTCTCTCTCTCTCTCTCTCCCCCTCTCTCTCCCCTCTCTCTCTCCTCTCTCCTCTCTCTCTCTCTTCCTCTCTCTCCTCCTCTCCTCTTCTCTCTTCGCTCCTCTCTCCGCCGCCCCTCGACTCACTCACTCACCTCTCTTCTTTCTCTCTCTTCTCTCCTCTTTTCTCTCTCTCTCTCTCTTCTCTTTTCTTCTCTCTCTCTTCTCTTCTCTCCTCTCTCTCCTCTCTCTCTCTTCCCCTCTTTTCCCCCTCTTCTCTCTCTCCCCTCTTTTCTCCTCTCTTTTCTCCCCCTTCTCTCTCTCTCTCCCCTTTTCTCTCTTTTCTCCCTCTCTCTCCTCTCTCTCTCTTCTCTCTCTCCCCCTCTCTTTCTCGCCGCTCGCTCGCCCCGCTCCTCCTCGCTCGCTCTCTCTCTTCTTCCTCTCTCTCTCTTCTCTCTTCTCTCTCTCTCTCTCTCTCTCTCTCTCTCTCTCTCTCTTTTCTCTCTCCCCTCTTTTCTCTCTCTCTTTTCTCTCTCTCTTCTCTCTCTTCTCTCTCTCTCTCTCTCTCTCTCTTCTCTCCTCTCTCTCTCTCCTTCTCTTCTCTCCTCTCTCTCTCCCCTCTTCTCTCTCTCTTTCTCTCTCTCCTCTCTTCCTCTTCCTCTCTTCTCCTCCTTTCCACAACAACACGGATATAATCCTTCCTTACTTTATTAATCACTTTTTTTTTATTTGAAGTACCTGGATCCTTCTTTCTACCCCTAGTGCCCCCTTTCCCCACTTCCTGTCTTTTCTCAATCCCTTATCTTTCCCTACTCCCTCCCCCCCTCCCCTTCTCCTTCTCTCTCTTTTTCTACCAGCTTGCACAGATTTTTTTAGATCTACTCTTGCTTTCTTCCTCTCCCCCCCCCACCCCCCCCCTCCTCCCTTTCAACCACTTTTCTTTAGAGTTTTCCCCTTTTACAAATTAACTCTCTCTCTTCTCTCTCTCTCTCTCTCTCTCTCTTCCTCTCTTCTCTCTCTCCTCTCTCTTCTCTCTCTCTCTCTCTCCCCTCTCTCTCTCTTCTCTCTTCCAGTAGTTTGTCACAGAGAACTTGTAACAATTTGTGTATTAATTTCCATTTTTTTCCAGTCATTTCCTCGTATAAAATTCTCAACATGAGTTTTCTTTTTATTTTTTACTATGCAGGCTGCACGACAGGGGAAAACAAATAATTGGACATAAATTTTATGTGAATGTTTATAAAATTTCCCTCACTTCTCCGTAGTGAATCATCATGTAGGAGGTTTGGCCAGTGTTCTTTAAATTTTTACCCCACGTCCTTTAGTAGTTTGGGCCTTTCCCCCATGCCCCTTTACTTTTTCAAAACCCAAAATTTCAAAATAATCCGGATCAGAAAGAAAAATTGAAAAAAATGGGTTTACTTTTTTTATTGTGCACAAAAATTTTCATAAACAATAATAAAACGAAAGAAAAACCTTAATAAAAACAATAATAATGTGATAACGAAATGATAATTATAAAAATAAAAAAAATAAAATAAAAATAAAAAAAAAGAAATACATTTTTTTTTTTAATAAAAGCGAAAGTTGTCTGTCTGGTTGTGTGTGGTGTGTGGGTATAGGGTTTCCCCCCCCCGGGGCAAACACCCATATGGCAATTTTGGAATCAGTTGACCAGGGGAAGGTCATAAGCCCCCTTATGAGATGACCCATCACTTTTTTTTTTTTTTTTTTTTATTTTGAGCCTATTGCGAGAATTTTGAAAACAAAAGTAGGTTGCGAGAATTGAGGAAACCTTGAGTAGGGGGTGGGGGAATGGGTGAGTGAAGGGTGGGTGAGGGGGTTTGGGTGTGAGGTGATGGGTGAGGAAAGGGTGGGGGGGGGATTGGTGGGGTGATGGGGGTTGGTGAGGGAATAGGTGGGGGGTGATGGGTAATCTATAATAATATAAGCAAAAGTGTGTCTCTCTGTCTGTCTGTCTGTCTGTGTGTGTGTGTGTGTGTGTGTGTGGTTGTGTATGTGTGTGTGTGTGTCTGGTATAGGTTCCGCCCCCGTGGCGCAATCAACTCATATGGCACATTTTTGGAACCGGGATTGACAGGGGAGGTTTTAAGAGCCAATTATGAGATGATCCGATCTTTTTTTTTTTTTTTTTTTAGCAGCCTATTTGCGATAATTGTGAAAAAAAAGTGGGGTTGCGAGAATTGAGGAAACCTTGATGTAGGGTGATAGTTAATGGTGAGTGAATGGGTGGGGTGATGGGTAATGGGTGTGGGGTGATGGGTGAGTGAATGTGGTGGGGGATGATGGGTTGGGGGTGATGGGTGATGGGTGAGGGAATAGGTGGGGGGTGATGGGTATATGGTAAATATAAGCGAAATGGTCTGTCTGTGTGTGTGTGGTGTGTGTGTGGTCTGGTATAGGTTCCGCCCCCGTGGCGCAATCACCTCATATGGCACATTTTGTGGAACCGGGGGTTGACCAGGGAAGGTTTTAAGTCCAATTATGAGATGACCCGATGACTTTTTTTTTTTTTTTTAGCAGCCAATTAGCGATAATTGTGGAAAAAAAAAGTGGGTTTGCGAGAATTGAGGAAACCTTGATGTAGGGTGATGGGTAAATGGGTGAGTGAATGGGTGGGGTGATGGGTATGGGTGTGCGGTGATGGGTGAGTGAATGGGTGGGGGGGTGATGGGTTGGGGGGTGGTGATGGGTGAGGAAATAGGTTGGGGGTGATGGGTAATGGGTAGTGAAATGGGTGGGGGGTGATGGGTAAAAGGGTGAGTGAAATGGGTGGGGGGGATGGGTAATGGGTGAGTGAATGGGTGGGGGGTGATGGGTAATGGGTGAGTGAATGGGTGGGGGGTGATGAGTAATGGGTGAGTGAATGGGTGGGGGGTGATGGGTAATGGGTGAGTGAATGGATTGGGGGTGATGTGAATGGGTTGGCGTTAATATACATTTCTACATCCATGATTTCATAAAAGTTAGAAGGGGCTATCTGGAGAGTCTGTGTTTGGTGGGCCGAAGGCCCACCAAACGCAGGTGGTCCAAACAAGGTGGCCCAAACAAATAGCAGGTGGCCCAAACCAATAGCCCTCCGCAGGAGCTAGCCAAAAAGTCCGCCCGGAGGGCGGCTTTGTGGCTAGTATTACATAAAAGTCTACTGAGTTAGTGAAACCAGGCATAATGTCACCGCAGAGTTTTTCACCCACACCTACTTCTCTGTACCGACTTTCTTCGTTCACCCTCGCGAGCGAGCTCCATGTTAAAGCGAAGGCCGAGCTTCAAGTTAAATATTTGACAGTGCTTCCTTTTTGTCTCCTAGCTCACGCCCCCTAATTAGGTAATGGGGGCGTGTCCCCCAGGTTAAGAACCGCTGGTTTAGGCCAGCATTCGTAAACCCTTGAAGTATTTTGAAACTCTCTATAATCCTACTATAATCTCTCTACTTGCGTTAGTCAACAGCAACCTCTCTTGGTAAGGTTAATCAAGCCTTGAAGCGATCATCCACACTGGACGGCTTATAATTTTGTCATGTCCTTAGTATGATTAGCCGACCAAAACTGCACCGCATTGCTCAAGTACACACACAAACACACCACACAATACACACACACACACACACACACACCCCCCCACACACCCCCCCCCACACACACCCCACACACACACACACACACACAACACACACACACACACACACA
>JACEEZ010022987.1:0-17424 GCA_016584305.1 Chionoecetes opilio | reverse complement strand
AAATTTTCTCTATCTGTGTCATTTACTAAGCGTGTTTAATCAGTGTTTTAGGAGTTTTTTGGGCGAAGTGAAATGAACCAATGTTGACGTCAACAAAATACTGTTGTCATGGCAACGTTGTACCGTACACCACCGGTATAATTGAAATTGTGGATAGAGGAAAACAAGATGTTAGGAGAGGAGCAAAGTGGGTTCAGGAAAGGCAGAGGTGGAATGGAAAATATATTGACACTAAAAGAAATGATAGAAAGAAACAACCACCAGAAGAAAGAGCTTGACTTAGTATTTATAGATATTGAAAAGGCGTACCACACAGTCAATAGAGAAAAGCTAATAAGATTACTGAGACACATTGGAGCAGATACAAAGGTGGTGGACGTAATAAACAGCATGTATGAAGGGAACCAAGTGAAATTTACCCTAGGTGACATTACAACTGGCTGGATGGAAAATAATATAGGAGTTAGACAAGGATGTGTCATGTCCCCAACATTATTTAACCTGTATTTAGAGGAACTGATCGTGAGAATCAGGAAGTCAAGTCAAGGAGTAACAATTGGAGGAGAAAAGTTAGGATGCCTGGCCTATGCTGATGATGTAGTACTGATGGCAGAAAGTAAGGATGAAATGGAGGAAATTTTACACATAACAAACACATACGGAAGGGAATGGGACCTGAAGTTTAGTGAAAGGAAATGTAAAGTCATGGAGTTTAACAGTGAAGGTAGGAGTCAGTGGGTGCTCCAGAATAATGTCCTAGAAGTAGTAGAAAAGTATATATACCTAGGAATGGAAGTAAACAAGGAAGGGATAGGCGGTGAAAAGCAGAGGAAACTTAATGAAGGCAAGGCAAGGAGGATGACAGGCATGATTATAAATGGTGGTAACAGAGTCATTAATAAATATGAGGTAGGCAGGAGTTTATGGAAGGGGGTGGCTGTACCCCATTGCCTGTATGGTCAGAGTGACTCAGTACGGAAGGAGACATCATGCACTTGGAAAAGACTCAGAACATAGTAGGCAGATGGGGACTAGGAGCTTGTAGGAGCACTGCCGTAGAGGCCATAAGGGGAGACATGGGATGGAGCACCTTCAGGGAAAGGATAATTAAAGGAAAACTGGTGTTCCACAAGAAAATTGAAAGACTTAGTGATGATAGATGGGCAAAGAAAATATCCCAGGAAAATAGATCAAGTTCCACCTGGAAGAAGGAACTAGAGAGATGGAAAAAGGAGAGAAACTGTGGGAGAGGAATGGAACAGGATGGAGATAATAGATATCAAAAAGAAAATTGAGAATAATGGGCTAGTTAAATGGCAGGAAGGAATGGCCAGGAAATCAACGTTGCAGTGGTACAGGTGGAAACAGAAACCAGAGGGGGTGACCTGGCATGTAGGAGACTGGGGTAGTAAGTTACTCTATAAAGCAAGAACAGGCACCTTGGAAGTCAACGGAAGGAACAGGGAACTGGAGAACCAGAATTGTAGCTGCAGGGTAGGAGAGAAAGAAACTGTAGAACATGTCATTGTGGAATGCAACAAGTATAGGAGTCAGAGGGAAAAGCTTATAGCGTCAATAGTAACAGTCCTAGGCAGAGAGGAGTGGGACAGGAGACTAGAGCAGAAAGACGGGGCCCTGTGTACGGTGTTAGGGCTGTATGGGGACAGAGAGGAGTGGGACAGGAGACTAGAGCAGAAAGACGGGCCCTGTGTACGGTGTTAGGGCTTACGGGGACAGAGAGGAGTGGGACAGGAGACTAGAGCAGAAAGACGGGGCCCTGTGTACGGTGTTAGGGCTGTATGGGGACAGAGAGGAGTGGGACAGGAGACTAGAGCAGAAAGACGGGGCCCTGTGTACGGTGTTAGGGCTGTATGGGGACAGAGAGGAGTGGGACAGGAGACTAGAGCAGAAAGACGGGGCCCTGTGTACGGTGTTAGGGCTGTAGGGGACAGAGAGGAGTGGGACAGGAGACTAGAGCAGAAAGACGGGGCCCTGTGTACGGTGTTAGGGCTGTAGGGGGACAGAGAGGAGTGGACAGGAGACTAGAGCAGAAAGACGGGGGCCCTGTGTACGGTGTTAGGGCTGTAGGGGGACAGAGAGGAGTGGGACAGGAGACTAGAGCAGAAAGACGGGGCCCTGTGTACGGTGTTAGGGCTGTATGGGGACAGAGAGGAGTGGGACAGGAGACTAGAGCAGAAAGACGGGCCCTGTGTACGGTGTTAGTGCTGTATGGGGACAGAGAGGAGTGGGACGGAGACTAGAGCAGAAAGACGGGGCCCTGTTGTACGGTGTTAGGGCTGTAGGGGACAGAGAGGAGTGGGACAGGAGACTAGAGCAGAAAGACGGGGCCCTGTGTACGGTGTTAGGGCTGTATGGGGACAGAGAGGAGTGGGACAGGAGACTAGAGCAGAAAGACGGGCCCTGTGTACGGTGTTAGGGCTGTACGGGGACAGAGAGGAGTGGGACAGGAGACTAGAGCAGAAAGACGGGGCCCTGTGTACGGTGTTAGGCTGTAGGGGGACAGAGAGGAGTGGGACAGGAGACTAGAGCAGAAAGACGGGGCCTGTGTACGGTGTTAGGGCTGTATGGGGACAGAGAGGAGTGGGACAGGAGACTAGAGCAGAAAGACGGGGCCCTGTGTACGGTGTTAGGGCTGTACGGGACAGAGAGGAGTGGGACAGGAGACTAGAGCAGAAAGACGGGGCCCTGTGTGGGGTGTTAGGGCTGTAGGGAGACAGAAAAGGGGGTGGGCCCAGGAGATAACAAAAACCCCCGGGCCCCCCTGTGTAGGGTGTTAGGGCTGTAGGGGGACAAAAAGGGAAACTGAAAGTATTGTAAACCTCCCCCAAAGTTTTTCCCAACGCAGGGGTTGGGGAGATAAAACACAAGAAACAATAAATTAGGATGATAATCCGGGATTAAAAAATTATAAAAAATGTTTTTCCCCAGGTAAAATTTAAACAGGGGAAAATTTTAAAAAGGGTTTTTTTTAAAGAAGGAGACAAAGGGGGAAGAGGACCTATAAGCGATGCAAAAGCGACTTTTTTTTCACAAAAAGAAGAAGAAAAAGGGGAGGACCCTTTAAACTACTGGGCTACTACCATTTACATTTCCTACCCCACTACACCACTACTACAAACTACTATTCACGGGAAATTTTTAAAATTTGTGATTTTTCCCAACCCAAAAATATTTTTTCCCAAAACCCGGGAAAAAATCTAACAAAAAATTTATATATAAAAAAAATAATCGCAAACCCAAATAAAAACAGCTTTTAATAAACCCAAATTTTTCCCCTAAAGTCTACAATAAGGAAGAAAAAAATAAAAAATAAATCTTTTTTGGGGGAAAACCATTTTGTAATCAGCGTTTGGGGGGGCCCCAAAAAACCGGACGGCGAGAAAAAACATTTTCCGGTTTTTTTTAGCTGTTTTGCCCCAAAGTTCTACGGGGCCAAAAGGGCAAACGGGGCCGTGCAAAAGGGTAAATTTTAGACATTTTTAGGCAGCTACAGGTATACAGGCAACCAAAATAACCCCTTAAATAACCCTAAAAATAAGGAAAAATAAAACATTTTTCCTAACAGGGCTTTATAGAATGGGTAAATTTTGATACTTTTTGCCAAAACGTCGTTTTATTTTAGCAGTTTTGCCCCATTTCCCGTGGCTTGTCGGCTACGGGGCCCGTGCCGGAGTGTGTTAGCACAGCAGGGCCTGGATGTTTGTTAATAAAAAATCCGCTTTTCCAGGGTGTTTGGGTATCATCAAAAATCTGTGGTCGTGGACATCACTGAAATGCCGTTTTGTAAAACCCTAAAAGAAAAACCCTTTTTATCAAAAAAACTTTTGGCCTTAAAACCCTTTTTTCTTGATACAGGAAAACATCAAGTATTCGCCTCGTCTTCAACCCTAATCCATTTTTTTTTTTTTTTTTTTTTTTTTTTTTTTTTTTTTTTATAATGGGGGTTCGAAATTTCCTAGTAAAATTCCCACCTAAAATTTTTTTTTTTTTTTTTTTTTTTTTTGGGGGTGAAATTTCCTAGCTAATTTCCCCCTAGAATTTTTTTATTTTTTTTTTTTTTTTTTAGGGGTCAAAATTTTCCCTTTAAAATATATATATATGATATATAACACTTGGAATTCTTTTTAATTTTTACTTTTTATATATATTTTATATAGTCACCCCCCATTTTTCCCGGGCCCTTGAAATTACGGGGACCACTCCGGGGCCAAAGTAGCCCCAAAGGGAAAAGGGGTTTTTAGTTTTGTATAATTTTTTTCACCCCAAGCACCCTAATATACCTTAAAAGACATGTTGCTTTCCTTGCCCCGTTCTTTGTTCTTTTTTTTTGGCCTTACTTCCTTTTTCCCTTTCTTTGGTTTTCCCCTTGACGGCCTGTTTTGAAACCACCTCCCCGTATCATCCGTTGAAACCCCGGCCTAAAAGCCCCTGGCCCGGGTCTCCTGGGTTGCAGTCTGCCATTTCAATCTTAGTTTGATGGGTCACCCCTTCCTTCTGCATAAGGGCCCAATCTTACACTTCTTCCCCCTTTATCTTCAAATTTGTCTCTTTTCCCTCCTAAACATTCCCGTTTTATTTACCACGTCCCTTTTTTCAAACCCCATTATTTTCCCTTTTTTTTTCACCCCCCCTTTTTAGGAGGGGGAGGAGGGGAGGGGCCTTGCCAAGTGTGGTTTTGAGTGAGGGGAGGAAGCAGGGTGTGGGCCCCCCCAGGAGGAAACAGAGGGTCAGGGGGCAGCGCGTTTGGGTCTCTGTTTTGGGTGACTGTCAAACCCCTGTTTGCCGGTGCTGGGAAAAGGGCCCAAAAAGCCAAAAGGGACCCCCGGCTCGGGTGCGGCATTCCCCGAGGTTTCCCCGCAGGGCCCCCCCCCGCGCGTGTTGGGGGGCCCCCCCGTTTTTGCTGCGGGGGGAGGGCGGGGGGGGGTGGGGCCGGCCAGCCTTTTTTTTTGAAAATTTCCGGGGAGCAGCAGGATCCCCTCTGCCTCCGGGGGGGGAGGCACCCCGGGGGGGGTGAATTTGGGAAAAAAAAAACCCCCCCTTTGGGGGCAGGCAAACTCAGGGCCCCCAAGGCACCCCAAATGAGCTGAATTTCCAGCAGTGTGGAAAAAAAAACATTCAAATACAAGAGGGCTGCTTGAAGCCCTTCCTTTACACCAGTGGTGTTAAGAAAACCCTGAATGTTTAGAGTGTGGGAAAAAGATTTGCTAGAAAGGATGCCCCCAAACCCCAAAACACCCTGGCACACAGTGGTGTTAAGAACCATGAATGTTTAAAGTGGGGAAAAGATTTTCTAGAAAGGGGGGACCTAAACCCCCCCCACCCTGGGCACACAGTGGTGATAAAAACCCCTGGGAAAGTTTGAGTTTTTGGGGAAAAGGGAAAATTTCTACAAAGAGTCACCTCACCACACACCCCCCGACACACAGTGGGGGATAAAACCATGAAGTTTTGAGTGTGGGAAAAGATTTACTACAAAAAGTCACCTCACCCCACAAAACCCTGGGCAAAACAGTGGTTTTTAAAAAATTTTTGAATGTTTGGGGGTGTGGGAAAAGATTTTTCTTTGAAGGGGGCACCTCACCCCCAAAACCCTCCTGACACACATTTTTGGGGTTAAGAAATTTGAAGTTTAGAGGTGGGAAAAAAAATTTGCCCAGAAAATGTACCTCACCCAACACACCCTGAACAAAAAAAAGTGGTGTTTAAAATTTGAATGTTTTGAGTGTGGGAAAAGATTACTACAAAGAGTTTAAACTCACCCAACAAACCCCTGACACACAGTGGTGTTAAGGGAAACCCTGAAGTTTTGGTTGGGAAAAAATTTACTACAATGGGTTTGCCTCACCATACACACCCTACACACCCGTGGGGATTAAGAACCATGAAAGTTTAGAGTGTGGGAAAAATTTTCTAAAAGAGTGACCTCCCCCAGACCCCCCCTGACACACAATTGGGGTTAAGAACCCTGAATGTTTAGAGTGGGGAAAAAATTTACTACCAAAAAGTCACCTCACCAAACAAACCCCGACACACAGTGGTGTTTTAAAACCATTTAATGCCCCAGAGTGTGGGAAAAGGTTTTATACCCCTTCTCAACTCACCAAACACACTTTAACACCTGGCTCGAGGGGGGTTTCAAGTGTGATATTTTGTAGCAAAGGGGTTTCAAACAAAGAGTGATATTTTCCAGGCCCGGGGAAGATCCCCCTTTTTGGGGGGTGTGTTGTGTGGACAAGTGTGGGTTTTAACCCCTGCCTGTGGGAGTGGGGTCCTGTGTGGGAATGGGGGGTGGGGTGGGCAGTGTGTTACATGGGGTTTGGGGCAAACCGTTTCCCCTGGTTTTGTGAGGGAGTAATGGCCCCAAACATTTTTTGGGGTTTGGCAGTGCAGGGGTGAACCCTTTTAATATTACTCCACAGTGGGTAATTTTTATCAGCTTTTAAAAGGTATACAGCTTAAGCCCAATATTACTCCACCGTGGCTATATTTTAAAACGCTTAAATGGTCTATACAGCTTATACCCCAAAATTACTCCACAGTGCCAATTGTATTTAGCTAAATGGGGTTTTACAGCCCTTTTACCCCAATATTACTCCACAGGGGCTATATTGTATCCGCTTTAAAAGGTTCTTAAAGGTTATACCCCCAAAATTCTCCACAGTGGCATATTGTAAACAGTTTTAAAAGGGGCTTACAGCTTTTAGCCCAATATTTTCCTCCCCCCCCGTGGCTATATTGTAATCAGGGGTTAAAAAGGTCCCAAAACAGCTTAACCCCCAAAATTTTCTCCACAGTGGCTATATTGTATCAGCTTAAAAGGTCTAAAAAAGGGTTAAAACCCCAATATTATCCACCTTTGGGTATATTGTTATCAAATGGTCTATACAGCTTTTAACCCCAAAAATTACCCACATGGCTATATTGTATCAGCTTTAAAAGGGCATACGCTTTTAAGGCCAATATTTCCTAAATCCAAAAAAATTCCCGAATCGTCCCTCGGGAAACAAAAAAGCGGGCGGATGGCAAGCTTTATTCTCCCCAAACCCCCAAAAAATAATAATACGTTTAAAATAAATTCCGTAACCCAAAATTCAACGGGATCTTAAAAATTAAAATATTTACGTTAAAGCATTTCTGGCCTTTTAGTGTTTTTGTGTGTTACGTCTTTTTTTTCTCACACTACGTAGAGAAATCCCGCAACAGAAAGAAATCCGTAACGTAAAACCCGGAGATCAGTTTTTTTTCTACGCTTTTCCCAAAACACTGGCACCAAAACCGTAACACTTATTTAAAAACTTCCCGGGGGGGGAGCACATTTTCCCGTCTTTCGTAACAACCGTAAAACATTAAACCCCCCTTTAGGGCCCCGGGGCGTAATTGCCAAAGGGAATTTGTGTACCATTAGACCATTTGTAGTCAAACAATCCTATTGGGGGCAAAACGCCGGGGGGCGCGTCGCCCGCCCACCCCGCGACCGGGCCAAATTTCCCCCGGGAAACCCCGCGCGGTTCCATGCAGGCTCCTTTCCCCTACAAACACTCTCGGGCAAAAAACACAACGGCCCCCCCACAGCCCTTTTGGGCCCCCCTTGGCCTCCTCCACGCCGGATTGTCTCCCTTTCAGATTTCAAACCCCATGGGAAGGACGGTTTTAGGGTAGCGTTTCCACATGCCCCTATAGCCCAAGTTGGCCCCTTTACGGACTATGCAGGTAATAGGCCCGATTTTAGTTCCGGTCAAACGTGATTTGGGCACGTAATCCTCCCAGCGATTTTCCCCCTTTTTAGTTGAGTATAAACAATGTTTTATAGCCAAAGACCCGTTTAGTAAACCTTGTCCCCCTAACTACTGTGGTATAAACATGGAAATTTTCCCTTTTTTTAAAGGCTGACAACAGACCATTTTTTTATAGCCAAAGGGAAAAAATCTGGGCGTGAAGGGGTTAACCCATGAGTATTTAAAAGTTTCAAATCCGGAAACCCCTTATCCTGTTTTTAAAATAGGTTAAAAACATTTGGGGACACAAACGTTTTTGGGTTATTTTCCCCTTGTTTTGGGGGAACTATTTATTAACGCAACACACAGGGGGCCGCCAGGGGTTCCGTAAAACACCCCCTGGGGGTAACACAAAACCCCGTAAAACATCGAAGGGCCCTTTTAACGTCACCCAAAATTTGGAAAAAAAGCGAGGGAAAATTTTTCATTTTTTCCAAATTTTTTTTTATTATTTTTAAATTTTTACGAAAAATTTTTTCGGGCTTCACTTTTTAAATTTTTAAATTTTTTTAAAAATTTTCCCATAGTTTAAATTTTTTTTTTTTTTTGAATATTCTTTTTTTTTTTTTTTTTTCCTTGGGTTTTTTTTTTTATAATAATAAAAATAATAATAATAATAAATTCCCCTTCACTATATATGTAACTTTTTTTTTCTATGTAAATAAAAATATAATTTTTTTTTTTTTTTAAAAATGTAACTTCTGATAATATTTTTTTGGGTTTTAACTATAATAGTTAATGATTTTAAAAAATATAAAATTTCTTTTTTATTACTAAACTTAATGACCCCAAACTATTAACATTTTTTTTTTCTATAAAGGGTTTGGCCCAAAAAAAAAAAGTCGTTCTTTCATAATAATAATAATAATAATAATAATAATAATAATAAATTTTCTCTCTCTCTCTACTTTTTAAAACTGCCTTATTATTATTAGTAGTAAATATAGTAGTAGCGGTTTTACCCAAAATTTTTAAATATTAAATAAAAATATTACTGCCCACTATTACTTTTCTAATAAAAACTACTACTACTACTACTACTAAATACAACTACTACTACTACTACACTACTACTACTACTACTACAACTACAAATACTACTATTTTTACTCCCACTACTACTACTACTACTACTACCACTATCTACTACTACTACCACTACCAAATACTACTATACTACTACTAACCCAAAACTTTCCACTACCACTACTAAATACCTACCCCCACTACTACCAATACTACTAACAACAAATACTACTACTACTACTACTACTACTTTCCAAAATACCAAAACCCCTACTACTAATACTAAATACCACTACCACTATTACTATTCACAAAAGTAAACGGGGATATTTCAACTCAAAATATTTTTTTCCAAACCAGGGCATTTTAAAAAAAAAAATTATAAAAAAAAAAAATCGCAAATCCAAAAAAAAACAGCTTTTACTCATAAACCCTTTTTTCCCCAAAAATCTCAATAAGGAAAAAAAAAATAATAAAAAATTTCATTTTTTGGCAACCATTTTGTAATCAGCTGTTTGGTTTGGACCCAGAAACCGGACGGCGAGCAAAACAGTCCGTTATTTTAGCTGTTTTGACCCATTTCTACAGGACTAACGGCTACAGGACAGTGCACAAGGTAACTGTAGACACCTAGGCAGCTACAGGTATACAGGCAACCTAAATAAACCCTTAAATAACCCTAAAATAAGTTAAAATAAGAACATTTTTCCTAACATGGCGTATAGAATCTGGTAATATTTTGATACTTTTTGCCGAAACAGTCGTGTATTTTAGCAGTTTTGACCCATTTCCCGTGGCTTGTCGGCTACAGGACAGTGCATGGAGTCTGTTAGACACAGCACGCCTGGATGTTTAGTTAATAAATAATCTCTGCGTTCCAGGGTGCTTGGTATCATCACATCTGTGGTCGTGGACGTCACTGCAATGCCGTTTTGTACAACATATAGAATAACGTTTATCACAACATTTCCCTTCAACCTTTTTTCTTGATACAGGAAAACCTCAAGTATTCGCCTCGCTCTTCAGACCTCCTCATAATTATTATTATTATTATTATTATTATTATTATTATTATTATTATTATTATTATTATTATTATTATTATTATTATTATTATTATTATTATTATTATTATTATTATTATTATTATTATTATTATTATTATTATTTTTTTTTTTTTTTTTTTTTTTTTTTAAGGGGTCGAAATTTCCTAGCTAATATATACACCTAGAATTTTTGTTTTGTTTTTGTTTTTGTTTTTGTTTGTATAGGGGTCGAAATTTCCTAACTACATATACAGTAGCGGACGTAAATATTGGCGGCGGCAGACCGTAGCCCAACGCGGTAAAACAAATATGATGGTACAATAAACAGTGATTACTTACCTTAATATTAATACTTTGTTGGCATCCCCTTACGTCTCATGCACTCTTTCAAACGTGATGGGACACACTCTATCAAGTTTTGTAACGTGGTCAGAGGGATTTCTGTCCACAATTTGAGGAGTGCCGCTTCTAGTCGGGGAAGCGTGGAGGTATCATGGTCACATCACTTGCGTTTGATAATGGACCACAAGTTTTCGATGGGATTAAGGTCAGGAGAATAGGCTGGCCAATCCTCAATGAAGTCCACAGAGCAGTTATGAAGCCAGGTTGTCACCGATTTTGCTTTGTGGCAGGGTGCATTATCCTGCACGAATGTGTGGGCTTGGCACACCTCGAAGCAGTCAGGCAGATGTCCACACACCAGTTTCCAAATAATTATATGGGTTCATTGACTCATTTTTGGGGAGCACCACAAGTTTCCCAACACCATGGAAAGAGAAGCATCCCCACACCATTAGGAATCTGGGAATCTTACAGTGTTGTGTGTGAACTTTGGCGCGTACGGATCACTGCCCGGGAGGCGATAAACTTTCTTTTTCCTGCTGCTGGTAACTGTACATTTTGCCTCATCACTCCAAAGTACTCCTTTCCAGTTCTCAGTATCCCAAGGGAGGTACTTGCGGCAGAACTGAAGTCTGTTGTCCTTATGAACCTCTTTAAGGAGAGGTTTAGGTCGCGCAACAAAGTGTTTAAATCCAAGGTCGTCATGGACTCGACGTCGCACTGTCCTGACAGACACTTCACCCAGCAGTACAGGGTTATTTTCCTTTAATTGTCTGCCGGAAATACTGGGACACTTATCAACATCACGCTTGATGATGTTTAATGTTCTTGGGTGGGTTTTACGGGGCCTGCCAGGGGGTAATTTTTTCCGCGGCAAATCGTCGTCACCAGAGTTTGAAATTTGTTGCACCCAACGGCTGACACTTCTCACACTAACGCCTGTGTTTTCAGCAATATCTTTCACTGAGTGTCCTGCCTTGTGGAGTGACGAAATAGCACTAATGTCATCACTTGTCACTGGTCTATACCTCCCCATAGTCCACAGAAGAGGCAAGATAGAGGCAAAACGCTGTTGTCTTAAAATGCCGCGGGCTGGCAACTCCTCCGCGGCGCCTCCCTGCACAGGCTGTAATGGATCACTGGGTGTCGTGACCTTGACCTCAGTGACAACTGACAGCACAGAGCACTGCCCCAGTTTCCCTTGCAGAGTTGCCAAATGCCCAATAAATTAAAATATGAGAGTATGTTTAGTTTTTCTGTAGTTTGCTCTGGGAACCGGTTTGCCTTTGTTTATAACGTGACAATGCAGCGCTACTCATGATGTTGGCAGAAATCCCTGTATCCACACTACTGCAGAAGGTGATAGAAATTGTTTGATTATGCTTAATAGACGTTAGACGTAGTGGAATGCCGTCAAAGTATAAAATTCAAAGTAAGACGCCATCCTTCATAATTATTATCGAATGTGTTCTGCGCGTTAGGCATAGGACCGACGACGCCAATATTTACGTCCGCCACTGTATATATACACCTAGAATTTTTTTTTTTTTTTTTTTTTTTTAGAGGTCGAAATTTCCTAGCTATATATATATATATATATATACACTTGGAATTCTTTTTTTTTTTTTATATTATATATATATATATATTATATATATATATATAATTATATATATATATATATATATATATATATATATATATATATATATATATATATATATATATATATATATATATTATATATATATATATATATATATATATATATATATATAGCTCACCCCCCATTATTCGGCACCTTGCATTACTGGGACCACTCCTGGGCCCAGTAGTCCCAAGAGCAGAGGTTTTAGTGTGTATAATTTTCTCAGCCATGCATCTAATACTACCTTAAAAGACATGTTGCTTTCTCTTGCTCCGTTCTTTGTTCATTTTTGTGCCTTACTTCCTCTTTCCTTTCTTTGGTCTTCCTTGACGGCCTGTTTTGCATCCACCTCCCTGTCATCATCCGTTGACCTCGGCCTAAAAGCTCTGGCCAGGATCTCCTGGGTTGCAGTCTGCCATTTCAATCTTAGTTTGATGGGTCTATCTCTTCCTTCTGCATAAGGTCCCAATCTTACTACTTCTTCCACTTCATCTTCAAGTCTTGTCTCTTCCTCCTCATCATTCAATTTCATCACCACGTCCTTTATTCACCCTATTAGTCCAGTTATTCACCTCCCCTTTCAGGAGGAGGAGGAGGGAGAGGAGGCCTTGCCAAGTGTGGTGTGAGTGAGGCAGGAAGCAGGGTGTGGGCCCCGCAGGCAGGAGCAGAGTGTCAGGGCAGCGCGTGGCTCTCTGTGTGCTGACTGTCACCACTGTTGCAGGTGCTGAGGTCACAGTCCAAGACCCGGCTCGCTGCGGCATCCCCGAGGGTTCCCGCAGGACCGGCCGTCGCGTGTGGTGGCCCGAGTGTTGCTGCGGTGGAGGCTGTGGGGCCGGGCAGCAGCATGAGTGGCCGGGAGCAGCAGGATCAGTCTGCCTCAGGGGTGGGGAGGCACAGGGGTGATGGCAAGAATCACCTGGAGGCAGGCAGCTCAGGCCACAAGGCACACACTGAGCTGAAGTGCCAGCAGTGTGACAAAACATTCAAATGCAAGAGTCTGCTTGAGAGACATTTCTTGACACACAGTGGTGTTAAGAATTGTGAATGTTTAGAGTGTGGGAAAAGATTTGCTAGAAAGGGTGACCTCACCAAACACACCCTGACACACAGTGGTGTTAAGAATTATGAATGTTTAGAATGTGGGAAAAGATTTACTACAAAGAGTGACCTCACCAAACACACCCTGACACACAGTGGTGTTAAGAATTATGAATGTTTAGAGTGTGGGAAAAGGTTTTATATCCGATCACAACTCAACCAACACACCTTTAGACACACTGGCTTGCGGGAGTTCAAGTGTGATATTTGTAGCAAGTGTTTCAAGACAAAGCCTGATATTGCCCAGCACATGAAGATGCACTTTTGAGGTGGTGTGTTGTGTGGACAAGTGTGGTTGTACCCGTGCCTGTGGGAGTGTGTCCTGTGTGGCAATGGGTGGTGGTGGTGGGCAGTGTGTTACATGTGTGGTGGCAGCCGTGCCCTTGTGTTCTGTGAGGGAGTAATGGCCCCAGCAGTTGTTGGGTTGGCAGTGCAGGTGTGACTTTCAATAAATGTATCCAGGGTTTTAAAGGTTTCTCTGCTGACCAGAGCTTTCCTGGGCTATAAAAAATGGTCTGTTGTTAGCTATAAAATTACGAAAAGTAATTCAATATACCAAATTAGTTAGTCGACAAGGATACTAAACAGACCATATCTATAAAATATTGCTGATATTAATTAAAAATTGTCTAATAGTACCCAAAATACAATGGCAATTACGTTGTGGGCGTGAAGGGTTAAAGACACGACACGACTCTTGTATAGTCGTGGCAAAGGACAGATCCAGGTGTCAGAGAGACGTCAACTCAAGGTGTGGGGTTAGGTTAGGTTGGGTTAGGTAGGGGTAGCGCCATCACGGGGGACTAAAGCTGAAGGCTGATCAATGCGCTGAGCTGCCTTGCCGAGGTGGGGACGTTAGCTGGGAAGACACTGGCGCTCTGAGGGCCTACTATTTGCAAGGCAAGAGGTTGGAGATTGGATCTAGCCATAGGGATCTGGGGATTACAGTTGATGTTACGCTCCTCGAAATCTATCGGAAAAATAATATTTTCGGATTTCTGGCTGCTCAAAAATATTCCGAAATTGACGAAAATCAGGTTTTTGTTATTTTGCCGCATAAGTATGAGTCGCAGGAAAACTTATGGAAGTAACAAAGGTTCATCTTGAGGTGTTCTACATGACGCAGTAATCGGCTTGTCAAAACACCTCATGGTTGTCGAGAAAATTGATATTTTGTATAAATGTACAAATATGCTATTTTCTCGGTTATTTACCAATCAATATATTTTTGCTTTGCGCCAAATAATAGTCCTTGATCTACTTCATATTTACTTCTCTATGCATGGTGCACATATCTGCCATAGTTTTTTAATTATTGAAAAAAATGTTATTAAAAAAACAATTAAGATCAAATCAAGGCATACCCCTTGCAAAATTTGCAATAATTTTAGAAAAATAGAGTTGCTTGAAAATTAGTTCGTAGCCGTTTTCGGGCATGCTGAACACGAATCTGGAGTCAGTTTTCAGTTACAATGATTAAAAGTCGCTATTTCCGCCACTTCACAATGACATTCACCATTCACAATGTGTGTTTAGTGTTGAGCTATTTGTGTGGGTACAGGATTTGAGCCAAGCTTGTAATGCCCCGTTTTGAAACTCATATTTTTGTTCATAAAATTGACGTCTACTGTTTACACACATCCCTTCCCGGGCAAGGGAAGAACAGAGGCGATGCAGGTCACAAGAGGAAGAAGAGTGTGGCGGACGTCAACCCTTGCCTCTCGCCTCCCTATAAACAACATGTCATTATCTCCAAAAGTAATGATTTACGACGGAAGTTCATAGAGAGAATGTTTCCTAGAATCCAATAAGGTAAACAGAAACCACACGCCCAATTGTGTAGGCAATTTCGGTCCTAGTGTAAAATAATACAGTTTTTTGGTTTATGGAACTGTGGCCGATAGGAACTCTCGCCGAAACACCAACCCAGAACTCTCGCCGACATTGGAACACTCGCCGACGTGTACATTTTCGGCGACAGTTCAACTTGTAATATATGAAAAGGAATCTAACCTAACCTAACTACACAACCTAGCCTAACTATTCAGGCTAGTGTTGGTATTTAATCCCTGAATGCAGAAACACGGGTACTGGGAACACTCGCCGACGTGATAAATAGGAACACTCGTTACGTCGGCGAGTGTTCCTATCGGCGACAGTTCCAGGTACCCGCTAGGTTTATGGAACTGTCGTCGAAACACCAATCCAGAACTCTCGCCGACGTGAAAAATAGGAACACTCGTTACGTCGGCGAGTGTTCCTATCGGCGACAGTTCCAGGTACACGCTAGGTTTATGGAACTGTCGTCGAAACATCAATCCAGGACTCTCGCCGACGTGAAAAATAGGAACACTAGTTACGTCGGCGAGTGTTCCTATCGGCGACAGTTCCAGGTACACGCTAGGTTTATGGAACTGTCGTCGAAACACCAATCCAGAACTCTCGCCGACGTGAAAAAATCAATAAAGACGGGTTTGTTGCGACAGTTCCCGGCACCCTAGGCTACATAACTCCCCTGACAACACTGTATTTAGGTCCTGGAGGCAAGGAACAGGCACACACACACACACACACACACTATACCTGGCATGAGTGGCGACCTACATCAACTTCGCCGATAACGTCCAAGATTCTTCAAAGGTATCAAAGGGTTGCCTCAAAACGTGCCTGTGTTTACTTGAGCCAGCTTCTTCTTCTTCTTGTGACCTTTTAGCTGATGACGCAATACTTTGGGCTCTTTAAATCTCCCCTATTGCATCCTTGCAGCCATTAATACAACACTCTGTAGTCACAAATAATAATAATAGGCCTCATAAAAATAGTTTCATCTATCTGTGTCATTTACTAAGCGTGTTTAATCATGTTTTTAGGAGTTTTTTGGGCGAAGTGAAATGAACCAATGTTGACGTCAACAAAATACTGTTGTCATGGCAACGTTGTACCGTACACCACACTATAGTCGCCACTCACTCGCCACTGCACTAATGTCGCCAGGCACAATATAGTGGCTGGCAACCATTTTGTAATCAGCTGTTTGGTTTGGACCCAGAAATCGGACTGCGAGCAAAACAGTCCGTTATTTTAGCTGTTTTGACCCATTTCTACAGGACTAACGGCTACAGGACAGTGCACAAGGTAACTGTAGACACCTAGGCAGCTACAGGTATACAGGCAACCTAAATAAACCCTTAAATAACCCTAAAATAAGGTAAAATAAGAACATTTTTCCTAACATGGCGTATAGAATCTGGTAATATTTTGATACTTTTTGCCGAAACAGTCGTGTATTTTAGCTGTTTTGACCCATTTCCCGTGGATTGTCGGCTACAGGACAGTGCACAAGGTAACTGTAGACACTTAGGCAGCTACAGGTATACAGGCAACCTAAATAAACCCTTAAATAAACCCTAAAATAAGGTAAAATAACATTTTTCCTAACATTGCGTATAGAATTGGTAATATTTTGATACTTTTTGCCGAAAGAGTCGTGTATTTTAGCAGTTTTGACCCATTTCCCGTGGATTGTCGGCTACAGGACAGTGCACAAGGTAACTGTAGACACTTAGGCAGCTACAGGTATACAGGCAACCTAAATAAACCCTTAAATAACCCTAAAATAAGTTAAAATAAGAACATTTTTCCTAACATGGCGTATAGAATCGGGTAATATTTTGATACTTTTTGCCGAAACAGTCGTGTATTTTAGCAGTTTTGACCCATTTCCCGTGGCTTGTCGGCTACAGGACAGTGCATGGAGTCTGTTAGACACAGCACGCCTGGATGTTTAGTTAATAAATAATCTCTGCGTTCCAGGGTGCTTGGTATCATCACATCTGTGGTCGTGGACATCACTGCAATGCCGTTTTGTACAACATATAGAATAACGTTTATCACAACATTTCCCTTCAACCTTTTTTCTTCATACAGGAAAACCTCAAGTATTCGCCTCGCTCTTCAGACCTCATCATTTTTTTTTTTTTTTTTTTTTTTTTTTTTTTTTTTTATTTTTTTATAGATGTCGAAATTTCCTAGCTAATATATACACTTAGAATTTTTTTTATTTTTTTTATTTTTTATTTTTTTTAGGGGTCAAAATTTCCTAGCTAATATATAGGGTGGTGTGGGGGGACACCGTACTTTAGTGGAAAAATATTCATAAAAAATCCATTTTTTACCTGAGAGAGTGCACACTGTGCCCAAAACAAAGTTCACAATATGGCCCACCTATGGTGCCCTCATGAATACTTAACTCAGATAATAAGGCTCATTTAAGGTTTTTTATAAATTTTTGAGTGTGATCCCCCCAGTTCGGTGTGACCCCACCCCACCCTACCTCCTAGTCATGAAGTCTACCCTGTTGCTCGCATGTACTTCACTGAGAGTACTTGGAATTACTTTATTTTTACTTTATATATATATATATGTATATATATTAATATAAATATATATATCTTTATTATATAATAAT
>JACEEZ010022986.1:0-34101 GCA_016584305.1 Chionoecetes opilio | reverse complement strand
TAGTAATGGATGAACTATAGTCATTCACTTAAGCCTGGATTCCTGGGCTGGGAGCTGCTCGCTGCCTAGACGAGTTTGTAAGGGACGCCGCTGATTGGATGAGAGACTAGGGCTGGGTGGCGATGGGGTGGTACTTGCCTCGCCGCAACCCAAAAACCTCTGCGTTGCATCGAAAAATATTCATATTTCTTGGCTTTACTCAATCTCTTACACAAGATAGGCCTATTTTGTCTTGCATCAGTAAATCAGGCAGTGAATTGTTCAACAAAACATCCATTCATAACTCAATAGGGGTAAAAAATAAGTTCATGGACGTGACTATTCACAAGAGTAGGTGGACTTTTAGGTTTTCAGTGCATTGAAATGTTAGTACTCCTACTCGATACTAACCAGATACAAGCTAATAGTTATGAAAGCTGATCATACCATCTGTTCATAATACATTGCTGCATATCATGAGCATAAAAAAATTACAGTAAGACTACACTAATATTAAGATAATATTAAAGGAAAGTAAAAGAGTGTATAAACAGTCATTTCTTGCTTATTTTGCTTCAACTCGCTCTTAACTCCATATGTTTTGGTCACATTCAATTTTCAAGAACTGTTTCAAAACGTATACTTTTCCGCTCCTGTGGTCATGTAGCAAGTACCAATAAGGAAAATAGTAGGTGGTAAAAATGGCTAAGAAGTTAAACTGTTTTCAAACTGGCGTGCCGTGACGGGTGGAGCCTCTGATAGCTCTCCAAGAATCAGAATCAGAATACTAAAAAAGAGGAAAGCAGGAGATTGGGAAGTGGGGACAGGGAGAAAGAATAGATGGGTGAGAGAAAAGGAGCTAGTAGAGAAAAAGTCTCCGGGGCTGACCCAGGTGCTCAGTATGTGTTTGTGTGTTTGGTTGTGAGTCGATATCGACCTAAACGACACGCTTCCCATCTCGCACGAGCAAACAGACACCATTGGGCGGCTGGCAGGACATGGGCCTCGGAAGATGGTGCTTCCGGACACACCCAGGACAACCCCGCCCCCGCACCCGCCTCCCACAGTTCTTCAGTTTTGTTTTGTTCCTGACTTTTTCTTTCTTCAAGCTTGACTTGTTTTTTCTTACTCTTCGTTCTCTTTCTCTTATCTTCTTTTTCTTAATCGTGTTTGGGTGTTGCTGTGCGTTGTTTATTGTCTTGTTTTGGGTTTGGTTTGACTTTTTTCTGTCACTGCACATGTACGCGCGCACACCCCGATACTCCTCGGCACCCCGAACGTGCGGCTGGCGTTCTTTTCCACTACATCTTCGCCGTTCCAAATATACCAAACAGGAGAAGGAATTGTGAAAAATTTAGTGAAAGGAAGTCTGAGATTAAAAGTCGTTTTTTTTGTTTTGTTTATTTTTTTCAGAGATGGACAGGGGAAGAAGGACTCCGTAAGAGCGGATGGGACCTACAGTTTTTCGTGGGATGCCGAACCACTGAGAGAGAGGGGAAGGCGAGCGGAACGGAGTGGATTGTAGGAGTATAAAGTTTTGCAGCCGCGTAAAAAAAGGGTAAGATTACCTCCGTATAGCAGAGGGGTCATGGATTTAATGTGGCCTCGATCCGAACCCCACGTAGGATAGTAGCAGTGAGATAGAGGAGGGGGGAGGGGGTGGGAAGTGGAACTGGAGTGGATTGCTAGGAGTAAAAAAGTTTTGTTAGTAGATAAACGGGTGGACAGGATACCTTCGAGGCGAAGGCGTCATGGGAATTTATGTGGCCTCGTCCGAACACGGAAGGAGAGTGAGAGTAGGTTGAGAAAAGGACAACGGAGAGGAATTACGACCGAAATTTGATTCCCCACCGACCGACAAAAGTTTTCAACCGACGGACGATCCGAAAGGACAACCAGGCTTCATCCCCGCTGTGTGTGGTGGTGTAAACAGGTCTTCTCCCCCGCGGGTGTGGAGGCCGTCGGTGATGACGCAAGGGTCCGGTTCCGCGAACTTTAAAACTTTGGTGCCTTGCGCCGCAAGTCCACTCATCAGTCTTGGCCTTTCCGTGAGGACTCGCACAGGAGGGAGGACAGATGTTAGAGAGTGTGGTTAGGGGGAGGTATCCATTGCGGAAAGGACGGGCGTCGGCGGCTGCGCTGGTCACGGTCATTTAGCCGTGGCCACAATGGCTGTCCGTCTGGCCCGCCTGGATGGGAAAAACCTCCGGCCCGAACCGTTGGAAGAGGGGCAGAGGCGTTGCACGCAGCACCCAGCCTTATCAAAAAAATACTTTTAAAACAAAAATATGAATACAAAGCTATAAGACAATAAGTGAGAAAAAAACAAGGCCGGAACCGATGCGGCCTCGCCCTGAGGAACCGTTGGAAGAGTGTGGTTATTACCAGGACAGGAAAAAGGATAGGGCGTGGGGTCTGTGTGAACACTGTGTGTGAGAGAACCGTTTGTGGCAGAACGTGGTCTCGCCTGGGCTGACACGACTTCGCTGCTGCCAGGATTGGCACATCTCTAAAACAATACCACAGAGAGTTTGTAAGGAGTCGGGCCAAGCATGGCCCTCCCCGGGGGAAGCGGGTGGAAAAAAAAATGGGTTAGTGAAATGACAGGAGTTAGTGCGGAAAACAGTGAAGTGATTATGGTAAATTGGAATGCGGGGGGGTTGGGGTTGGTGTTAGTAGGTTTGTTCGGGAAGACGATAAGCTCGCGGGAGCAGTGTCGATGAAGGTGTTACATTGTGTCATGTGTGTGTTGGGAACATGGTGAGTCTTTTTTGTGCCTCTGTTGTATTAGTGTGCATGTTGATGGGGAAGTATGTTGGTCTCCTCGTGACGGGAGGAACGAGGTCCGGAAAGTAGTACCACCTTACTCCTAGTGCGGAGGCGTAGTGATTGTTCTGGATCCTCTGTAGTTGCGAAATTGGTTTTGCCACTAGAGAGAGGATAGAGGAGGCAGTAGGGTAGTGTGTAGAAACAAGGGCTTTGGAAAAAGATGCAATTTGTGTGCGCGCGCAGCTGTAGCGGAACCTGCCAGGCTGCTCTGTACTGTGCCCGATACCTAATTTGGCGTTGTGTGGTGAAATCTAGATGTTTACTATGTTAAGGCCGATGACTTTATGTTATATTATTCGGGGCTGGTGTGGGTGGTGGTAGAAACGGGTATCGATATATTGTCGGTTCTCGCTTTTTATTATAAAGTAAGTGACTTTAGTTTTTTGAGGGTGTGAGTGAATCCTCACTTGGTTCCCAAGCTGGTAGCATTGATTTCCCTTGTGAGCGGTCAGTTAATTGATCTAATTGTCTGGAGCTGTGCTAAAAGTGTTCACGTCGTCTGCATAATTGAATGGTCAGTGATTCTCGATCTGTGTCGGGTCAGGTAGGCACTGAGTGTACATGGTAAGAGAGTTGGGGAAGGATAGAGCATGGGGGACCCGGCTAGTGGTTTAAAATGGTCGGAAAGTATGTCTGTATGACGGAGTTCTCATCTGTCTGTCTGTCAGGAAGTTCGCATAGTAGTCTTTGGTCAGAAAGGGAGGTCAAAGTCGTTACATATTTTAATTTGAGTCCTGTGTGCCACACCCCCCGGTGTACGAATGATTGTTCTTACGGTTCTTTTGCCACTAGAACTGTTTTATAATAACTTGGTTGTGTGCTCCCTTGAGGTAGGCCATATGGTGTTTAGCGCGTCGTCGTGGACGTGTCCTCTGCCTCGAAGCCAAACTGCTTTGGGGTACAGGCGGTTTTTTGTCTCGAGGGCCGTATTAAGTCGGGTGAATACTATCTTTCAGAAGTCTTCCCTAGAATGTCGAGTAGGCTAATCGGCCGGTAATTCTTCTGCGAGGTGAGGGCTTTTCCCGGGTTTCGGATGAGAATTGTGGTGGCCTGTTTTGAATGCTTTTGGGAAATAGCCTGTGGCGAGCGAGGCGTTAAAAAATGTAGTGAGTGAGCGAAATGATCGGTGGGGGAGTTTTTGATGATGGGCCAGGTGAGTTGCATGTGGGGCCCGGTGCGCGGCGTGGCGTTTCTTTTGAGTAGCATGGCGACATCCTCCTCCTCAAATTGTGGTGAGAGGGTTTTCGTGGTTTAAGTTGTTTGTGTTTATGTAGCCCAGAGGAATAGTGTCTACTTCGTGTCGGTGCATGTGTGTGGTGATGCGTTCTATGTGTGTTGTGCTTGGGGAGGTGCTGAGGGAGGGTGTGTGGTCGGAAAACCGTTCCCAGTGTTGCTTAAAACCGCGATTGGTGACTCGCGACAGGGTCTGCTTACCGATGTTGTTGACGAGTAAATACTCGAAAGCGTCCCTCTTATTCCCTTAATTCTGTGCACCATGTGCCCAGAAACTCAGTGGCAGTTAGAGGTGCGCTTGCTGTCCATGCGTTGTGTACTAAGCTTCTCAGTCGTGTGTCGTGGTCAGTCTGTTAAGCTGTCGAGGATGTGGTCGCGCGTAGAATGTTTAGGTCTCCCTGGACTCGGATGTGATTTTGAATTGTGCTTGTGCAAAGCGTGTTCTGTAGCAGATAAGGAGAGTTGTGTTCGGATAGAGGGTTTAAGTCATCGAAAATGTTTTGTGTTGTTTCTTTGGTATGTACGTGTTTGCAGCTGTGAGGATGTTTTCTTGAAGAGTGTTTAGGCTGTGTCAAGTTGTGTGTGGTATTGTCTTTCCTAATGCGCTGTGCGGTTGTGTTGTGTTTACGGAGGGCCTCCTTAAGTCTGCCACCAGTTGCGTTGTTATAGGTCAAGTAAGGGTGGTTGAAAAAAGGACGGAAATAGGGTTAGTGGATATGCGGAGAATTAGATCGGTATGTGATCCGAGCCGTGAGGGGGGCCCGGAGAAGGTGTTGGTGTAGGTGAATGGACTGTTGTTAGTGATGGCAAGGTGGGTCGCCCGTTACCACCAATTTCCAGTAAAGATGTTGGTAAAGTCTGGCCCGAGAATCAAGCGAAGGCGTTTGAAGTTTGACAATTGGTGTACTGAAGGGCCGTGTGGGTGTTCCTGCCATGTCTGAAAGTTGTGTGTGCAGCGTGAGATACGGGCTATTGAGGTAGACAGGTATGTTCGTTGTGGAGTGAATATGCGCTGTATATGGTAAGAGGAAGTCGGTGTTGGGTCGAGCGTAAGTTGTGGCCACCAGATGGAGACCATGTGGCGGTATGAATCTTGGCTGACTAAGAAATGAGGTGTAGGCCAGTTCACTAGGAAGTCGTGTCGGAGAGTGTGTTTTATCAGGATGGCTACGCCGTCGTGAGGGTATGGCTGTGGTGTTTGTACACGGTTATCCATACAGTTTTAGGGGGTTAACTGAGAGCCCCGATGTCATGAGGAGGACAATGTCGGGTCTAAAGATCTTATAGACTCAGTTAGTAGATGGACGTTTTTTTGGTATCGCGACAATTTAGCTGAATGAAGGTGATAATAGCTTACGGTGTTTTAGATTAACTAATTAAGTTTACTCGCTTTGGCCTCTTAACTACAAGTTTGTGAGCGTGTGGTGACAGGGGAAGCAGCAGTAGCGGATGGGGAAGGAAGGTGTGTTCAGTAACAGGTAAGGGTAAGAGTGGCTGGGGGGGGCGAGGTGGGGTCCTGCCCCCGGTTGGGCTCCGAGGCGCGTCGCCTCGATGAGCTTACCAAAGCTTCCCCCTCGTCTGTCGCTATCTGAGGACGAGGGACTGATCTTTCTGCTCTGCCTTATCGGGTGGGGGTGGTGTCAGGGTTGGGTGGTTGGGTGGTGTCGAATTTGTCCAGTGATTTTTTGGTTGAGTGTCTATGTTTAGTATGTAGGCGTCTGACATTTTGAAGGAGGGTAAACCATTTTCATTTAGTAATTCGGTAATTTCGTTCGTGAGAGGTGAGGTTACTTTTGCCATGTGCGGCGGGGCTTGCACACAGGCTTGATTTTAATGTCGCATTGTGGTGTCTGTTTGAGCACTTGTGGTGGGGTTTTCGAGTGGTGTGGTTGCTTAGTTGGAGGAGGGAGTGAGACGGGCAGGAGGGGACCGGGGTACAGGTTTACGGGTGTGTGGGTTTAGTAGGGGTGGTGTAAGGGGACAGGAGGGGAAGAGGTAGGGGTTGCGGGCCTTGCGTATGTATGTATTGGCGGTGTCTGGAGTGAGGGCCGTTTGTGTTTTGTGCTGTTGAGCTTGCGTTTGATTATGCACCTAAGGCGACGGCGGTGTGATCCCCGCCGCTAATTCAGAGCAATGGTAGTGTTGGAGGTGCCATTGCTCTGTAGTTGGGGCCTTAATCAAGCGCATTTGGAGCATTGTCGACTGTTTCTGTGCAGTTATTGTCGGTGTGTGAGAGGAAACATTGAAACATTGGTATCCTGGCATATGTCTGGATATCTACGTTATAGTGGAGTGATTTGTGAGAAACTTTAAGTCGTTCTTTGCTAGTGTTTCTGCTTGTTGTTTTGATGTTGTCCTGATTTTAATCCCTGTGAAGCCTTCTGTATTATTCGAAATTCGTCTATCTGTACGCTTTTTTTGTTTCTATCTTCCTGTCGTAGAGTGTCTACGTTTGCAATGAAGCAGGAGGTCGTCGATGCGGCGAGCAAGGATGGTTTCTAGCTTGGATCAGGGCGGGGGTTCAATTAGGGTGTAGCCCTTTCTCTTTTAGTTTGTGTGTATTTTCGTGGGTAGTGTGTTGCTGTGAGGTAGGCCTCGGAAGCGAGACCGCCGATGACGTACGGACCGGAGAAAAGCATTTTGTTTGGCGCGATCTGTGTTATTTGAAAAAAAGAGGCTCTGATGTCATTTGGGGGGGCGTTCGTTATGGTCTGTATCGCAGCGTGCGGTCAGGGGGGCGTGGGTTTGCCATGCTTGGAGGGCATACAGCGAAACGGGTGTTAACAACAACTTATTTCACTTATGGGTAATACACAGTGAAATATCACTAGATAAGATTAGAGTTTACGTAACCACAACACACAACTGAGATATAAGTCGGAAGGGCCCTTGGCCACTCCGTGGCGGCTCCGATAACTGTGGAGGTAGAACAATGAGGAAACACACGTTCTGGACACAAGAGCTATGCCAGGGAAACTTACTCTCACGCCAGTCTGTGCGTAGCCCCAGTGCGGGCTGCAAAAAACAAGACACCGGCACAGAGAGAAGGTACACTGAGAGGAGAGGTAGGGAGTCGTTGAGAAAAATGAAATAAAAACAAATAAATGTGAAGCAAAGATGGAGTTTGCCGGGTGGTGTGGGGGCGAGACTTCTAAACGGAAGAAACAATGACAAGAGAGAAAGTGCACACAAGGGAATGATAGGGACAAAATAAACACTAGGATTCAAAGAGGGAGAGCCTTACAGGGGGGGGGGGCTCTCTTATTGAAGGCAAACACTGGCAGGGACAATTTGAGATAGGACACTGAGGGATTGGAGAAAAGAGAGAAAAATCGTGAACTGGGTACTTACTCGTGTCGGTAACTGGTCATGGAATCAATGCGAGACCTCCGGAACGCGAACACGGGAAATCAACGAAGTTCTAACCGCGAGCTGGATATTACTAACACAGAAAACAAACGCGCAAAAAAAACCAATGAGAGAAGCTCGAAAACACCTTAGAAAAAACAGACACAAGACACCAGCGGACTGGCGTAGAACAAAGTTCTAACTCAGATGGTAGTCGTATGTCACGGCAAAAAGGTGAGCGCGGCGGCGAGAGCGCGGGCGTGGAGATCCTATCGCGACAGGCGGTCACAACTGAAACTGATATGCGCTCTCCCGAAAACAGTCTTCCTCCTATATAGGGAGCAATGCTCACCCGTCACTGTGCCAGGTTTGCGTAGTAGTTGTAACTTTCTTAGCCATTTTGACCACCTACTCATTTTCTTATTGGTACGTGCTACATACCACAGGAAGCGGAAAGTATAAGCTTGTGAAACAGTTCTTGAAAAATGAATGTTGACAAACACTTATGGAGTTAGAGACGAGTTGAAGCAAATAAGCAAGAAATAATGTTTATACACTCTTTACTTTACTTTAAAATTATATTAATATTAGTGTAGTCTTACTGTATGTTTCACTTTTATAAATCATGAATGCAGCAATGTATTATGAAAACGATGTAAACTCAGCTTTCATAAACTATTAATGGTCAGCTTGGTGATATCGCGGTAGGAGTACAACATTTTCAATGCACCTGAAAACCTAAAAGTCCCGCCTACTCTTGTGATAGTCAGTAATTGACTTTAGTTTTTCACCCTATTGAGTTATGAATGGGCGTGTTGTGTTGGAACAATCACTGCCTGATTTACGGATGCAAACAAAATAGGCCCCTATCTGTGTAGAGATGAGTAAAGCCAAGAAAATTATGAATATTTTTCTGAGGCAACGCAAGGGTTTTGGGTTTGCGGCGAGGCAAGTACCGCCACCATCGAACCCTGCCCGAGGCTATTCAGCCAATCAGCGACGTAGTTACATACTCGCCTAGGCATCGAGAACGCTCCCAGGAATCCAGCTTAAAGTGAATAGACTATAGTAATGATGATTTGGTATGATTAGTATGAAACAAGGGATGGTTGTTATATGCCAAGAATATTGTCACATTCTCTTCTCATCTCTCCTATCCTTCCATGTGCTCCTCCCACCGTTCCCCCCCCTCATCTCGGTTCCTCTCCCCTGTTTTCCCTGTCCCCCATCTGCCTTCTCTATAAGCTAGGAAATTACACATAAGTGTCCCGAGATATATTTGTTCATCCGATGTATGAAAGGTCTTAATAACCCAGAACTTTTACTGTTTAAAAAACATTGTAACAGTATTTTCATTTTTTTTAAAGAAAACGAAAATCCTACAGTTCAAAAACTTGACGTGATAGAGAAAAACTGAGATCAGTTTTGGATTCAGCACCCAAAAATTACTTAATAACAAGTGTCAGACCTAACTCAACAAAAATTTGTTCCCCAGTGTAATCAATCCCTTCTCTATTGTATACATTGCTAAAGTTAATATACTTTCTCAATTTAGCTATGCTGATTGTTTCAAAATGCTCCTAAAAAGGCTAAAATTTCAAAAAAAATCCCCGGACCCCCCAGCTGCTCGGCATCTCATACTTTGTAAAATTTTGTAATGAAAGGGGGCCCCCACACAGAGGCTGCCCAGGGGCCTCCACAGGTCTAAATCCGGCCCTGGTACTGTTGTACACACACACACACACACACACACACACACACATAACTCACACCATTAACCCTTTCACGCCCAGATCTTTCCTTTGTTATAAAGAATCGTGTTGTTATCCATAAAATTACGAAAAGTAACTGAATATACCAAATTAGTCAGTGGACATTAGTGATGGACCGAATGTCTATATTCCATATTCGCGAATGCGAATGCGAATGCGAATATTTGGTTTTACTATTCACGAATGCGAATGCGAATTGCGAATACTACATAATATTACAAGTAATACACTATGTTTGATATCATATACGTAACTGAAATATTTTGTATGTATTGTAAGAGTTCAGCCATAACAAATATTAATGTCTAAACGCCGTGTCACACGGACATTTTTTTCCGGCAGCTTTGGGTATTTTGCTACCAAAAAATGCCCGTAGTGGTGGCAAAAAAATGCGCGTTCGTCACACGCGTTTCGGCTACGAGCATCTTTACTTCTACTGGCATCTTCCGGGACCCGCAACCAAAACTAACATTATGGATCGTGCAAGAAGACTTCAATCGTATTCAATTCAATCGTATTCTTCAATTCAAGAATTGTGAATCATGCAAGAAGATGCTCGTAGCCGAAACGCCATGCGACGAACGCGCATTTTTTCGTCGGTAAACGGTAAAGCGTCGGTAACGGAGTCGGTAAATTCCGCTATTTATTTGCATTTCTTGTTATTTTTTTCTTTCACAAGGCAGAATAATCTCTTGCAAAACCAATGATATATAATAATGCCAGGAAAAAAGAATACACGTTGGTGATATTGATAACATTAAAAAATAATTCGCCGCAGTCTGGCCATTTCGCGGGGCCCCTTAGGGAGCATAAGACGGATGTTGCAGTGGACGGAAAAACTTATTAAACTTTTCGTGCGTGAAAGTGTTAAAATACCATAATTATATGAGACGAATGTATCATGAAAGTAATGAGATTGTATGAGGTATGGTTATAAGATATGATATGATTGGTATGATTAGTAATGTGATGAACTATAGTCTATTCACTTAAGCCTGGATTCCTGGGCTGGGAGCTGCTCGCTGCCTAGCCGAGTTTGTAAGGACGCCGCTGATTGGCTGATAGACTCGGGCTGGGTGGCGATGGTGGTGGTACTTGCCTCGCCGCAACCCAAAACCCTTGCGTTGCCTCAGAAAAATATTCATATTTCTTGGCTTTACTCATCTCTTACACAAGATAGGCCTATTTTGTTTGCATCAGTAAATCAGGCAGTGATTGTTCAACAACAACATCCTTAAATAACTCAATAGGGAAAAAAAATTAAAGTCATGACTGACTACACAAGAGTAGGCGGACTTTGGGTTTTCATTTGCATTGAAATTTGGTACCCCTACCCGATAATAACCAAGCTCCCAGATAATAGTTATGAAACGAGCCTACCAGGGTTTTCATAATACATTGCTCCCATATCATGAGCAAAAAAAAAATTACGGGAAGGGAATACACTAATATTAAGATAATTAAAGGAAAATAAAAAAGTGGGATAAACATTATTTTTTGCTTTTTTTGCCCTTCAACCCCTCTAACTCCATAAAAATTTTGGGCACAAATCAATTTTCAAGAACTGGGTTTTAAAATCCTTATTTCCCTTTTCCCCCTTCCCGTGGTATGTAGCACTACCAATAAGGAAAAAATTAGGTGGGCAAAAAAGGCCCAAGAAAGTTAAAAAATGTTTTAAAAAATTTGGGCCCTGGGCGGGTGGAGCCTCTGATAGTCCCGAAAAAAAGTCTCTCCCATATAGGGGGCAATGCTCACCCCTCACTGTGCCCGTTTGAGTAGTAGTTTAATTCTTAGCCATTTGGAAACCCCCTACTCTTTTTCCCTTTTTGGACGGGCTAATACCACAGGGGAAACGGGAAAAATATAAGGCTTTTTTAAACAGTTCTTGGAAAATTTAAAGTGACCAAAACTTATGGAGTTAGGGGCGAGTTGAAGCAAAATAAAACCCCAAAAAAATAATGTTTTTACACTCTTTTTTCTTTCCTTTAATTATCTTAAAAAAATTTGTGTAGTCTTACTGGATTTTTTTTATAATCATGATAGCAAAAATGTTTTTATGAAAAACGATGGTAAACTCAGCTTTTATTTAAACCCTTTTTTCTGGAGCTTTGGGGATATCGGGTAGGAGTACAAATTTCAATGCACTTTAAAACCTAAAAGTCCCCCTACTCTTTTGAAAAGGGCAAATCATGAAAAATTTTTTTTTTACCCTATTGAGTTATGGAAAGGCGTGTTGTTTGAAAAAAATCACTGCCTGATTTTCTGGGTGCCAAAAACAAATAGGCCTATCTTGTGTAAGAGATGAGTAAAGCCAAGAAATATGAATATTTTTCTGAGGCAACGCAAGGGTTTTGGGTTGCGGCTAGGCAAGTACCACCACCATCGCCACCCTGCCCGAGGCTATCAGCCAATCAGCGACGTCGTTACATACTCGCCTAGGCATCGAGCCGCTCCCAGGAATCCAGCTTAAGTGAATAGACTATAGTAATGATGATTGGTATGATTAGTATGAACAGTGATGTTGTAATGCCAGAATATTGTAACATTCTCTTCCTCTTCTCTCCTCTCCTTTCCATTTTCTCTCTTACCGTCCCCCCCCCCCCTCCATCTCTGTTCCTCTCCCCTGTCTTTCCCTGTCCCCATCTCCCTTCTCTATAAGGCTAGAATTACACATAAGTGTCCCGAGATATATTGTCTCATCCGATGTATTGAAAGGTCTTAATAACCATTTATTTCTTTATTCTAGGCTAAGGGAACATAGTAGGTACAGTTGTTTTAGGTGAAGAATTTTGATCTTTTGTACCAGTTTCTATCATTTCTTTCGTTTCTTTCTTCTTTCCCTACCGTTTTATCTCCCCCCCCCCTCCCGTACACGACCAAAGAGATTCGCTTATTTCTGTGGATTTTTTATTTCGCGGGAGGAATGTTCTCATAGAAACACACCTCCCTGAATTCCACTAACACCATTTCTAGATTGAACGATTCCCTTAAATTCTTAGGATACTTGAGAGGTCAGAATACAGACCCTGTCTGGCTACAGACAGACAGACACAGACAGTAAGATCGCTAAAATGACCATGCATCTCCCGGCCTTTCTTCCTCTCTCGAGAGATGGTAGCGTGGGAAACTCTATCAGATATGTAGGAGGGTTTCGGATTAATAATAAGAGTTAAAATTACCTTTCCAGTCAAATTTTTCTCATCAAATTGAAAGACATTATTACCCTATATTTCAGTAGTTATCCCTTGTTCTCACACCCCATCCCAGGCGTTTAAACGTTCGATAACCATGTTAGTTAAGTCAATCAAATAAAGTCCGAACGCGTCCCTCCCTTCCCGCTATAGTCAGGAGGAATATAGTGAATATGGCCCGTTGGGTGGAAATGTTATACAGACTTTTTTTAATGGTTGATATGAGTCAATAAAGGCCTTGGGTCATAATTTCCGAAGGGTGTGCAAAATTTCGTCCGTGGCTTTTTCGTAAATCCAAGATGGCCGCCATCGCCGACCCATATCCTTAAAATGGCTATAACTCGGTCAATATTTGTGCTAGAGACTTCATATTGGGCTCTATACCTAGGTATTTAGACACAAGGAATCGAATGAAAGGGTCATTGATGTGATTGGATATCTGCGTCACCATATAAATCCAATATGGCGGCTGAAACTTCCAAAATAACCTCTTAGGTTGGGTTCGGGAATTATATTTTCAACTGCAAAGAACACAACTAAAATCAAATCCAAATTCAATGTGTTCAAGCAAACAACTTTATTCAGCACTTAATAACAAATATTATGACAAATGACCAGTAAATTACTCATCAGTGTCCTCGTCTGGTACGACGGACTCTTCGTCCGATTGGTTACGCGTCATAGGGTTTTTACATGTTTCTCCACCCTCGCACACATAAAACACTGTGCATCCTACCCTGGAGCAGCTGCAAGCTGTCGCTAGGCACCCAGAGGTCTTGTAGTTGCAGTGAATGAGCTTCAATATGTCTGCAGGTGCAGATAGTGTATCTGCCGGCACTGTTCGTGGTAGCAAGATGCCCTGGTGGTCGAGATCCCATCCATGACTTGTTGGGTCCATTGTCGGTGGTGATTCTGCAAGTGCCGCTTTCCATGTTGCGACTTGCAGGTGACATCTGTTGATATTTTCGATGAACGCATCATTGGTTGGTGGAAGGGAGCAGAGTTTGACCGATGATGCCCCACTCTTCCCTGTTTTGAAACGCCACATTTTTATTTTTGCTTCGGTCATGGATGTACACGACTCTGCGACCTTGCCATATGTCGCACATATGAACTTCGTGGCCTGAGCTTGGACCGATTTCATATCAGCCTTCACATCGCCAACTTTAGATAGGGAGAGTGTTCCCTTCTTGGCAAGTTTGATAACAGTGGCCTTGCCTACACCATGCAAAGAAGCTACAGTATCTGCTCCCGAGATCCCATGAATGGCGAGAAGATCATCTGCTATGTCGCTGTGTGCTGTTGCAGTGGCACCGATGTCGATAACGGCTCGTTCCTTCACTAGTGAGGACATAATCATTGGAGAAGGGTTGCTACCTCTATATTTAATGTGATAGAAGTGCACAAGCAGAACAAACACGTCAGTGTCCTCGCACACAACACGGACAGACTTGCCCGAGAGTGAAGACGAGATGGCATGCTGTGTTATGATGATATCAGCCTCCTCGTGTGTGGAACAGAGATCATGCCGGTCAATCCTTACACCACCAACCATCTCCACTGGCGCGTCGCTGACACCAGCAATCGTGAGAGTATAATTCTGTGTTGCATTGGTGTAATAATCAGAGTTGAGCAGGCCGTCTACGAGCATGGCATTCAGTTGCATCTTGTTCTTCGTGTTGGTGAGAATGACTTGTTTGGCTTGAGTAGGCATGTCCAGAGTCAGCTTGTGCACACGGCTTGATCCAGCTCTCTGCATCCTCGTGAAGTTCTTGGTGCTGTTTGGGAAGTATCTGTCAAACACGAGGGTGACATTTGATTTTTGAAGAGCTTGATGGACAAACAATAAAAAGCCATCCACATACACTTGGAGTTTGTCTGACGGCCAGGTGAGAATCCAGAGGAGCGCTGAAACATCATAGATAACAGTGTCGGGGATGGGGCAGTTACGCTCTGATATAGCCACTTGAAGTTTCAGTTTCAAGGTCGATTTTGACTTCGTGATTTTCATTTCACCGTCTGGGTTGAACATTGATGGTGGGTATGCGGCTAACTCATATGCCAACCCGTCGTCAAAGTTGATCTCACGTGAACTTGCAAGTAGACCAATGACACGTGCATAAATCAGTTCCTGATCATAGACACGTTCCTTGCCTACTAAGACCTGTTTCTTCTTCACATCCATGGTGACAACTAGTTTGCCGAGAGGATCGTAGAAAGATCCTGGCCAACCATCCTTGAAGTTGTTCATTGCCCGGTTTCCAAGACTGACGGCTTCATCCGCATTCACATCAGGGTGCGCGATTTGTCCTGTAACGATGTTCATCAGTGCACCATCCGGGTGCGAGTCATCATCCAGTGGATTAATGCAGACGTCCAGTGTTTTGCGTAGGCTTAGGCGATCAGCCTTGTCTACCTTGATTCGACCCTCAGTTTCCTCCTTGTGATGAGTGTGAAGAGTATGTTGTTCATTGTTGCTCATAGCCAGAACATGTTGTGATACTTCTCCAGTGAGGGCAAAGCTGAGGGCCCACTTCACCATCTGGTGGTAGTCAGTCGCCATTCCAGTAGTCCCAGCTGGCCCATGGCTCATGGGGTATTTTGGAGGCCATATTTATTTTCTATGGTGACACATTTGTCAAATCACATAAATAACCATTCCATTCGATTCCTTGTCCATAAAAACCTAGGAATAGAGCCCAGTATGAAGTCTCTAGCACAAATATTGACCGAGTTACGGCCATTTTAAGGATATAGGTCGGCGATGGCGGCCATCTTGGATTTACGAAAAAGCCACCGGGCGAAATTTTGCACACCCTCCGGAAATTACGTCCTGAGGCCTTTATTGACTCATATCAACCATAAAAAAGTCTGTACAACATTTCCACCTTAACTCAAAATTCCTCCTGACTACTATAGTCTATTCACTTTAGCCTGGATTCCTGGGCTGGGAGCTGCTCGCTGCCTAGCCGAGTTTGTAAGGACGTCGCTGATTGGCTGATAGACTCGGGCTGGGTGGCGATGGTGGTGGTACTTGCCTGGCCGCAACCCAAAACCCTTGCGTTGCCTCAGAAAAATATTCATATTTCTTGGCTTTACTCATCTCTTACACAAAATAGGCCTATTTTGTTTGCATCAGTAAATCAGGCAGTGATTGTTCAACAACAACACGCCATTCATAACTCAATAGGGTAAAAAATAAAGTCATGACTGACTATCACAAGAGTAGGCGGACTTTTAGGTTTTCAGTGCATTGAAATGTTGTACTCCTACCCGATATAACCAAGCTACCAGATAATAGTTATGAAAGCTGAGCCTACCATCGTGTTCATAATACATTGTTGCATATCATGAGCATAAAAAAAATACAGTAAGACGACACTAATATTAAGATAATTAAAGGAAAGTAAAAGAGTGTATAAACATTATTTCTTGCTTATTTTGCTTCAACTCGCTCTAACTCCATAAGTTTTGGTCACATTCAATTTTCAAGAACTGTTTCAAAATCCTTATACTTTTCCGCTTCCTGTGGTATGTAGCACGTACCAATAAGAAAAAGAGTAGGTGGTCAAAATGGCTAAGAAAGTTAAACTGTTTCAAACTGGTGCCGTGACGGGTGGAGCCTCTGATAGCTCTCCCGAAAACAGTCTCTCCTATATAGGGAGCAATGCTCACCCGTCACTGTGCCAGTTTGCAGTAGTAGTTTTAACTTTCTTAGCCATTTTGACCACCTACTCTTTTCCTTATTGGTACGTGCTAACCTAATCTCTACCTCCACCTCTAACCTAATCTAATTTAACTTAACTTAACAGTTTATGGCTGAAATAACGGTAGATTTTCGGTAGTACATGTAACATCATTATTATTCAATTGCACCATGGGAAATGGGGTTCAAAATATTCATAAAGAATAATTCTACACGATGATGTTTGTTTGTTTAGAGGATAATTCCTCAGAGCCGTAGTGATCTACTGCTGCAGCAATTAGTGTGTTGGATGAAGCCACCACCCCGGGAGGGGGGTCACAAACACTCTGCTAACACCCGGTACCCATTCACTGCTGGGTGGACAGGGGATCGGGTTTTAAGAAAGACCACCCATCTATCTTTGCTCCGCCCGGGGATCTAACCCGGGACTTCTCGGTTGTGAGCCGAGCGTGCTAACCACTATACTACGGAGTACCGTATGTAAATGTAGGTAAGAATCCTAGGACTTTTGGAAGCCCACTACCGAACTAATACCCTATCTTTGCACGAGTTAGGTGGTAAATAAGCTTAAATGGTTAATATCACAACTGCCTTAGGGAGCATATGACATATTATTGCTCGTTAGTTCAGTGATGAACGAACTTTAATTATTAATAACAGTACTGTCCGGAAAAAGAGTAGCTACAAGAGCAATCACGGCATATAACTTGGTAGTTTTGTCATTTATGCCCTCAATATACTCCTTGATGAGGTCAATGAGCATCCCCTTATCCACAGTTGATATAGGAGTTGCCTTAAGAGAGCCAGCATCGTCACTCGTAGCAGTGGTGTCGACTGTAGATGTAAACAAACTTGAATTTCCCGCGATTTCAAGCGCCATTTCGCAGAGTCGAGCGAGAATAGGAGAAGGTTAGCGCTGGCGAACACTCACGTCCGCCAACCCTGGCGTTCGCCAGGGTTGGCGTAATAGTGAGGCAGCTTAGGTAGTTGATGGGGACATGCCGGATAAAAGCACCACATTTTTTCCAGGTATTCCTCAGAATCCAAGCTTCAATTCTAGAACCGGCGCCAAGCGATCCGAACATTTTTTTTAAACACAATCTTTATTTTTTTTATTTTTTTTTATTTAACATTTTGTGCCTATAGCGCCTGTAGGCAATAGTGACCCAGGGCTCGGTAGTTAAGCCCCGGAGGTTCACTTGAGGGCTGTGATGGTTGGCCCTCGTCCGTGGTGGCGCAGGCAGGATTTTTATAGTGACGCCTGTGATTAGAGGCTCATGCCGCCCCCCTGTGTCATCCGATGCACTCGCAATCGAAGGTAGAGTTAATAGGCAGGGCATGTGGGTGTTCTTAGGCCACTCGACGGTGCAGAAAGATTTTGGTTTTCTTCGGGGATCGAACTCGGGTCACCGAGAACGCCACTGAGAGACGCTAACCACTGCTACCGCCTCCCTGATAGGATAGCCTGCATAATAGAACTTTTTTATTTTTTTATTTAATTAAATGCATATTACACCGCCGTTTCTGGATGCAAGAATTCTCGACGGTGTTGCTGTGGTGTATCTGCTTCCTCATACTAATGTCACCACATTCAATGCTAATGGCGTTTGCATCCCCCACATCCTGAAGCTACTTGAATCCTGCAGAAGAGTCGATGTGGTCTGGGACAGCTACATTGCCAGCAGTATCAAGGAGTCAACTAGAGAGAAAAGGGGAAAAGGTGTGCGGAGAAAGGTCGGCGGTCCAACCAAGGTGCCCAGCAACTGGCCCGACTTCCTCCGGGATTCCACAAACAAGGAGGAGCTTTTCCAGTTCCTTTCAGACAAAGTCGGCTCCAATGACTGGCCAGACGGAAAGGAGGTCTTCATAACATCAGGCACAGATGTGATCAGCAGAGGTTCCGACCACTCCATGCCACGATGTGACCATGAAGAGGCCGATACAAGGATTGTCGTTCACCTGAAAGATGCGCTGGACAAGGATGCACCACCTGTTTGGTACGCACTGTCGACACAGACGTCGTTGTCATACTGATAGGAAAGTATCATTCCCTGACCAGCCAGCATCAGATGGCAGCCATCTGGGTAGCCTTTGGAACTGGAAAGAACTTCATGTACCTGGATATCAATGCCATATGCTATGCTCTGGGAAAAGATAGGTCAACGGCACTGCCTATGTTCCACAGCTTCACGGGCTGCGACACAACTTCCGCTTTCTTTGGCAAAGGGAAGAAATCGGTATGGGAGGCTTGGAATGCCTACGTGGAGGTGACGGAAGCCTTCAACAACCTCATGAATCACCCTTACATGACTGTGACAGTGAACTGCAAGGAATTCCAGTTGCTCGAGCGCTTCACCGTGATCATCTACAATAAGAAGAGCAACTTGGACTCTGTGAACGAGGCACGTAGGGAACTCTTCTCCCAGAAAAACAGGACAATGGAGAACATTCCCCCAACGCAAGAAGCCCTTCTGCAGCACACACTGCGCGCAGTCTACCAAGCTGGAATCTGGGCAACCAGTGATCATTGTGAGCAGAAGCCTCCAACCTCAGAGGGCTTTGGATGGACTCTAGAGAGTGCAACGAAGACCTGGCGTCCTGTGTGCTCCAACCTGCCTGTGGCATCCCAGGCCTGCAGCGGACTGATCAAGTGGTTGCAAAAGCGCCATGTGCACGTGTGGAGGACGATGCTCATGCAAGAAGGCGCGGTGGAAGTGCACATAACTTTGCAGCTGCCGATGTGAGAAGTAGCTTAGCCGGCTTAGTGTGAAATGTAGTAATTGAATTTTGTGCAGAGAAGGGATTTAAGACATTAACACTGCATGTTTCCATGTTTTAATGTCAGTTGTTAGCAGATTCCTCCATTAAAACCTTTGAACTGACCTTCATGCTTTGCTCTCCTACTTAATTGTGTACTAAGTATGATTATTTCATGTGATTGAATTATAAACACCCCTAATGGGCCAAATAATGAGCAACCATACTCAGAAAATACCTTAAAACAAGAAACATGGCAATTTTGCACCATGTTGGGTAAATATACGCACGGTCTGAAAGAGTTTACATTTTTTCTTGATTTTCGTATGTGTTAAATTGCTCACATTACAAAAATGTATCGTAGAAGCATAAGAGTGGTCGTATCGCTTGGCGCCGGTTATAGAATCAGAGCTGGGACCCTGAAGATTGCCTGATCAAAATTTGGTGCTTTTATCCGGCATGTCCCCATCCCTTTGAAATTCGGTGCTAAGCTGCCTCACTATAAGCCAGTGTTTAAAAGTAAGGATTTCCTGAGGCTGGCGTTCGCCTGGCGGAGCATCGGCAGGCGATCGCCAGCCCGGGCGGAAGGTTTAATAGTACGGCCCTTAATGCAAAAACACAAGACTCCCACACCCCCCTTCCCTTTTCATAATTAGTCAGGCTGTTATGATCATTTTTTTATGTTGTTAGTTAAGTGGAAGAATAGGAAAAACACTCCATTAAGATGAGAAATATCTCATAGTGTAAGTGAAGAAACGGTGGAGTGTCCTTCAGTGACTTCCACGGAAAAACCAGAAATACATCAGTGACGCGGTGTGGCGTTGATTCACAGAACAATCTTCTTGGAAAATTACATTGAAACTCTTATAATGATTCGGAAGAATAAATCTTATTCGCAATGACGCGTGTAGCCAGAAAATCACATATTTATCTCCACATGTATCAGTCTTAACCCAGTTATCTGTAAACGATATCTCCTATTAGTATTTGAAAAAAACGTTACATTAGTTCATAGTGAAATCTCCCATTGAGACGTGTGCTTACCCATATTAAAGTATGTGACTGAATCTAACTAGTTTTTGTTCAACCCAAGATGACATACTACATGGTGTTGCGGAAATACTTATCCACAAACCTTTGAAAGTAATTCAGGGTTAACTCGGTATAATATTCATACGAAAACCATCATATCCACGTAACTACCTTGATTTTTAAACATTAACATTCTGTTTAAGAGTTAGACCTTAAGTCTAAATCTTGAACTGGTGGCAGCTACTTACAATTTAAATTATCCATTTTTTATTGATGCAACGCGGATGGTTGCTCAGTGAAGAAGTAAACTTACCAATTAAATCTAAATTCATATGAATGATTAAATCTAGTTAAATAATTAATAAGCGGTGGAATTTTATTTGTTCATTAATACCCAGTCAAAAAACCTGTCATCACAATGTGATGGGGGTAATTTTTGTGTGCACAGCACACTAAAAAATATTAGGGCACCACAGCTGAAAAGGATGGCTGAGTGATTTGATGAGATGGATTTACAATAATAGAATGGATGGGTATGAATGACTTGATAAAGATAGAGATATGACAACATAATAACTACTGGAAGTGTGAGAGGACAAACCATAGTATAAGGAGAGATAGTGTTGGATTGTGTGGATGAGAGCGGAAATATGAGTGAGAGGACTAGAAGACAAGGAGGTGCATGGTCGGGTGCTGATGGAAACACTTCCACCAAGTCCACCCTCTTGAAGGGGTTTCAAGGAACAGGCATCAGTGAAAAAAGGCATGAAAGTGTGTCCCTTAAGCTTAACTTAGTACCCCTACATCACAACTAGGTAAATATAATAAATAAATAAACACATGTATGGCAGAGACATCATTTTGCATCAATGTTATAATTATTCCTAGCATAGGCATTTGAGAAATACGAGTTTAATATGCTGTATATTATATGAGTAGTATCTTCTATCTCTTCTCTTCACGTGCCTCCCAGCCTACAGCAGCTCAAGGCGCAGGCGAGACGGGCCGCAGCACACTGCGCTCACCAGACACACCGAGAGCTGGAGGCCAGGAAGAGGCAGGCGGCCTGGTACGCTGCAGCCACCGACTACCACCCACTGGACGCCACCCAGCAACAACCCAGGGCAGATGGCGCACTACTGCAGCGTGTGCGTCTGGGCTACTGCACCAGAGAGGAGCTACAGGAGGACTTCGAGGGGCAAGTGTGCGACCACTGCGAGATGCACACCCGTCGCCCACTGGTGCACTACCTCCTGTCCTGCCCCGCCACCGCCCCCCTGAGGCCCGGCCCGGCCCCACCCTGCAGGTGGGGGCTGCTGAGTGGGCGTGAAGGCAGGGCCGCCCTCATGGTCCGCCACCCCCGAGAGACGTGATGTTGGGGGTGCTGCGAGCAGCGCCCCCTCCCCGCTGACACATCACGTACCCACACCCTGTCGCGCCCGGCAGGGTGACCAGTGACGCAGGTGACTCACCGTCACCACGTCTCCACGCGACCCTCCCGTAGCCTGACGGGATACCCTCCTCACTGGCGGGCTGATGCCCGCTTTGTACTTCTTTGCTCCTGCATATGCATTTATGTACATGCTTGTATTGTGTGTGTGTGTCCTGTATGCTTAGTTGTACAATAAACCTTTACAAAAATCTTCTCTTCTTATATATATATATATATATATACCCTCACCCTCAACATAATCACCTCACCCTCACTGCCACACTCACCCTGCTTCGCCTTGTGCCTCACCCTCACTGCCACACTCACCCTGCTTCGCCTTGTGCCTCACCCTCACTGCCACACTCACCCTGCTTCGCCTTGTGCCTCACCCTCACTCCCATACTCACCCTGCTTCGCCTTGTGCCTCACCCTCACTGCCACACTCACCCTGCTTCGCCTTGTGCCTCACCCTCACTCCCATACTCACCCTGCTTCGCCTTGTGCCTCACCCTCACTGCCACACTCACCCTGCTTCACCTTATGCCTCACCCTCACTACCACACTCACCCTGCTTCACCTTGTGCCTCACCCTCACTGCCACAGTCATCCTCACCCACCGCCCAGCCCTCGATCCTGAGTCACCTATAGACTGTTGAAACCAGCGACAGAAGGTCTGACCTTTTGTTTTTGTATTAGTCAGCCCTTAACTTGGTTTTCTATGGTGCGCCATTTTAAGATAGTATTTTTGATCACATACTTATATATATATATTGTGACTGGTTTACTGTTAATTATGATGTCATTTTATTTATAGATACTAGAAACTTGTTTGTAAGTAGAATTTAGATGTAAGCAAGGGTTCTTAATTTCAATGTATTGGGCGCTGTAGAATATTCTAGATAAAGCAGAACCAAGAACACAACCCATCCAGCCTTTGCTCTGACCCTTTCTCGTCTTATTATGAAGATTTGCCACAGATGTTGTAGCAATTCAACATTTTGGTGCCCAGACCCGGGAGGTGAAGACTTTAAGGACCTCTTGTGAGTAATTTTGTGGCATACAGACAGATATAAGATGGAGAAATTACTAAAGTCGAGAGCTGCTGCTAAAGGTTGGGTTTCCCGAATGTCAAACCAGCTTCTGAGCTTATTACAAACGTCAGATGTCACAGTTTTTGAGCTTAGAAGTACAACTGATGACTTTGATCGACGCCTGTCTAAGCTAGATGAAGTGCAGTCAGAATTAGAACTGGAGTTAGAGAGTGATGCCCTTGAAGAAGACTTAGATGTGGCCGCTGACTTCAGATCTAAGGCTCGTATACACAGAATCAAGGCCTCTGAGAAATTACAAGATCTGCTAAGTAATAAGGATGTTGCTGATGCTTGTACTTCAAGTGGCGGAGCCTCTGCTGCACAAGTAAGGTTGCCTAAGTTAGAACTTCCAAAGTTTAAAGGTGAAGTTACAGAATGGCAGTCCTTTTGGGACCAATTTATGTCTCATGTTGATGATGCAGACATTCCTGTGATAAGCAAATTTAGCTATTTAGTTTCACTGTTGGAAGGAGAAGCTAAATCAGTCATATCTGGTCTCTCTCACACAAGCGCCAATTATAAGACTGCTTGTACACTACTAAAGGAGAGATTTGGAAGGCCTGAGAGAATCATATTTGCCCATGTTCAAGCTCTTTTAAAAGGCAAAGTTCCTGTGAAGGCAAGAGGTCTTAAGTACGTGTCCCAACTCTGGATTCTACGTGACGAGCTACTGACCCCACATCAGAAGTTTAGAAGCATTGGGTGTCACTGGTAAGCAGTGTGAAGTCTTTTAACACCAATCATCCTATCCCGTCTACCTAATGAAATACGAATGGAGTGGCTCGGAAAGGTGCTGGACGTGAAAGCGACTTGGATTGGCTCCTGCAGTTCCTGCAAGAAGAAGTAGAGAGCATTGAACGTTCGGAGACTTCAAGGATGTTACTTCAGAGAATTTAGAAGGCAACATGAACCTGAAGAAAGACGGAATTGGTACATAAAGGGGTCAGGGAGAAAGGGTCTTCAGCTTCAGCTCTTCACGCCTCTTCTGAAGTTAACTGGCTTAATTGTGGGTTTTGTAGCAAGAGACATAAATCAGAGAAATGTTTTGAAATATTGAAATTAAGTGGAAGGGACCGTGCTGATAGAATTCAAATCTGCCAGTTTGTGTTTAAGTGTTTAAGTAAGGGGCATATTGCTATGGGATGCTTTGCTAAGTGTGTAAAATGTAATGGTAATCACAATATTCAAAATGTGTGGCTTTAAATTGAATTCAAATATTAGTAATGACCACATGAAGGTTGTACCTGAACACAGGTTGAACTCACTAGTGATGCCAACGGAAAGAGTTCATGTCAGCAAGGTAGCGTTGCTCTTCAAAATATTACCTCCACTAATGAAACATGTACTATTTTGCAAAAAAGCAAAGGTTAAGGTTGTTGGAACTAATGGTGTGCTTATGATGTAAACTTATGTTTGACAGTGGGTCTGACAGAACCTTGTAGTAGTAATTTTGCTAAAAAGTGTAAACCTAAGTGGCTTTCTAGTCGGGAAAATTTTTCATATTCAGCATTTGGTGGTGAAAAGTCTAATAAGAGCAGGCAAAGTAACATTTTTTCTCTGAAACTACTTGATTGTAATAATCATCACATTCATTTATTGTTGTTGAAATTCCTAAGATATGTCAACCTTTGATTAGACCACTTTCCTCATAAACTTATTGAGTGCCTTTTCCCATGTAGAACTTGCTGATGATCACTTGAATAATTTCCAGATGGAAATAGATATATTGATTGGTCTCGATGCATACTGGGAATTCTTGATCCCCAGTTTATACTTTTCAAGTTGATGGAATAGTAGCACAGAATTCAGTTTTTGGTTGGATTCTGTCAGGAGCTTGGGCATGCTGTGCCAGATTCTCCTTTACTTCACATCAAAGTTGTGTTTTCCAAGGTGTCAGACTATGATGTAAGCAAGTTTTGGGACTTAGAGTCTGTAGGGATTATTTCTAAGGAAGCTGATGTTTTTTGAAATCTAACTCTGGGCCCTTGCAAGAGTTTTCTAAGAGCATTAAATTTGTTTGATAGTAGATATGAAGTAGCCCTGCCTTTGGGAAGAGTGAAGCAGCAAAGGGTGATCTCATAGATAATGAAAAACTTGCTATAAAGAGACTAATAGATTACATACCATTGATACCAACTTGCATAAAGATGTTGGAGCTTAAAACAGAATATTATAAGGTTTTTGATGATTATGAGAGGGAAGGTTTATTGAGGAAATTCCATGTGATGAGATTACTAGTCCTTACCCTACCTATTATTTTGCCTCACCGTCCTTAGCAGAGAAAGCAGTGTGAGTACTAAGATTATACCTGTTTTTTTAGCATCAGCTCGTAGTTATAATGGAATATCACTGAATGACTGTTTAACTGACTGGCCCATCCTCAACCTGATTTAGTGGAAAAACTGATACGCTTCAGGAGGTGGGCCAAAAGCTTTAGCTGCTGATATCACCAAGGCATTTTTGCAAATAAATATGAAGCGAGAAGATAGAGATGTGCATCGTTTCTTTCTGAAGGGTGTAAAATGGGATAAGATTTATGAGATTTCTGCGTGTTCCATTTGGTAACACTGCTAGCCCTTTCTTATTAAATGCTACTATTCGACATCATCTTGAAGGGTACCCACTGACTGAGATAATACATGAATTAAAAGAGGATATGTATGTAGATAACTGGCTAGGTGGTGCAGATAGTGTAAAGAAGCTTGTTTCAAAGTTTAGTGAGCCTGTGAGGTTTTGTCACAGCAGGGATGCCTTTGAAAAAATGGGTTTCTAATAGTAGACTGTAACATCTAGATTTAATGATCAACTTGACTATGTAAGGGGAATGAGGTTTTCTAATGTCTGGGGTTTCAGTGGTGTAAATCCCCGTACATTTTCCTTTTAGGGGGCTAAATTTAGGTGCCCAAATTGAGTTGTATTTTCCAAAAGATCTTTTTTAGTTTTATTGCCCCCAAAATCTTTGTTCCCCTTGGGTATCATGTCCCTTTGTGATGTTTGGTAAAATACCTTCCAAGATATTGGAGGTTAGGTATTTTTTGGGATGATATGTTCCCCCAGAACTACAAAGAAAGTTGAGAAGTGGATTGAGGTGCACCTCTCTTGATATGGAGTTTTGATAATGCTATTTTTCAGGTTTCCCTTTGGAATAGCCTTGAAAAAATTTTGAACCTATTTGGGGACGCTTCTGGGGGATTGGAGCTTGTTATAGTGAACCTGTGCCAAAGATGGTTCTTTAAAGGTTCACAGGGCTTCCGATCAGAGTCCCCCATCAAAACGAACTCTGCCCAGGTTAGAATTGAGGGCGGCTCTTTTATTTTCCGGGTTTAATTACCTTTGTAAAAAATGCTTTTCATCAAAATCTAAGTAAGGGACCACCCCTAAATTGCTGGCCCCACTCAAAGATTGTCTTGCTTGGATCAAGGTGACCTTAAAAAGGAAAAAGTTTTGTTGCAATAGAGTTATGAAACCCCAAAGTGTAACTCCTCCAAGTTGCGGAGCTTTGTAAGGGGTTGCAGCCCTGCCGTTTTGATTTAAGAGGAATATTGGAGACCATTGTATCTAACACTTTGTGGTTAAATGGCCCCCCTTGGTTATCAGAACCCCTTTGCCCGGAGCAAGAAAGAAACCCTTTTGTTTTCTACAAAGGAAAAAGCTAGTTAAGGATGTTTTTTTGTGCCCCCATTAACCCTCAACACTCTGTTTGAGTTTGCATGGAGCCCTTGTAAGTCGCATTTTGTTGCTTGGTTTTTTGAGTTCAAAACAACTGTAAACCATGATACAGAAATATTCGGGCCCTTCTCACTGCTGAAAAATTAGATAACCCCCAATTGAAAATGATTTATTTAATCAAAGAGAGATATATGCAGGAGAAATAAAGGGTTTTTTGAAAATAACAACCCTTTCCCCCCAAAAGGATCAAGCTTGATCAAGGATTTTTTTTTAGATGATAAAGATTTTTTAAAGAACAAAGTGATTTGAGTTTGCAATTAAGCTAGGAAGTAACCCCAGTTAATCCCCAAAGGTGCCTGCAAAGCCCCTTGTTGTTTTCAGAAAAAATTTTCTCAACATGCGGGTGTTTCTACTATGATGTCACTTTAAGAGATAGTTTTTTGGAAAATAGGCTTTAGAAGTTTGGCAAAGCGTCACCGGGGAATGTGTAAGGTGTCAAAGAATGATCGAGAAAAAATTAGTCACCTGTGCTCCTCTCCCAGAATGGGAGTGAAATTACACCTCCTTTTTTTACGTAACTGGACTTGACTTTGCTGGTCCTCTATTCGGGTTCAATTTTCCTTCTAAAATTTTACTTTTTGCTTTTCCCCTGTGCAGTAGTCAACCATTCATGGGAGCTTACTGACTCTATGAGTGTTTTTAACTGTCTGCTATTCGGATTCATTGCCTTAGGGGGCTCCTTCATTGTTTTTTCAGTAATGCTAAACCTTTGTGGCATTATTAATAAATTTGAAAAAAGTGATGGTCATCTATCCCTCGGGAAAAATTCACGTTCCACGGTCCTTTGGTGGGGAGGCGGGGGGGAACCTTGATAAGATCTGTGAAGTCTGCTTTTTAGAAAAAACTCTAGGTGTGAATTTATATCTAGGAGTGAATTAGAAACCCCCTCTAAATTTGAAGCTTGTGTTAATTTAGGCCTTTTTGACACATTTTGAAGATAACCTGTTGTAATACCCCATTAACCCCTTTCTCATTCATATTGGGAGAATCAGGGCTCTAAAACGCATGTGAATCCCAACCCATCTTGTATTTCAAAAAAGGTTTTGAGTAAAAGAAATCCTAAAAAACAAACCCTTGAAAATTTTGGGAAAATTATGGGGGAAAGTTTACTAAAAACTCCCCCCTGTTTTTAAAGGGTTTTTTACTCAAAGTGTCCCAAAAAGAAAGGTGATTTATTTTTGAAAAGGAAAAAAATTTGGAAGTTACAGGGGCCCCCTGGGTGAAAATAGTAGATGATTTCCGGGGAAGGTGGAATTTTTAAAGTGAAAAAGTAAGATTTTCAAGGGGTACTAAATAGACCGTACAAAAATTCCCCAACTTAAAATATTTTTGTGCTGTTTCTGAGTATGGCAAAAAAAAAATGTTCAAGAACCCAAACTCCTGTATTAAGATTTGGATGAGAGGTACCCTGCGGGTGGGCACCCAGGCTCCAAGTAGATTAGATTTGTAACCCATTTTTTTTTAAAATAATATTTGGTTTTATGAGATTGAAGTATTTTTTTTGTAATATTTTTTTGGAAACATTTTCCATCTTAGAGATAGGTACTGTTGATTAGTTGACTGTTGTGTTTTCATTATGTAAGCAATTTTTATGATTCTATAATTTTCCCTTTTTTTGAAGAATTAAAACTCCATGGGCGGAGATGTTAAACAGCGACAAAAGGTCTGACCTTTTTTTTTTTTGGGATTAGTCAGCCCTTAACTGGGGTTTTTATGGTGCGCCATTTTAAATAGTATTTTTGATCACATACTTTATTATTTGTGACGGTTTACTGTTAAATTTATGTCATTTTTTTTATAGATACTAGAAACTTTTTTTGTAAATAAATTTAGATGTAAGCAAGGGTTTTTTAATTTCAAAGATTTTGGGGGCGTAGATATTTAGATAAAAACAAACCCCCGAAACAAACCCTCCGCCCTTTTCTCTACCCTTTCTCGTCTTATTATGAAGATTTGCCACAGATGGTTGTAGCAATTTAACATGACTACTCTACGGTCCACCTTTCCTCTATGCCTTTTTTTTGTTTTAAACGTTCGAATCCAGTGATTTACCCACTAAAAAAATTTCCTTGTCAAACATTTTTGACATTGTAGGTTAAATATATGAAAATTTAAAGGTATGATTATTATCTATTGTGATACCAAAACCTACCAAATCTACCCTTTTCAATGTTTTTTTTAAATCACATTCTCAAGGATTCAGACACCCAGCTTTGTCAAAGCACCTTTTTTAAAAATTTACCCAAATAAAAAAAAAACTGTTGTGAGTTGAAAGGGGGTTCTTAAAGTTGCTCTGACAGCGATTACGGCAACTCACAAGGAACTTATATTTTTATAACTGGCGGCCGGGTGCAGACCAATCAGCTTTTTTCCGTAACAGGGAAGGATCTCCGGATCCCCCTAGAGCAGATTTGGGCCCGTGACCCAAATTCCTCTGAAAAAGCCCACGGCCAAAAATAAAATTTGGAAAAAAGTACTTTTTTCTTAGGCCGGTTTTCCTTCATCCTTCGCTATGATTCCACTGCAACACAAGTGCCTCCCCAAACCCCATTCACTTATTTCTGTATGCAGTCCTTCCCAAGAGAGTACTTCCCCTCAGGGGAAATTTGGGAATGGTAACTTTTTAAAGACACTCTGTTACATGGGGGAGCACTGAAATCCTATCAATGGGAAAAAACTTTTTTTATGTCCCATGGGTCACAAAAAAGCTCATCATGACGCGTGGGGTTTTTATAATGGGCGAGAACTGCGCGGTCGTACTGCCGTAGCACAAACTTACGGCCTTACGTTACTTTTTTCTTTTTTTTCGGGTCCGTATATTGTGCATTAGTTATTCACTTCCAGAAACCAAAAAATAGCTTTTTTTTTATTAATAATGCTGAGTTAGGTTACGTTAGTTTTTGGTTTGGTTGATTTAGGTTTGTTAACCCCTTTTTCGCACGAAAGTTTAAAATTTTTCCGTCCCTGCAACATCCTCTTATGGGGTCCTAAGGGGCCCCGCGAAAATGGCCCGATGTGCGGAAATAAAATTTTTTTTTTTATCAATTTTACCAAAGTGATTTTTTTTTTCCTGGCATTTTATATATCATTGGTTTTTTTAAAGATTATTCTGCCTTTTGAAGAAAAAAATTCAATAAATGCAAATAATAGCGGAATTTAGACTCCAAAAAGATATTGATAAAGGAAAAAAAAAACTTTCGTTCACCACTTCGACTCGAAAATTCCTGAGTCAACTTTTAGGTTTTATATGCCAAAAAAGCGGATTTTTAGAGGATTCCAACGCACCATTATAAATTTTCATATGGCCATTTGGCCCCTCGGGGCCGTTTTAAAAGGGGCGACAATTCGCGCGCACAGGGTGCCTTGGGTGAGGGAAGCGCACACAAACCCTTATCATTTTACATCCCGAAAAACCCAGAGTTGCATTTTTTTTATTTTATAGGTCTGGTTGGTCTTTGGCAAAATTTTTGAGCAATTTGTAAATTTTATTTTTGGCGAATTTTTAAATTTTTTGACGAAATTTGCGTCAAAAGTCAATTGGACGGGCCCGTTTTGACGCGATTCGCGTCCCGTGCGTGAAAGGGGGAAGTTTTTTTTAGGTTATTTAGGCTTTGGGGAGTTTTTGGGGTTTTTTTTGGGAGCTATTTAGGTTTTTAAAAAAAAAAAAAATTTGTGGGCGCGTTGCCTGGGTGGTTGGCGCCGCCAACTTCTATGGAATATTTCCCATTAAAATACCTCCATCAGAAAAAGCACTACTTTTAGGCAACGAAAAACTAGTCAGTGTCTCAGAAAATGAACGCGCAGTCCTCATCCATTTTTACCACGCCGTGTGCTGCCATGGTAGTGCCTCTACCGAAATACATACATAGAAATGCGTCTTTCTGTATCTTTTTATATATTTCGGTATGTTTTCAGGGATATTTCGGTATGTTTTCAGGGATATTTCGGTATATGAGACCGCTGCCATGCTGAAGTCTTATCAACTGGATGAAGGAAAAGCGTTTGTTTACATATGGCGCCGGACAAAAGGCTTCCGCTGGGTGACTCCCAACTCAAGTTCAAGTTTTAGATCGTACTCAACCGTACTCGCGACACACACCTTCGAACCAAAGTTGGACCAAAATTAATTCTTCATACCAACATCGTTTTGGTATGAAATACCTCTCGAGTAAGCCCCTTATGTATCGTCATTGGCATGGGAAATTGGGATTCAAATTAAGGATGAAAAGATCGGCATGATAATGTAAGTTAAATTTGTTAGGTTTTAGTGCCCAATACCGAAATTATACCAATAATTGGGGTGATTGGGGAGAGGGTGTACGTGGTGCTGGCTTCTGCGTTTATTTGAATTTGGCGCGCGAAATTCTCGGCAACTCTGTCGATAAAAGACCAATCGAGCGGTGTGATTTTTTTTTTTTTAAACCTAGGCGATCATGACACCAGCCCCAGCCCCAGACCTCTTCTCTGTCTACAAAAATGCCGAAAAAAGCTCAATGTGAACCTGCCTTTAATGTCTTTCCAGACCTTGTGGCGGCGTTGACGTAGTGGGAGTCGTTCATGAAAACCCATGCACTTAGACGGTGGTGATTGTAATGCTATTGATATTTTTTCTTTCCAGTTTTTTTCAGTTAGGGCTGGGACGTTGAACAGAGTCACCTGGGCATTGCTCAAATGCTATTTAAGAATTTTCTGAACCTTCATGAATCGTTTTCTATACATAGAGGTGGTGGGTAGTATCATTCTGTTTGGTCCATTGATGTCTTTCTATATTCCAGATTCTTTAGGATATGTTTGGGACGACAATGAACTGGGAATTTGGTGTACTCTGCCAAGAACCAACTGATGAAGACATCGTTTGCCCTCTTGCGAATCCAGCGGCTGCTCGTAGAGAAGGGGCATACACAGATATCATCAGCCTTGTAAGTAAATTCAGAGACGTGCTTCTGCTGCACACCCAGATGTAGAACTTCCAGATGAAGAGTCCATGCGGAAGAACCATGCATCCTGGCACAAGTCTTGTCATCAGCTTTACAGGAAATCAGCACTTGACCGTGCAAAAGAGCATTATTCTCAAGGACATCCTCCTGCACGAAAAAGACCCCAGCAGACCAGTGCAGATATCAATCGTAATTTGTGTCTCTTCTGTGGTGAAGAAACTAGTGCAGCAGACTATTCCTTTCAGAAGGTTCCTCTCACCAAAGATATTCACCAAAAGGCAGTCGCACTGGGGGAAGATCGTATTGTGGCACTCCTTTCGGAAGACGATGTGGTCGCCATTGAAGCCAAGTACCATCGAAATTGCTACACAAGATTCACTCGTCGCTACGATTTGATTTCTAAACAAGGCAAAACTGAAGAAGACTTTGAGGCCATAACTGAAAATGAACTCCTGCAATTCATAACTGAAGAAGTCGTCGGAGGTCGGAGAATTTTTGCGTTGCAAGATCTGGTGGCTATGATGACAGAGAGATTAGAGCAACATGGAATCCATTAGAAAGTGAATGGTACTCGCTTAAAGGAAACAGTACTTAGAAACTTCCATCACTTTACGAAGGAGAAAGGTATCCGAGATCGCGTTTTCATCGTTTGTTCAGAAACAGCCAGAAGATAATTCTGATGCAAGTCAAACCGCGGAGGAAGAATCACGTACATTACTAATGGCAGCATCAATTTTGCGTAAAGGAGTTTTGGAGCATGGCACTGCTTATAGTTTTGACGGTTCATTCCCCAATGTTTGTGAAGAATCATCTGTTCCACAGCGTATGAAGTATTTCTTCCGTCAACTCCTCGCAGGACCAAGATCATCACCGGCACAAGACAATTCAAGGAAGGTTCTCTCAGTGAGTCAAGTAGCCGTGCTGAGCATTACTTCTCTTTCTGCGAACTTGAAGTGTGAACCTCCACTAGCAGTGTCTTTAGCCCTCAAATTGCATTCCCAAACTCGAAGCAAAAATTTTGGGGCAGCTACTACACGAGTATTGTCTTAGTGTGTCGTACAAGAAAGTCCTCACCATTGAAGTTAGCTTTACACGGGCTATCGCTGACCAAACAAGAACCAACGGTGACATTGTGTGTCCTACAAATCTGCGTCAGCACGTCTTCACGACTGCAGTTCTTGACAACTTGGATCATAATCCAACATCACGAACGGCAAACTCAAACTTTCCATGGTACTGGAATTTCAATTTTTCAGTTTCCTTCATCAGATAAGCCTGGATCAGACCAAGAACCTCTACGAATCAGCTCACAGACAAGAGGAGCAGGTGGCAGCGGACCCATCCTGCCTCGTGTGTACACTTTTGTGCCACCTGTGGTCGAAATCTTGTCGCCCACCTCCTGTAAAAGATTTGCAGCCAGTACCACCGAGTTCTTTCGATCAGGAAAGACAGCACGAACAGGCATGGTTGACTGAAGTAAAATGGCGCCTTGCTCGTGGATTCTGAGACAGAAAACCCTACCCCAGTGATGTGGTCTTCATTCCATGCTGCTCGTTCAGATGCTGTTGGAAAACCAGAGAAATGCATTGAAGCCCTCTTGCCACTCTTCCACGAGAAAGCCGCTAGTCCAGAAATGATTCGGCATGGAATGGAATTAGTGAAAACGACAACTGAGCACCTAAACTCTCAACAAGTCCCAATGTTGGTAGTAGACCAACCACTCTACGACATCGCTAAAAAGATGCAATGGACTTTCCCTGAAATCTTGGAATTTTCATTTTTCTGGGTGTACTGTGTGTGTGATATAAAGTTCCAGATTTATTTTGGCTATATTCTATGTGTGTGAATATCTAGAAATACAGTTAAAGAAACTACATCTGGTGATATATATTTTTACTCAAATTGTATTCCTAAATAGGGGTTCCGTCGTGATTCCGTTTGAAGTTAGCGCACAGTATTATGTTTAAAGAGTGAATTGAGAAGTGACGATACATCACATATGTATTATTAATATTCCATTGGATAGGAATTTCAATTAACTTTCACATGATATACAATAGTCGCTGATATCTGCACTAAACAGTATCATGAGAGCCACTAATCGAACCGTACCCCCTTATATTTAGGCGCAAAAATGGTGCGGAAGTGGCGGGTTTTTGGGGAGGGGTAGGGGCCCCCCAGGCCACCAGATACCCCCAATGGGTCTGCCAGCTTGACACTCGGACCAAAATTGCTCTATATATATCCTTACCTTCAAATTAGTACCAAAAAGCAAACTTTTGCATCAACTTGAACTGACTGGGTATCTGGGCACCCCACTACTAGACTAGCTACAGCTACTACTAGCTATAGTTACTTTTTTCACCTCTATCTATCTATCTATCTATCTATCCGTCAACCCGTCCGGGTGGCTCGGTTGGTAGAGCTGCGGGCTCGCGTGTAGCGTCCCTGCATTCGGTCAGCTGTTCGAGCCCACCAAGTTCGTCCTGGCGTGGTGGCGCTTTGTATAGTCAATAACCTTGTAGTTGGTACTTGCTAAGTGTCTAGATAGGATCAAAGTATCTTATCTTATCTTATCTTATTTATCTTATCTATCTATCTATCTATCTATCTATCTATCTCTCTCTCTCTTCTCTTTACAGGGTGTAACACGAGTTTCTGCAAATATTGATACAGGTGAAAGAACATGTAATTCTAAGCACAAAATATTCTATAACCATATGCTTTTTGAAGCTTCCTTTAGACGTGAGATGAAGTTAGAAAAATTAGCGCGACCAGTAGTTTCACCATGACAGGCGGTTGCCGCTCGGTGACATTTTGTATGATTTAATCATAATGTTTACTAGTAATGGAGCATTACATTATCTTATAAGAACACAATTGGTATTAATGGACATGTTATTACTAAATAAGCAGTACATGAGAACAGCAGGGCTGTAAAAAACAATACTGTACAAGTCTAAGTGGCAATGCTCGGGGCGGGGAGGAAGGAGGACTTGGCTGCGAGGCCTCACGCCGATCAGCTAGTCACGTGTTCCCATCCTGACCGAGCTGTACCCTATTTT
>JACEEZ010022984.1:0-14185 GCA_016584305.1 Chionoecetes opilio | reverse complement strand
CCCAACCACGCCCCCCTGACTTTAACACTTTGTACACATCGGCCACAAACACGGGAGCCTCTACCCCTTACCTGCCTCGTCCCCAACACACCCACAACGCCCACTTCCCTATCCATCCTTCATCCCGCCCATACAAGCTCCTTACCGCCCATGCTTTACCAGTTCAGTTCAGTTCAATAGCAGTTGTGGGTCGGGAGTTTGGCCTTTTTTATCGGCACTCCCCGATGTTTCTCTTCTTGCTGTCTGGGTTTTGAGTGATTTGTCTTCTCTTATTATGTTATTTAATTTCTTTTTCTTTCTTGCCTCTTCTTTTCTCTGGTCGTCCAGAAACTGTTGATTGTTCTTTTTGCTTCTTCCATATTCCCATCTCCAAACAAATACTGCCCCCACAATATCCTCTTCCTCCTCTATGTATGGTTGTTGGAGCCTTTCACTTCCCTGACAAGCCTACTTTTACCTACAAGTTAATCTTGACCCAAAACATCTAGCCTTCCTGCCTTAACTGTCCACGCTACAGCTTCACCTTCCTATTTTTTAACAGGAACTACCTCGTGTAGGTCTCACGGCCTTTTGTAGCTTCCTTATTTTCTTATGTTCTTATTTGTTCACCCCCGTACACCATCCTCAACCCCTTATTTCCCACCCATGAGCTCCTCCCCACTCTTATCCTTCCCCAACTCCATCTTTCCACAGCCGTTCTTGCCATCTCTCCGAAGTCACACTGCCTCCATCTCTCCCAATCCCCGACACTTTTACAAAATCACACGTCAATCAATTTACGGATCCTCCTTTCCTCTCCCTCTCGTCAGTCGTGACCTGGCAGGTACGGGGTGTGGACGTCCCCGCTCCTGCTCCTGCTCCTTAGTCTCAGGTCAGGTCAGATCAGACTACATGTGTGAACCGCGTGCGCCACCACGTTATTTCCCTCGTGACACTGAATGATCGCTTGCCTAGAGTGTTGCGTTGTGTTGCGTTGTGAGAGTGCCCAATAACAATGCAAGGGAAGAGGAGGTTGGATGCGTCGTCCTCGGAGGATGAGGGCTCCACGCCCACACCCAAGAAGGCCGACACCAGGACGGTGCAGGAAGAGAGACCTGCCACCCAGGACATGGAATTGGAAGGTGAGGACGCCCGTAAGACCGAAAAATGGCAAGTGGTCGGTGACACCAAAAGGAGTGACCAGGCCGGCCAGGACAGGAACAGGCGCCCCAAGTTTAAGCTTGGGAACACGGAGGGACCATGCCAACCCACTACCTGGCCTTCCTTTCCTTCAGAAGGACTTCCCTGGACTCAGGCTGGATACAGGCCCAACCCTGAAGGGTGAGTACATCCTCACGCCCTAAGGACGATGACACGCCGCCAGGATGACCCCTCGCCGGGGAGGAGGACCCCGCTGGCCCGAGTAGTGCTGCTGGACCCCCAAAAAGGGCGATTTCAAGGCGGTCCTGCGCGGTACCCCCCTAGACCTCCCCATCGAGGCAGTGCGGGACCACCCCCCAAGGGGTTTTTTGGGCCGAGCGATTTTCGCGAAACCCGGGACAAACCCTTTCAACCCGCCAGGTGCTAGTGGTATTGGTGGGCGCTGCACCGGACAGGCTAGATTTAGGCCCCGGGGGAAAAGGTATCCTTTTTGCGGCCCTACGACAAGGAGCCACTGCGGTGTTACAGGTGCCCAGCGTACAATCATCTGCAGGGCCGCTGCCCCCTTTTCCCGCCAGGTGTGGCGTGTGCAGGTCAACCACTTTGCGACAGAGGACTGCATCAGGCGGCAAAAGGCGAGTGAGGTAACAAAAGCCAGATCCCCCGAACTGCACCAGGAGCCATCATGCTTGGCATCCACGATGCCCCGAGCGGCTACGGGGGTTTTGCCGGGAGGGGAGCAGGTGGCAACAGCGCGACGAGTCCTCACCACCCCGCCTGGAGGATCGGCAGCGTCGCTTTGTTCCTGCCCCAATTCCGACTCGCTCGGCCTGGGGTCGACCGATCGGGTTTAAAGGGACCTCATCCCTCACCCTCGCCACAGACTCCCATACAGCTGACAAAAGTTTAAAGGCCACCCTCTCCCCACCTCACCCAGCCAGGTCGCCCTGGGGGGGGGGGAAAGGGAATGCCGCGAATCACCTCCGCCGTCTGCAGTCACCACGGCCTTCTCCACGGGATGTGCCCTCAACAGCCACAGCGTAAGAGGAAAATCGGCAGAGGAATGCTGTGGCAACTCAACCACGGTTTCCCCCCCCGCCAGCAGAGGCTCAGTCAACCTCAGACTCACCCCACCCCGCACCCCCCAGCCAACAGAGGCTCTTTCAGCCTCAGGCTCACCCCCTCATGTGCACCCCCAGCCAGCAGAGGCTCAGTCAGCCGCGTCAACCTTAGGACCCAGCCCGTCCGCGCCTCCCCAGCCAGCAGAGGCTCAGTCAGCCGCGTCAACCCAGGATCCACCCGTCCGCGCCTCCCCAGCCCAGCAGAGGCTCAGTCAGCCGCGTCAACCTCAGGATCCAGCCCGTCCGCGCCTCCCCACCCCAGCAGGGGCTCATTTCACCGCGTCAACCTCAGGATCCAGCCCGTCCGCGCCTCCCCAGCCAGTAGAGGCTCAGTCAGCCGCGTTAACCTCAGGCTCCGCCCCGACCGCGCCCCCCGCCCAAGTGCTGAGCAGCTTGTGTGGAGTGTCGCACGACGTTTTTACACAGGATAATTAACGGAATGGTGCGGGTTATGAAGCGCCTCCTGGAGGAGACGGACCCCATCCCTAAAGACGAGGAAGGCCTGGATTCATTACTGTGGGACAGGATGATGGAGGCCTTTGCGGGAGGGCAGCGGGTCTCCTGTTTCCCCTGCCAACCAACCCGGAAGAAGGAAGTCAGCGCTCGACTTACGATAGAGCGGGGTGATGCCATCTCAACCAGCGGCTCGCAGCCGCTCCTTCCCAGCAGCCTAAAAGTGCTCCAGTGGAACGTGGCGGGGCTACGAAACAAGAGGCCCGAGTTTATCCAGGCCATAGTGGAGGAAACCTTGACCTTGTGCTTCTGCAGGACACTGACACCGCTGAACTTTGAGTGGAGGGTTTGCGGGCTACTCGATCTACGCCCTCCCCGCGCGAAGGGAAGACGGGTGCCGAGGTCTGATGGTTTTAGTGCGCAGCTCCCTCCCACACCACAGGATCACCGACCCCCGTTACAATGCGGCGAGGGCGTGGAGGTGTTGGCGGTGCAGCTGCCTCGCTGGCCTCCCTCTACTTGGGGTACAATATCTACAGCAGCCCGAGGAAACAGCTGGGGCAGGCGAGCTGCTATCCTCGCCACCCACAGTAGGTAGTCGTCGCCAGTGACTTCAACGCCCACCACCCATTCCCTACAGTCTGTCTCCCCTACTAACGCGGCAGGCCGGCACCTGGCTGCCGTGCTTGAAGAGGTGCCTGAGGTCGCCCTACTCAAGTGGGGAGCCAACACACGTTTCGGGGGTGGCAGGCTGGACCTGACGCTCGTCCTCCAGGGGTCTGACGCCTGGCGCTTCCTGGCGGGTTCACCCCACGCTGACCAGCGATCACTACGCCGTCACCACCACCCTGCGCGTCGCCCTGCTCCCTTGCCACCACGGCCCCCGCCGCCGAGATGGAACGTCCACCAGGGCGGACTGGGTTTTGATTTTCCAGGCCGTCCTAGAACGAGTGGTGGGCCAGGTATGAGCCGCCGAATGCCCTGGATCAGCGGGAGAGGGCCCTTTGACGGCCGCAATCGATAGGGCAGGGGAGGCAGCCATCCCGAGGAAGGTCCCTGGACGACACCCCGGGATAACTGGTGGTTTTACAACGAGGAAGTCAGGGAGCAGAATCATCTTGTAAACATCCACAGGAGCTGTACCGAAGGCGGCCCACCCCCACCAACCTTTAGCTGCTGAAGGAGGTTGTGAGGGACGCGCGGGAAGTCACGTGGAGAGTAAGGGAGGCCAAGTGGCTGGAGTGGTGTGCCAGCTTCACCCAGCCCCAGATTGGCCCCGATCAACTGCTCCTGGCTGACAGGCCCGTTTGCCGTCGGAGTGGAAGGCGGGAGACATCCAGCCAATACCTAAGCCCCAAAGGGGCCCACCAAGCCGCGACCCATTTCCCTATGAGTTGCACGGCGAAGACAGCGGAGGGGGATGGGGCTCACCCGTTCCCAGTGGCGCCTGGGGCCCCTCCACCCGCACGTTTTCGGCTTCACGAAGGGTGTGGGGACCTCAGACAGCATCATTGCCCTCATGAGTCTGGTCGACAACCGCCCCGCCGTCGCTGTCTTCCTCGACTTGGGAAGAAGGCGTTCGAGCTGGCCTGCGCTTACGCCATCCTGGCCGCGCTGGTGCAGAAGGGCATCCAGGGGCGACTCCTCGCCTGGATAGAGGAATAACCTCCAGCACAGGCGAGCCAGGGTCAGGTTCCAGGGGCACCGGGCGCACTACCCGGGAGCTGGAGAACGGCACGCCGCAGGGGGGGATCCTCAGTCCCTCCCTCTTTCAACTTGCTAATGGAGCACTGGTCAGCCTGCCGTTCCGGGAGGGCCCTGGCTCTTCTCAGCTACGCCGATGAACCTCGTTCTGGTTGTCACAGGGTCGAGATGACAGGATCGTTAGGGCCCCGCAGGCACTTGACCTTGTCAGTGAAAAATGCAGAGAGCTGGGCCTGAAGATCTCAGCTGAGAAGTCCAAGGCCATGACCATCAAGGCCGCCACCCCGGACTGTCATTGCTGGTGCAGGACGTCAGGCTGCCCTGGAAACCCCCTCTACCAGTACCTCGGGGTGTGGATAGATCGGGGGCTGACTTTTTACCACTCAGGTCAAATACCTGAAGGAGAGGACTCAGGCGAGAGTCAATGTTATGAGGGCCATGACGAGGACACACGCCGGGGCTCGTACGCTGTGCTGCGACTCTTCTATGTACAAGCCCTCCGCGCGCTTGTGGACTACAGCGCGCCGGTGCTCATCGCGCTGTCACCCACCCAACAAAGAGGAAACGAGGTCATCCAAAACCGGCCATGAGGACCCTGGGGGGCCACGCTGGCCAGCGGCTGCGTCTGCAGAGCGAGGGCCCGGCTGGTGCCCTTGACCACCAGGACTCAGCAGATTGTGGGCCTGTCGGGTGGCCAGATCCTCCACCAAAGGGGAGAGAGTCTGCCGCACAGACAAAGCTGAGCACAGTCTTGCCACAAGGGCATGACCTGGTCAGCTGGCAACACCTGGCTACGGAGGGTGGTCGAAGCCGCCAACCACCTGCTCGACCTCGACCACTACTGCAGGAAGGACCCGATCGTCCCCGCCGCCTTCTACGTCGCTCCTCCTCCGTGGCAAGCCCCGACAGTGGAAGTTTGTCATCACCGCCCTACCGGCCAGTTTAAAGGGGCTGTGCACCCGATGGACTGCGGCAGCACGCACTGAGGGGGATTGCAAAGGCCAAAAGTCCCAGGCAGCGCCGTCTTTTACACGGACGGCTCAGTTGACCCTGAGAGAGGCACGACGGGCGCGGCGGTGGTCACAGGGCAGGAGGTGCTGTCTTGGAGGACGCCCGACCACTGCTCCACTCTGCAGACGGAGCTGGTGGCAATCCAGCACGGGCCCTGGCCCACGCCCGCCCACCGTCGGGGGGAGATGGTGGTCGTCCACTCCGACTCCAGGTCTGCCTTACAGGTCCTGCAGCAAGCTGAGCCCACCAACGGACAAAAGTGCGGCTCACCACCACTATCCTGGGCCTCGCCCAAAAAATCGCCGCGCAGGGGCGTCACGGCGGCTCAAAATGGGTTGCCCAGCCACGTGGGGCCCGCGGGGGAACGAGGCTGCTGATGAGGCGGCCCGCGCAGTCACCAGGTGGCCTACAGTCACCGCCGTCGTTCTTTCCCAGCATACAGCAGGGCAAGACGATGGCCAGACGTTGCTGCCGCCAACAGCACCGGCAGCAACACCGGGAGATGGAGGCGTCATCGCGGCAGGCCGGCTGGTATGCCAAAGCCCACCGCCTACCGCCCACTGCTTCCCGCCCGCCAGCTTTCCAGGGCAAACGAGGGCCAAGCTACACCGCCCCCGGCTTGGCTATCGCACCCCTGGAGGAGCTGAGGGGGCGATTTTGAGAGTCTGCAGTGTGACCACTGTGGCCAACCTCGCCCGACACCCACTAAGGCACTACCTGCTGTCCTGCCCAGCCACGGCTCAGCTGAGGCAGCAGATCGGCGGCCCAGAGGACGACGAGGATAGGGCAGCCCTGGTGCTCCGGCGGGCACTAGAGGACCTGCCTCGGCTGTTGGTAGTGGTGCGCAGCGCCCCTCCCCCCCGCTGAGCGCACCACGTACTACACAGCGGAACATGGAGCGAGGTGACGAGCCTCGCTCACAGGAAGTCGCTCGTGACTCCAGCGGCGGGCTGATGCCCGCTCATCTCTTGTAAATGTATAGATGTAAGATTAGTATAAGTATGTAGTTTAACTTAAGGTATTATGTAAGGTTACAATAAGTTGTTGTTTTCTGTAAGAGATGTAAATAAACTTAACTAACTCTCCCTCTGTTTTTTTTGGGTCTATATTTTTTTCATCGGGTGGAAGTCGAGGTAATATTGACGGACCTCGAAATTCTAGAGACAAGATTTTGTTCAAACCAGACTGCCTATTTTGTGGTTCAGAAGGCAGGAAAAAGGTGAAGGTGCACGGAAGCGGGTCCAGTCAGGGATTGAGCCAGTTCGAGTATGATGGTTGGAGGTCAGTAGTGGAGATGGCCGAGGAGAAACATGATGAAAAGCTCCTGACAAGAATAAGAGGTCTTGATCTTTTTGCCCGTGAAGCGAGGTTCCACAGAAACTGCCGTATGAATTACATGCAGAGGGCAAAGAAATGCAGAATCCCCCACAACTCTCCGATACCAAAATATTTTGAGGCACTGGGGTCTCCTAAAGTAGAAAACAAGTGGTAGCAGAAAATAAACTGGGACTCACTGTCCAAACTGGGCCCAATTCAATGAAGAACCTTCCCATCTATTCCATGAGCCTTAACCTTATTTAAGAGTCGCTCGTGTGGTACTTTGTCAAATGCCTTACTAAAGTCCAGATATATTATATCATAATCCTTATCATTATCTGCCGTCTCATAAACTTTCCTATAAAAACTCAATAAATTGGTGAGACATGACCTGCCCTTGGTGAATCCATGTTGTGAATCATTGATCAAACTATGTTTATCTAAGTGCTCTCTAATGTTTTTTGCAATAATAGATTCCAATAATTTACCCACCACTGACGTTAGATTTACGGGTCGGTAATTTGACTTTAGTCCTCTGTCTCCCTTCTTATATATGGGAACAACATTTCCTTTCCTCCACAATAATGGCACATCGCCTATCTCAACCGATTTCCTAAAAATGTGCGCTAACGACACACTAACAACCTCCTTGCATTCCTTTAATACCCTGGGATACACTTCATCTGGTCCTGGCGATTTAAAATTCTTCATTTTATCTATACCCTCTTCCACCATTTCCCTAGTTATCACAATATCTTTGAGTTTCTGCTCATCGCTTCCTTTGAACATCTGTTCACTATCAGGTATCGTCTGTGTATCCTCCTCCGTAAAAACACTTAAGAAATAATCATTTAGACTCCTACACATATCCTCAACCGTATTTAAGACCCTGTCCTGATCTTAACGGCCCAACTAATTCCCTTGTCTTGGTTTTATATACCTGATAGAACCCCTTTGGGTAATTTTTCGCCTGTCCTGCTACTTTAATCTCATAATTGTTCTTAGCAACTCGAGTTAATTTCTTCACTGTCCTCGCCATCACGTTATACTGTTCTTTGCTTACCAATCCTGCCTTGAACCTTAAATAAATGTTTCTTTTTACTCCAATGTTGTGTTTTAAATTAGTGGTCATCCATTTTGGATCACTCTTTCTGGACCTTATTTCCCTATAAGGAATATTTATTTTCTGTCCGTCAATTATATTCCTTACAAATAAGGTATAATCCTCCTCAGCCCGACCTCACTTTCATGTCTAACCGCTCTAATTACCTCCTCAGCCTTGACCTCACTTCCATGTCTAACCGCTCTAATTACCTCCTCAGCCCCGACCTCACTTCCATGTCTAACCGCTCTAATTACCTCCTCAGCCCCGACCACACTTCCATGTCTAACCGCTCTAATTACCTCCAGGTGCCTTCCTAATCCTTCATAATCAGCCTTTCCAGCTGTCATCGCCCTGTTCTTACCCAGGGAAAATTTCTTCCCCTCCATCCCACACCTCTTATTAATAACCTCCAGGTGTCTTCTTAATCCTGCATAATTGGCCTTTCTGAAATTATGTATTCTATGTTTATTGCCACTAAATATTCCAACTTCTCATTTTAAGCTAAATCTGATCTCATAATGGTCGCTATTATCTAACTTGCCACCGACCTCCACATCTGTAACTAAATCGTCTCTATTTGTCAGCAATAGATCTAGAATATTATCTCCTTTAGTAGGCTCCTTGATTGCTTGAATTAGGAAATTATCCTCGATTATATTTAACAATTCATCTGCGTCGCTGCCACCTATGATTAAATCCCAGTCTATATTCCTAAGATTAAAATCTCCCACCACGCATAGTCGATTATATCTGCAGGCCTTGTTTATTTCTTCCCATATAGGAGCTGAATCCTCTTTACATAAGTTTGGAGGCCTATACACTACACCCAAAACCATTTTCTCAGTTCCCTCCGTAACCTCTACCCATATAGACTTTATGCTGTCATCTGTTTTTATAACATTATTGACACAACACTGCAATGCATCTCTTGCATAAAGCGCAACTCCTTCACTTCGCCTGCCAACTCTGTCCTTGTGAAATAACTTATACCCAGCTATCTCGACTAGACCGTATCGAGGCGGATGACACACCCGATATTCTCTGGCTTCTCCTTCTCGGCATTCTCCACTTCCCGCAGCCTCCACCACTCTTTCCTGACGCAAGGGTGGACACCCTTCTTTATATAGATTGCCTTGACTTTGTCGCCTGCTGTCTTCAAACGACTACTGTTCTCCAAGATGTGACTTCTCTCGTTCTTATCAGCCAGAGTTAGTAGTATGGGGCGAGCTCTGCGGGTTCTGCCGTCATTGACCTCTCGTCCCAACCTGTTCCTCGGACTCCATAAATACCAATCTTGTTCCATATGACTCCCAACTTTTCCTGGTCCGTCGTAGCGCCATCCAGTGCCTCGTTCTGATCTGGTACGCCAAGGATGACTGTTACCTTCTATCTCCTTTCGGTCTAATTCCTCCAGGAACTGCTGCTGCGCGGCTATAACTTGTCCTTGCTTCTCCATCTTGGTCTCCATCTCAGTGATTCTCTTATTAACAACGCTATCAGGAGAGCAAAACATAGCTTTTAGTTCACTTATCTCTTGCATTAATGACACACGTACACACACACACACACATTTTCTCCTTTCACTGGGTTGCAGTTCAACTCTCCCGCCGCTTCGTAATCTTCGTAATTGTTTTTGCACTAGTGTCTCCGCTGTTCAATCTCCATGTTCACGTGTTTGTGAGTAAATATTCATATATACTACAACTTAATTTTATATGCAACAAGTAAATACGTACGTATAGTGCATGTATCCACCATTAACCAGTAAAGCTAAAGTTCCCAGAGTTGGGTGCGACCCACTGGCCACCGAGCTAGCCCCTCACACCGCCACGACTGGTGTTCACATGACACTATTAATCATTGTTTTGTTTACCTCACAACCATTATGTGAGTTACTATTCACTGCAGATGGTCTCCAGAAATAGGAAGGAAGTATATAGTTTAGTGAGAGGGAGGAATAGAAGTTTCGGGTGATGTGTTCAAACAAATCTTCCTTACATTATTTAGTGGGCGCTCCGTAGCTCAGTGGTAAAGTGTTGCTGTTTCTATGCAAAACACTTGGGTTCGAATCCCCCACACTCCAATAAAATCTATCTTTTACCGACCTCTGACCCCGCCACTTCCCCTCCCCGTTCATGGATCAGCCATTTCCATGGATCAAAGTTTCGTTGAAATCCATCGACAAATAAGGATTGATAATTGATTTCCAATAAATAATAATAATATAATATTAATAATAATAAATAATATAATAATAATAATAAATATTTCAAATAATAATTGATTTCCAGGCCTTATTTCCGTAAAAACACGACTTTTGTAAAAAGCGCGAACACAAAAATCTTCCCTCCAACAGGGCTACGACTGTTATTGATGACGTCAGAACAGGGACGCCCGCAGACACTCTGTCTGACACCTGTCGGCAAATGTTATGATGAGCGATTGTACTTCGGTGTCAGACAGTGAATCTGTCGCTGTGACAGATCTAGAGTACGATGCTCAATCTGACACCGAAAGAAATGACGCTGGTCGCGTATACTATGAGGAAAACGAACCTCAGATTGTCATGGGATCCTATATGTTTGAGCCCGAGTACGAGGTGGATGAACAGGTGTTAGCAGAGCCTGAGGTTCAGCAGGAGGACCTGGCACTTCTCCAAAAAAATGGATGATAAATAAGGTTAAACCATGTGTGTGTGGGAATCACAATGAAGGTACTTTCGAGAAAATCCTATGGTTAGTTTTGGAGCTACAGTCAAACGTCATTACTCGGAAACCACATACTAGCATTAACTACAGCATAGAGTTGGATAATATGCGGGCGGGAAGGCAGAAAGTGTGACAGCCACACCACCACATGGTCTCTCACCACAGGGCACGCCCACTCCACAACTGGTTTACTTGGTTTACTTGGTCTTGTTAAGAGGCAAAGCCTCACAGTCGTGGTGGTCCACCGCTGCTGCCAGTCCTGGCGTCCCTGTCTAACAGGGCCACCTGGTCTGGTATGGTGTTGGACTGAGTCACTGTCTTACGGGGGGGGGGCGCCGCCCTTGTCCAGCACACCCGTGTACACAGGCTCACCTCACACTCGTCGTCCCAACCCACACACTGGGTAGGTGACTAGTCGCGCTGCACACTCTCACCCAGTCTTTCACCCGCTGTGTCACTACACACCGTTTCTCAACACAACTGCTCGCCCCAACACACTATAGGCGTGTATCACCCTACACACGCCACTCCTTTCCGTGTGCAAACTTTTCTGGAAAGGCACAGCTGTCTTGCTGCACCCATAAAGGATGCATGCATGTGGCATACAGCAAAAAAAATCTATCAGAAACACCCAAATATCTTCAAGTACTATATTTATCTCTGTGTTTACGTGCCTATCTGATCAGCGCGGGAAGATGAGCCTCCCTGATGCTACGTCACCGAGCCTGAGGTCAAAAACCCTTTTGAGAGCTTTTGAAAACTCGGGGAATTTGCAGTTTGTTTTGGGATTATTAAAAACGGCTGATGGAACAAAAAGTGACGAGTATTTTTGAATACCGAAAAGGGCCCATGATTTGTTTGCTTTAAATCAGGAATGAGACAGGTTTGGGGACGATTATTTTAATTTACGAGATATTACAAATTGTGTTATAAGAAAGATAATTATAAACGGATTAAAACGAATATTTTTTCCTTTTGAAAAAGTGTATTATTCAGTAAAATTTACTTTTTTTTTTTTTTGAAATTTTTGATTTTTTCATTTTATTTATCAACCCTTAGGACGCTTTTGACATTTCTATCGAAATAATCTTGGCGCTCCAAGAAGCTTAAACGTGAGTCAGAGCTTAATGGGGATATAGCGATATTATTAATGATAATAAGGATATTTATGATATAAAATAATATTGATGATATAAATAACAAAGCAATAAAAAAAACAAAATGACAATCCCTATAATGTTAAAAAAAATAGTCATAATAATAATAATGATAATAAAGTAAAAAAATAAATATATTAATAATGAAAATACTTGATAACAGTAGTATAACAACACTGCTATGAGGATGTGAGACGGGGTGGTGACAGGTGGTAAAGGACAACGGACTGAGGAAAAATTTGATGCATTTTGTATTCCCGTGAAGACCCTTTGGGCAAAGCGAACAAGGATGATATAGAACATTTTCTCGGACTATTCCCTACATCATCAAAACGTACCGAAAAAGTAATAGTTAAAAAGAATGATCATGAAATTAATATTGAAAAAATTAGTAAACTTTATCATTTCAATAATAATAATAATAATAATAATAAAATTATGATAAAATAAAAGATAATAGCAATGACAATAATAAAAAATCGTATAAAATTTCAAAAACACCAAAAAAACCACAACCCCCCCCCCCCCCCAATTCCCCACCCCAAGCAATCTCCTTTCCGCGTTTGTGGAATTTTTTTATATATACTACAAATAATTCATATAAAAAAGAAAAACGTACGTAGAGTGTTGTCCACCATTTAAACCGTAAAGCTAAAGGCGGGTCACCGAGCGAAATTTTTGCATTGTTTGGGATTTTTCTACCAAAAAGAGCCCGTAGTGGTGGCAAAAAAATGCGCGTGCTTCACAGACGTTTTGGCTACGAGATCTTCCTACCCGGGTACCGAGTAGAAGATCTTCTTTTCTCTACTTGCTACTTTTGCTTACTGGCCGTAAAATGTCCTTTCCCCCTTTAATTTTCCCTGATTAAACATTTCTTGAATTTCCCAAATAAATAAAAAAAAAAAAAAAAAAAAAACAAAATCATATTATCCCGTCTATAGTTAAAAACAACACAGCCTATTATATGCCATTTTATTTTAGTTTTTATCAAAATTTTCGTCATAACTTTCACAAAAACCCCAAAACTTAACTAATATCTAAAAAAATACGTAAAATAATTAATAACAGCATTACCCTATAACAGTGTTTGATATATAGAGTAAAAAAAACCATTATTTTTCCTACCCTACTCTACCAAACACTTTTTTTCCTCCCCTCCCTTTTTTTTTTCCTCTAAACCCCACACCATATTTTAACTATACAAAAAAAATTTCAGTATATTTCCCTGTTACAGCATTATTTTCCCCAAACACACACAGAGATGCTCAGACCTTTACCCCATAAGATTGGGCATTTCTTATTTCACGCAATGGTAGTTTACAAGTTTGCGGGGTCCTTCTCCGCTGTCAAAAAAGATGTACTGGCGGCAAGAGACAACAGCCGACCCCGCGTTTGTTACAAAAGAGGGCCCAGCGTAAAATGGTAGCAAATCCCAAAAGATGCCAAAAAAAAATTCCGGGGCATCCTTTTTCCCCCTTGGGGGGTCCTTGGGAAAAACCCTTGGGGAGTTTGATGTCATTTTCCGGAAAAAAAAAAATAAAAAAAAAATGGTAAGGGCAGGGTTTACGTGTACATTTTTGTAACGAGGCAGTACACTATAAACGACCCCTAAAAGTCTACAGTTTTGTAACGAGGCAGTCAAAAATTAAAAAGAACCTAAAAGGAAAATCTAGGGCCACTTAAAACCAATCAATTTTTACAGGCCGTTCCTAAAAACATGCGGGTGGGCCGTTAACCAAACCAAAAGTATAATTTTTCCCCGAATTATCAGGAAAAAAATGTGGGCAGGTGGATAAAAAGTAATCAAAATCATCAGAAATACAAGTTTGTCTTTGTGAAAAATTTTGTATGGATAATGTATATTAGATTTTAAGTTAAAGGGAAAATTTTGCACATCCGCGCCTCAGGGCCCAACTGCGTCGCTTTGGGCGAGGGAAGGGACCTTTTTTTTTCCAGGTTGGTAGGGGGGAGAAAGTTTGGGGTACAGGCCGGGGTATCCTTTTTGCCCCAGCCTAGCCCGCGACCAATGCCCGCAACAGAGAGGCCCCCAGAAACTTTGGGAAAGCAAAGGGCCCCCGGAGTCATGAGAGGAAAAACGCAAGTTGGTAGCGAAACCCGGATCAGCAACCAAGAAGATTTATCGACCTTTAGTCACTGATAAAAAAGCAGAGAAAAAACAACAAACATAAGAAAAATAAGAAAGCTACAAGAGGCGTTACCTGTATACTGGGTAGTTCCCCTTTTTTACCCAAAACCTTCATCCCCATGAAATGTCTAACCCCTTTTAAAAACTCCCCATTTATCCCCATAAAACCTGATGACTGTGTCCTTCCACCTTTACCATACTATTGTGTACCAGTTTCTCCATTTTTTTTTTAAATTCTTTTTAAATTTAACCCCCAGTTGAAAATTCCGGGCCCTCTTGGGGGAAAATTTTTTTCCAATATGGGGGGGGTTTTAAAAATATTT
>JACEEZ010022983.1:95481-112037 GCA_016584305.1 Chionoecetes opilio | reverse complement strand
CCCAGAAAAAAATTTCCCTTTTTTTTGGGGCCTTATTTCCAAATTTTTTAAAAAATTATAAAAATTAAACCCCAAAAATTTAAAAAATTTTTTCCAATTTTTTTTCCCCCTTGGAAAAATATTTATTTTAATTAAAGGAGAAACAAAAAATTTTTTATTTATTTTAAAATAAAATTTAAAATTTTTTAAAAATTAAAAAAAAATTTTTTTTAAAAATAAAAAATTTAATTAATGGGATAATAAAAATAGGATAAAAAAAAAGGGGGATAAACCTCCCGTTAGTTAACGTAACCAAATGATCCCCAACAACAAAAAAAAAGGAAAAAAATTGCATATATATAAAAAAAAGGGAAAATAACGGATTCTAAAAAAAGGGGGTCATTTTGAAAGGGGAAATTTAAAAAGGGCATTGATTATTGTGATATTGAAATTAAATATTTTTTTATTTTTCCCAAAAAGCTACATGCTACACTTACATACGTAGGGTTTATTGATTATGAGTCAAACAGACAATAAAAAGGGTTTGGTTTATTAAAAATATAAGGGGAGTTTAAAAAACCCTTATAAACAGCAAGGGTACCTTTGGACAGAGTAGTAAATAAAACCCAAAGGGGCTGTATTAAAGGTTCCCGCCATTAGTTTGGCCCAAACACAAAAAATACTGCCCCTTTGTTTACAGCCTTTTTCCATTTAAAAAGAGGCATTGCCCTTTAAGAGTTTGTATCGGGCGAGCAAAGATAAATATTAGCAAAAAATTTTACATTTTATGAATGATGAAAAAGCCCTTTTTTTCAGAAAAAAAAAATTTTTTTTCCCTTTTTTATACCCCCCTGCAAGGTTTCCCTGTTTTTTTGACCTGGAAAAGCCGAAACTTAAAAAACCTTTTTGAGTAAAATTTTCGGGAAAACCTTTGCCTATTTTTATATTTTATTTATATAATATAGAGAGAAAAGAGAGAGAGAGAGAGGAGGGAGGAGAGGAGAGAGAGGGGAAAAAGGAGAGAGGGGAAGAGAGAGAGAAGAAGAGAGGGAGAAGAGAGAAGGAAGAAAATGAGAGAAAAGAAAAGGAAGAATGTTGGGGGATTTTCGGGGTGAAAAAAACAAATAGGTCTATACTCCCCAAAAATTAAATATCATGACAAAGATCAGCAGTGTCAGCCGTTTGATGGTTGGTGGTCTATACCAGTGCTGATGTCTGAATATATAAAAAACAAATTTAGATTAATAATGGGGCTTAAATGCACCAATGATGATAATTTTTATGTGGTGATAATAGTGGTATAAATAGATAAAATGAAGATAAGACAGATGGTGAATTATCTGTATCAGACCCAATTTCTTCCCCCCCTAATTTCTGGTCTGGAAAAGCATCAGGAGGGAAGTTTTGTGTGGACTGATATCGCCGGGTAGTAAAGTGTTGGCTACTAACCTGTAATGTTGTTAAATTTTTTTCTAGGGGGAGCCCTTCCTTGTTTTTGGTCCCGTGTAAATTCAAGATTTCCTTCCACCTAAAGCACTGTACATCAAAGAAATTTCATTTTTGTGCTGCACAAAATGGGTGTGTGTGAATTTTAAAACATTTTGGGGTTTATATGTGCTTTTTAAAACCAATACATGTTCGGGGGTTTTTACGTATCCCTAAACCTTTTCGTTGTCATCAAAGGGGACTTTTTCAAACCCCATACAGCAGTCGTCGGAAAAAAAAAAAAAGATTACCCACAGGGGAGTCAGGGGGGCGAACCCCCCCGGGGTTTTAGTTAATACCAGGGGGAACTTGGGGGGGGGGCCCACATTTTCCCCAGTTAGGTCAGAGGAAAGTTTTGGGTTTTGAAACTCCATAGTTACCGAAAAAACTTATATGTTTTTTTCCATCCATTATTCCCCTTAAAATTTAAATTTTTTAACATGAAATTTTTTGGAATACCCTTGGCATTTATGTACTGCATAAATTTATGCAGAAAAGGGGGCTTTAAGGTAAACCCCATTAAAACTTTTTCCAAAAAATCAGTGGAGAAAAAAACTGTGTATCATCATCATAAATTTGATATAAATTTGATATAAAAACCCGTGTATCAATTTTTTTTCAGGCCACTGGGGGTTATTTTTGATTCAACCTTCCAAGCTGGCTCACACAAAAACAAAAGGGAGATTCTTCCCTTTTTCTTTCCTCGCGAAATTAGGGAAAAAACATCCTCGGGTGTTTTTTCTTTGGTAGGGTTTGCACACAACACGGGGAAGACTTCCCCCCGGGCCCTTTTTGCGGGTTTGGTTTTGAAGTTTGAGCTTTAAAGCACTCGCGCCTCCAGCCGACGACCGCCGCGCCTCCCCACCTAAGGACTGTCCAAAAAATTTTTCACCCAAATGGGCCTTTTAAGAGGGCAGAGGCCAGAGGTCCCATGAAACGATAGGGTTTTAAAAATTTTTTCCGTTTTCCCCGGGTGGGGGAACAGGGGTTGACATTTTTTTTTTCGTTAAATAGGTTTTGGTTTCTTTTTTTAACCCCCACAAAAGGGGAGCCCCTCTAAAGTAATGATTTTACTTTCATAGTATCATAAATTACTCACATAAAATATCACATACATTTCAATCCCCATGTTAATCACAATCTTCGTAAAATTGAAGGGAATATATTTAGTACTTTATAGGGGTTCTTATACATGTTTAAAATATATGGGTACATCAGTATTGTTGTTAAAGTGAAGTTAAACTGTAAGAAAGTTACGGACCAAAGGGGATAGCAAAATGTATTTTAGAAATCTTCGAAAAATTTTTTTTTCGGGAAAGATACGCGGCCAGAAAACGATCGCACGGGAGGTGAAAAGGGGGGGGGAGGGGGGGTTTTGGGGTTTAAAACCCACGTGTGGTAGTCGATAGAAAGTTTTGTCCCTCAGGCATCAAAACACTGCTGTACACATGAATTTTTTCTTATAAAAATTTTGCGGGTTTTTCGTCATTTCCCATTTATATATATGTATCATCAAAAAAGTTCTTGTGTGGGAAAAATTTGTTATTTCTGGCCCTTCATACATAATAATAGGAAAAGGGGGGCGCGCAGTGAATCATTTGAAAATGCTTTTTCGACGTTTTAATTTAGGCCCCATTTTCTTTAAAAAAAATGCGAGAAAATTATCTACATACATTAAATGAAACAAAACCCGAAACAAAAAAGGTCTTATAGTAATGCCCCAATTTTTTTTTTTTTCCAAATAAAAAAATTTTGGAAATACTGGCGTTGTTTAGAAACCCCCAAGCTTTAAATGTCTATTCCCCCTATAGACAGCACACTCCGAAACACCATTTTCCTATCTTGTTTGTGGGGCCCTTTGGCGGGGATGGTTGGCCCTCCCCCTTGGGGGGGCAGACAGGATTTTTTAAAGTGACGCTTATGATTACGGGTTTCCCCCAAATGCGGGCCCCCCTGTGTCCTCCGAGCACTCGCCTTCAAAGGTAGATTTTAAGGGGCGGCAGGGGGTTTTTTCTTGGGCCTTTTTTTAAAACCCTTTCGCCAGGGGTTGGCAAAAGGCGTTCCCCCCCGGGCCCGCTGGTGATTTTTTTTACTATTAAAACGCCCCCGGCGTTTCCGCCAGGCGCTGCTCCGCCAGGGCTGGCGGAAAAGGTTTTTTGGAATACCCTGGCGCACATGAGTTCCGGTGGAGTCCCCCCTCAACCGGGCGATCAACATTTTTTGCTTTTCAGTTTATCTTTTTACAATACTACAAAGCTTTCAGGAGATGGGAAAAACCTATTGCGACGGAAAAAGTATGTTTTTAGGGGAAATTTTTTTTTCATAAAAAATAAGTCAGTATATTTTTTTCAAAACACCATCGGGGTTTTTCCGGGCGCGCAAAACGCGCCAACACCTCCGGGCCCCCCGAGGGAGTGTATTTTCCCCTTTTCGCCCCAATTTTTTTTTTGCTTTGGGGGACCTTTTTCCCAACAATAGAAATTTTAAAAATTTGGGGGATGTTTTGGTGATGGCGTTTTTGGGCATTAAAACCCTATACCCGGGGGCCTTTTCCCCCTCAAAGCTTTTCCCGCTTGTGATTAAAATATCTTGTTGCCCCCCGCCACACTTTTTCAATATTTTATTTCCCTTTGGTGAATCAAAATAGAATTGAATTTGTTTTTTTGGCACAATATCGGGTTTTAGTTTTGGTGAGGGCCCCTTTTCTTTACTTTGCCCTATGTCAGAGACCCTGACCCTTATTATTAACGGGGAAAAGTGTTTTATAAAAATTGTGCCCCCGGGCCAGAAATTTTTGATTTTTTTTTTGGTCAATCAGTTTAAAATTTTTTAATGCGTTAAATTTTTGTTCCAATAAAAAGGGTAGGTAAAATTCAAGAGTCTTTCCTGCCCTTATTAGGGGGTTTTTTTTTCCCTCCAGACCCCCCTCCTTACCTCCAATTCCCCCTTCAAAATACCTCTAAAACGTAATTAAAAATTTGGGTGGGAAATTACCACCTGCAACATCCCCCCTGCCCCCTAAATACCAAACCCCCCGGAAACCCCCTAAATTAATATTACTAACCTAAAACCCCACTGTAACCTTTACAAAATTACCTTCCCCAGGGAAGACCTAAAGGGCGGAAAAAGAAAAGGGAAATAGTTTTACACTAGGGAAAACCGGGAAATTTCCTACACCCTTTTTGGGGTGTGGTTTCTGTTTACCTTATTGGGGTTTTTTAGGGGAAAAATTCTCTCTAAAGAGCTTTTCCCTCGCAAATAAATTTCTTTGAGAATGACAAGTTTTTTAAAAGGGAGGCGGGAGATAAGGTTTTTACGTCCCCCCAACACTTTTTTCCTCTTTTTGGACCTTTCATCGCCCTTTTCCCTTTAAACCCCGGACACCCCTTTTTTTTCATGTAGATTTGGGGTTCATTTTGATGTTGAAGGGGGTTTGGGGTTAGGTTAGGTTTGTTTGTGAGGCAAAAGGGGGGGGTTAAATTTGTTTAATTTTTCATACTCAATATACACTCTGGGGATTATTCTACTGTTTTTCCCATAAATCTCCCCTCTCCAAAAAAAAACAAGTTGGGGACCTGGGGGAATGGGGGGTATTTTTGGGTGGGGGGTACAAAAATATGCGTTTCCAAAACCCCCTCGTTTTTGGGGGTTACAAAGGGTTTTTGAAAAAAAATTCCCCAGGAAAACGGGGGAAAAAATTCATTTGGATTTTTTTCGATGCCCAAGGGAAGTGTAAACCTGACGACCCCCCAGAAAGATGACCGAAGTGTCGAGAACCTCCCCAACCCCCCCCTAGGAGGTTTTGTAGATTTTTTGGGGGTTTGTTTAGGTTAGGGGTTTGGTTTTTGTGGTTTAAAGGGTTTGATTTGGTTTAGGGTAGGTTTTTCGGTGGAAACAAGCCCCCCGGGAAAAATTTTTGGTTTAAATTTGGGTAGGTTTGGGGGTAAAATTTTGGGTTAGGCGAAAATTTTTCTAGATATAAGAAAATGGGCCCCTAATTAGGGAAATTTTTCTCACCCCCACACTTTAAAAATTTCCCTGTTTCCGACCCCTTCAATATTTTTAATTTTTCCCCCAAAAACCCAAAAACCCCCCATTTTTCCCCAGTTCCCGAAACATGGTTTGGGAGAAGTGGGAGGGGTATGGGGAAAAACTAAAAAAAATTTACCTACAAATCCCTTTCCTTTTTAAAAACATCTTATATCTCCCAAAGTAATGATTTGCGACAGGAAAGTCATAGAGAGAATGTTTCGTAGAATCCAAAAAGGTTTAAAAAGAAAAAACAAATCCCAAATTTTGTAGGGGGGAAATTTTTGGTCCTAGGGGTTTAAAAAATTTTCCGAAAGAAAATTTTGAAATTTTTACCAAAGGTTTGGGGTTTGGTTTTTTATTTAAGGTTTTAAATTTTGTAATTTTTTCTCGGGGGTCCGCTAAGGGGGGGTTTGAGGGGGTTGGTTTGATTAATAATATTAAACCCTATTTTATTGGGATACCATCCCATATTGGCAACCGGGCCAAAAATAACTAAGCGGTTTTTAAAAATAAAAAAACCCAAAAGGAAACGCCTGGCGAAAGCTTTCGCCAGGCACTGGCTAAAAAATTTTTAAAAGTACGGCCCTTTAGGGCCCTCGATGGGGGCCCAAAAAATTTTAAGCGGGGGTTTAGGGGGCTCACTCTTTGGGTTGGGGAACTCGGGGCCCCTTTTTGGGGGGAACGGGGCCCCACGGTTTTTTAAAGCTTTTTTTTTTTTCACCCCCCCTTTGGGTTTCCGCCCCCCCCATTTAAAGCCCTGATTGGGTTTTACAGCCGGACCAAAATTGTCAATTTACGGGCCCGGGGCCCCGATATTTGCAGACATATCCCCAGACATCTGTTTTTGACCGGAAAAAACCATAAACCGGGGAAAAGGAGGTCCGGGTTAAAAACGAGGGGTTTTAAATATATATTATATATTTAATATATATATATATATAAATAAAAAAGGGGAAAACAATAATTGCCGGACAAAAAATATAAAAATGGGTTAAATTAAAAAATTAAATACTATCTTTAAAAAAAATAGGGGTGTCAAAAAATTTGCAGGGGTGTGGGTTTTTTTAAAATTAAAGGGAAATTTTTGGGGGGCCCGGTGTTTTTTTTGTCAGAACACCCCGGGGAGAACATTGCGTCAATGTTTGCCTTATTGCAAAAACAAACCCCGCTGTGCTTTGTGCTGCCACAAGTTTATAAAATTTAATTTTTTTAAAATTTTTAAAACTGGAAAATAAATCCAATTCAATTCTTCCTAACCCCAAAAAATTTTTGGTGGGAATCATTATTTGTTGAAAGAGTTGGGGTTTGGGGGGTAAAGAAGGAAAAACATATTGATATCTGTAAAAAACAAATTAATAAAAAATTTTAATGAACAGCTCGTTGGGGTTTGGCCCCCCGACTTGCTCTAGCCCGGGGTTTTTGATCCAGGGGACGCAAAATTTTAGCTAACGCTTTTACCCCCCAAGACCAAAGGAGGCGCCCAAAAAATTTTTTTAGCACATCAAAACTTAAATTTACCCAAAAATTTGTGTCCCTCCTTTTTAAAATAGGGGGTTTGGGACAAAAAAAATAAAAAATTTAAACTTTTTTTACCTTTAAATTGCCTTTTTAATAGACATCTAGAAAAATTTACCCCTTATTTTTTTCGTCTTTCCTTTTATTAGTTAAACCCTTTTCCCCATAAGATTGTTTCCCCCCCAGGAAAACAAGTACCCTTATGCTGGGAAAAAAATTGTTGTAAAAAGTCAATTGTAACATATTTTGGGTGGGAATTTTTAGATTGTAATATTTTTCCCCAAAATTTTCCAGATTATGGAAGGCCTTGGGGTTAGATTTTGAAACAAATTATTGGGTTGATGGGGCTGGGAAACTGAAAGGAAACAGACTGGGCCCAAAAAGGGGTTGTTTTAAAGGCCGGCCCCCGATCGCTTGAACCAACGGAGGAGGAATTTAAAGTCCAGGGGGTTTGGTTGTCGAAGGCATAGGGGCAAGGGGCCTATTACTAGTTTTCCCTGATATGCAAAAATAAAAACTATTTTCTTCTTTAAAAACCGAACTTTTTCTCCCCCCTCCATAGGATGTCCTGAACCCCTCACCTACAACTCCTTATCAAACCCTTAAAAATGGATGGCCCGGGGGAATTGGGGAGCGTCAAAATTGGGGGATACCTTTGACTTCTCGCACCCATTTAAAACTCTTGCTCTTTACGTACGAAACGTGCCATTTTGGGTTTTAAATCGGGAATATGTAAATTTTGATAGGGGGAAACGGCTTCAATCAAATATTTAGAATTTGCTGCTATAGCGGGGTTTCCTGGGGCTATTGGTTTCAATAGACGGACACTTACCCTTTCAGAGCCCCGGTGGCCTCCAAGCAGAGTAAAAACCGCTGCAGAAGGTTTTTTTTTTTTCATTAAAAAGGGCAACCCCCTTTTGTGGGGGCCGACTTTCGTTTTTTTAAGTTTTTTTTTCGCCCGGCCTAGTTCAGTGCATTACAAAAAGGAAAGTTTGAAAACAGTTTTTTTGTATGCGAAAATTCCAAAGGGGGACATTATGGGAAAGGCCCTTTTTTTTTAGGGGAAAAAAGCATACCCTCCTCTTCCCGGGCCTTTTGTATTGGGCGCCCCTCCCCGGAACCCGTCACACGGCCAGTTGAAGCCGAATATAATTTTTTAAACCATGCAAAAAAAACGCCCAAAAAGTAGAAAGAGCATTTGGAAATGTTAAACGGGAAAGGGTTTCCCTTGTCTGTCTATTCCCAATGCGGCAAGGGCCCGGACACAACCATGGCCAGGCTTGTAGGCGCTGGTTGCACAACATTTCTCGCAAGGGTTAGGGAGGGGGTCTGGATGACAGTGGTGGGAAAGGGTGGGGAGTATTTCCCAAACTTTTTCAGAATTTATCCTGAGGGACTTCATGAGCACCCACGAATTAGGATTGCAGGGGTAAAAACAGAAAAGAAAAATTTTTTCACAAATTTGGTTAGACATTTGAAATATTCAAAATGCCCCTTGTATGTAATTTAAAGTTAAACATTTTAATTTTTTTTATCCCAGACTTCAGTCCCCAAAATAAACAACCCTCAATTTTTTCAAAAAATTTTTTTCAACGTTTAAGCAGGGGCTTCCCAACCGGGGGTTTCCGGGAAGGCTTGGGGAGGGGGGTCGTTTTAAGCCTTGCTAGAAAGGCTAAAATTTTTTTTTTCTTTATTGAAATTTTATTTGTTTTATGCTTTTTTTTTTTTTTGGCTATTTTTCAGTTTCAAAAAAAAATTTTTTTGAAACATTATTATAAACATTTGGGGTTTTATATATTGGGGGGGGCCGACACGCGTCCCAATGTTGGGTTTTTTAATTTTTTATTCAAATTTTTCCCAAGTAGGACCAAGGGAGTGAAACCCAAACATCCCCCAGGGGTTTTTTTGGGTGTTGAAAAAAATTAAAGTTGAGATTATTGAAGGGAAATTTTTGTGCTCCCTTTTTGCCCCGCATTTAGTGGGGTGACACACGTCTAGCCTTATGGGTTTGGGGAAAATGTCAGTAAATCAAGAAAAAATGCAGAACTAGAGCGGTGTAAATTAATAAATTTATTCTCCATCTTCATCTAAAAACAGAAATAGAAAGAGCTGGAGAAAAATGCCCTTGGTTTATCATCTGTGGCTCACAACAAACTCTGAGCCTTGGCTTTGGCAAGAGTGGAAAAAAAAAAAGGTTTTTTAGCAGGGAAAAAAGGGTACTGCCAAAGCAGTATGTGCGCCAAGAAGCTTCCCCCCCAAAAATTTGATGCGCCCTTTTTCCCTAGTCATCGCGCATACCAAACAGTTTAGGGGATGGTTGGGGAATGATCTTCCTGCAGAAGAATGGGGCTTTGGGCGACTTCTTTCCCGGCTTAAAATCCCCTCAAAAGCCCCGGGCCCTCGGCACCCGATGACTACTTAAGATAAAGCGAGCATTTTTTTTTTTTTTTTGGGGGAAAATTTTCAAACACAAGAACATGTACATGGGCCCCAAAAATGGGCTCCATTGCACTCCAGCTTGTTTGGTTTAAAGCAAGGGCAAATTTCCTGGGTTTTAACGGTTTCCCCCTTGGATATTTTAAAAATGAGGGGGAAAACAATGATGATGAAAACGGGACTATAAATAAATTTTAAGTGTTTGAAAAAAAAACTTTGGAAAATACAATATACATATTTATACATTATAATACAAAATACAAATACAATAATTTCATATGTAAAAGATTATAGCCCCGGTTTTTTCAGACAATTAATTTTGCTCATTTTAGGGGCTTTTTTGGCCCAAAAATTTTTGATTTTTCGAGGATTTCAAATAACACATCCTCCAACCCTTCCAAAGTAAAATTTAAAGCAAGAGCCCCCCCAAAAATTTGTAGGATTAGACACTTTTTTTGTGTTTCTATGTTGATTTTCAGCAAAGTTATGCCTATTTCAATATTTTACCTTCCGCGGCGGCGGGCATCTAGGATTTTCAGTGAAAACGAGTATTTGCCATGGGTGGATTCGAGTGGACTTTTTTGTGTGGTTAGAGATACCTCCAAAGAACCCATTTCAGGTGAAATTGCTTTGTTAACATTTTTGTCCAACTTCGGCACTTTATTGCCTGGCCTATAATAAGAACATAAGAACATAAGAAAATAAGGAAGCTACAAGAGGCCGCGAGGCCTACACGTGGTAGTTCCTGTCACCTAACACTACCTACATCCACCTTTCATCCCCATCCATGAACCTATCCAGCTCCCCTTTAAAGCTCCCTAATGACTCCGCACTAACTACCTGTCTACTGAGACCATTCCACTCATTCACCACCCTATTTGTGAACCAGTTTTTCCCTATTTCCTTTCTAAATCTACGCTTTTCCAGCTTGAATCCGTTACTTCTTGTTCTACCCTGGTTAAAAGCGGTAAGAACTTTTCCTACCTCATCTTTATTAAATCCCTTTATCCACTTAAAAACTTCTATCAGATCGCCCCTTACTCTGCGTCTCTCGAGTGAGTGTAATTTTAATAACTTCAATCTCCTCTCATAACTAAAGTTTACGCATCCCCTTTTATAATTTTGGTCATCCCTTTTCTGCACTTTTTCTAACAACACTATATCCATCCTGTAATATGGAGACCAAAACTGAACTGCAATTAGTCTAGATGAGGCCGGGCTAGAGCCAGTTTAAGGTTTTTAGAAATAACTTCCCCCACTTCATTTTTAACACTTCTGGTAAAAATCCAATACCTAACCCTCTTTTTCTGGCCTCAATACATTTTTTCCTGGGACGGGGGTTTCTGGGCCCTCACCCTCACTCCAAGATTTTTTTAAACTTCTGATTTTTTCAGCGATACTTTGCTTAGGTTTGTATCTATTACCAGGGTTTTTTCTACCAACATTCATAACGTACATTTATAAAATTTTTAAATTCCATCTGCCATTGACTGCCCACTCTTTTAAGTTTATCTAAGTCTCCCCCCAAATATGTTTACGCCCCGGGACTGTGACCCAAAACCCTCCCTAATTTGTTCAATTCAGCAAACTTGCTGTTTAAAATGCTAACCCCACTACCAAAAGGTTTATGAAAATCAAAAATAGAAGGGGCCCCAAAACAGACCCTTGGGAACCCCACTTGTCACCAGCCCCCTTTTCAGTTTTAAAAACCCTTTAATTTTTTTGTAATTAAAAATATTAATATCAACCCTTTGTTCCCCTATTACTTAGCCAAGTCTGATCCAATGAAAAATTTCCCATCTATAAAAATGAGCCCAAACCCTTTTTTTAAGAGTCGCTCGTGTGGTATTTTGTCAAATGCCTTACTAAAGTCCAATATATTAATCATAATCCTTATCATTTTTCTCCGCTCATAAATTTTCCCTTAAAAAACCAATAAATTGGGAGACAGGGACCAAACCCTTTGGTGAAATCCATTTTGTAATCTTTGATCAAACTATTTTTATCAAAAGTGCTCTCAATTTTTTTGCAATAATAGATTCCAAAAATTTTACCCACTCTGAGTTAGATAGGGCGAAAATTTTGGATTTTAGTCCTCTGTCTCCTTTTTAAAATAGGGGAAAAAAAATTCCTTTCCTCCACAATAAGGGCCCCACATCCCCCTTTTTCCCCAAACCGTTTTTCCTAAAAAATGGGCACAAAACGACTCACTAAAAAACCCCCCTTGCTTTTTTTAAAATACCCTGGGATACACTTCATCTGGGCCTGGCGTTTTAAAAATGTTTTCATTTTTTCATACCCCTCCCCTTTTCCCCTATTTTAATTCAAAATATTTTGGGATTTTCTCCTCATCGTTCCCTTTAAACCCATCTTTTAAATTAAAGGTATCGTCTTTTATCCTCCTCCGTAAAAAAAAAATTTTAAAAGAAATAATCATTTAGACTCCACACATATCTTAACCCGGGTTTTTAAAGCCCTCACCCTGCCCGGGCCTTGGGGGGCCCAACAAATTTTCCCCTTGTTTTTGGGTTTTAAAACCTGTTTAGAACCCCTTTGGGTCCCTGTTCGCCTGTTCTGCTATTTTAAAACTCAAAAATTTTTTCTTAGCAACTCGAGTTAATTTCTTCACTTCCTCGCCTTTCATTTTTATATTTTCTTTGTTTACCAATCCTGCCTTAAACCTTAAATAAATTTTCTTTTACTCCAATGTTTTTTTTTAACTTGGTGGTCACCCATTTTGGTCCCCTTTTTCGGGCCCTTTTTCCCATAAGGAATTACTTTTTCTGTCCGTCAATTATTTTCCTTCCCAAATAAAGATATAATCATCCCGGCTCCAAACCTCATTTCCCCCTTTCCCAACCCTCTCTAATTCCCTCCTACCCCTGACCTCACTTCCCGGGGCAAAACCGCTTTATTATCTCCAGCCTCAAACCCAAATACCATATCGGGACCGCCCCAAAATCCCTCCAGGTGCCTTCCTAACCCTTTCAAAAATTTGGCCTTTCCAGCGGACAACCCCTTGCCCGGGGGACTTTTCCCTCCTCCTTTCCCACCCCTCTTATAAAAACCTCCGGGTGTCTTTTTAATCCCCCTTTAATTTGGGCCCTTTTTTAAAAAATTGGGTATTCGTTTGCCTTTTAAAAACTTAATTTTCCAACTTCCCTTTTTAAGCTAAATTGATCCATAAGGGTCGCAATTATTTTAAAATTTCCCCCCGCCCCTCCACTTTTGAAACCTAAAATCGTCTCTTTTGGTCAGCAAAAGACCTAGAATTATTCCCTCTAGAGGCTCCTTGATTGTTGACTTAGGAAGTTATCCTGGATTATTTTTAACAATTCATTCGCACCCCCGCGGTCACCTATGTTTAAAATCCCAGTTATTTTTCCTAAGTTTAAAAACCCCCCAACCACGTAATCGTTATATCTGCGGGCCTTTTTTATTTCTTCCCATAAGGGGCTGAACCTCTTTACATAATTTTGGAGGCCTATACACTACCCCCAAAAACCCCTTTTTTCTCAGTTCCTCCGTAACCTTCCCCTTTATAGCTCATGCTGTCATCTTTTTTTAAATAACTTTTTTAACCCAAACCCCAATGATCTTTTCCCTTTAAAGCGAAAACCCCCTCCTCGTTGCCTACCCCCGCCTTGTGAAATAACTTTTTCCCCCAGCTACCCGGGACTTCCGGATCAAATTTACCTTTCCGACATATCCAACCATGTTTCTTTTAAATTTGTTATTATATCAAAATCCCAACATTATTTTTTCCCTTTCCAGGAAATCTATCTTTTTTTAAAAAACTTTCCCACAGTTTGTATAGTAAAAACCCTTAAGCAACTCCTCTTTTTTTTGTCAAAATTTTCCCCTTTTTCTTTAAATAAACCCCTTTCCTTTTCTCTTTCATACGAAACACTTAGTTCCCTGCCTTCTGAAACTCCCCCTAGTGTCGGGAAGTTTTCCTTTTCCCCCAAACCCCCCTGTCTAAACTCCGGTTTTTCTATCTTAAAAAAAAACCGGGAGGGATCTACCTCCCTTTCAAGGGATTCAGGGCAAGATCTGAAAATCCTTTCCCCCTTTCCCCCTTTCCCCTTTCCCCCCTTTTTTTTCCTTTTTTTTTTTCCTTCCCCCCCTTTTTTTTCCTTCCCCCCCCCTTCCCCGAAAAGGGCCCCGGGGCCCGCGGGAAAAGGGGTTTGCCCCAAAAAAAACCCCCAAAGGGAACCCCCCCGGGGGCCAAAAACCTTGGGTTCCTTTAACCGGGGCCCGGGAATTCACCCAATTTTTCCCTATACCCCAAACGTTTACAAAAGGTTTTTGGGGGCCCAACCCCCAAACCCCCCCTTTTCCCTAACCTTTTTCCCACCCCTTCCCCGGGGAAACCCCGGGGAATTTTTTTTTTTCCCTTTTTTTTTTTTGGGGGGCGCATCCCCTTTTTCCCCTTTTGGGCCCAAGAAATTTTTTTCCCACCCCCCGGGAAAATGTTTACCCCCCCAAAAAACCCCAAGATTTTTAAAAACCTTTTAAGGGTAATGATGTATCGTCTACCCCCCTAACCTCCGTATCATCCTCTTTCAGCCCCCCAGAGTACCGAAAATGAGGGTTTGTGCACAAAAAAATGGTCCCTTGTTTACCTTTTTTCTCCTGCGGGCGGGTCCATGATCAACTACCTTCCCAAACCCCCAATCCCGGTGGAAATTTCTAGGGGACCTTAGTAGCGCTTGAGTCACATCTCGCTCTGGTACCCCTCCGGCACATCACTCGCATGTTTCCCCTCCATCGCTCCACTTTGGGCCTTTACCCCCACACTTAAAGAACGTTTTTCTATTTCCTGCTTCTTCACAACGCTTTTTAATTCGTTAAAATTCCCCTTTCCCAAAACTTTTTCAGGTCTTTGATCCCCCTCAGGGAAAAGTCTTAAGGCCGCACCACACCCTTCACTACACTCTCCCCGACCCTTACCCCCCTTAACCTCAGCCTCCTTCCTCCCACCACTCTCAACCCCAAACACCAACACCACCAAAACCCCTTCACTCTCCCCCTCCCCAAAAAACTCCCCTACAGAAGTAGCATTCTAATCCTGGGAGCAAACCAAAGCACAACCTCATTCACGGAGACGATAGGTCGGGCTCCCCAAAAAGCCCGTATATAAGCTTGAGAAGGAACAAAGTTATCATGGGGGGGACCCCTTGGAAAACCTACGTCGATGTAAAATAAATGCTTTTTTCTTTTTCATGTGGCCCTTTTAAAAATTTCAAATGCGTGTTAAAATTTTTTGTTTTTCTTTTCTTGGGAAAGTCATTGGAGCCTTTTTGGGGAAAGTGGGTCCCCTCAAGGCTCCCCATCACCCCCATGAAGCTCCCGCCACATTCCCCAAATCTTTCTCCAACTCAAAACCCTCCTGTTTCAAGGGGCCCTTTATGAAATCTCCCCCTACATTACATAAAAATTTGGAAATTTTTTTCTGCAAAAAACGCATTGTTAAAAACCCTTTTTAGACAATCCCAAAAAAATTCTTCAATTTCCGGTACCCTTTCCTTGCTGCCCCGGTAGATGAGGGGCAATCCCGGGCTAACCTTGGGATCTACCGGGAGGTTTCCCCCTCTGTAACCGGAAAGGGGAGTGCTTTTTCACGTGTTCAGGGAAGGCATGCGGGTTTTTTTGGTGACCCCTTTTATGCCGGAAAAAAAAAGTTTGTCATCCTTTTCGTGGAGCAGTTCTTCATAGCCTCCACTTTGTCGTGTTGCTGTCTGGAAGTGCGGTCATCTCGGTAATAACAAGTCAATGAAACTAAGCACATCAATAAATTACTCTTGAACACTAGTATCAGGGGCAAGTGGGTACTCTTTATAAATTGGGTAAATATTTTACAGTATGATGAGGTTTGATTTTCAAAACGTTTTTTTTTCTTTCTATTGATGCTTACCAAAAGGCGATATTTTTTTTGTGTTATAAATTTCTTCGGTAATTATATGCCTCATTAGTAGGGCAAATAAATAATAACCATAATATGATCATGACAATCTAAAACCCACGGTAGTGGGGAGGGCTGTGAAGTAAAGTAGAACTAGGTTAACAAACTAACCTAAACAAAAAGAAATTGAATAAATTAAGAAAAAGAGATAAAACTTTTATAAAAAAACCTCAAGTAGGGACCTAGATTAACAAATCATTTCACACAAAAATCATGAGAATACCCATTGATGCCACAATTCCATTGGGGACGGTCTGTTTGGTAAAATTCTAGTCCTTTCCTCCCCTTATAAGAATTGCCCACGTAGGCCCCAAGATTTGGACACTCGACCAACAAGTGCCGCCAAGTTTAAAGGGGGCCAAGCAATCATCACAGTAGGGAGGGTGGCCCCCCTCCATGAGGAATCCATGTGTATATAAAGTGTGACCAATACGCAATCGTGACAAGGCAGTCTCCCATCTCCGGGGGAGACCGCAGTAGCTCCAGTCCTCGATACTTTGGCGGATGGTGTGGTTTTTTTTGCCCCATTTATTCCATCGTTCTGCAAATGGTATGAACTGATTATGGATTGCCGAGGTAGGTCGCAGCCGGCACTGCGAAATGTGATAGATGGGCTTTAGCTGCAGCTTTTGCCAAGGCATCAGCTTCCTCATTTCCGGCAAAACCTACATGTGCCGGTACCCAACAAAAGCTGACCGTCCGGCCTCGCCTCTTGAACAGATAAACCATTCCCGGATGGTATTGACCCGCGGATGGGGAGAGTTCAAATTACGTGGTGATTGAAGAGCACTGCAAGACCCCTAAAATTGTAAGAGAGACATTTGGAAAGGGGAAAAATAACCCTGAGAGCATATAAAAAAAGCACTCATTTTCAGCCCTAAAAACAGATGAAACACTTGGAAGGCTGATTTCCTCTGTTAAAAAGAGGGAATACACACGTATCCAATCCTTTTGTCTGATTGGAACCATCAGTAAAGACAGGGACAGAACCCTGATGTGTGCAATAGTGGTCTAAAAATGGGCACGCTCAGCCTGACGAGGCAAAGAGTCTTTTGAGAGCGGAAGGCTTTGCGAAAGGGCCTTCTGGGAGAACAATGGGCCGATCCGTTAGTTATGCTGCAGCGGGAAGGCAGGGAAGGGTAGC
>JACEEZ010022983.1:60000-89011 GCA_016584305.1 Chionoecetes opilio | reverse complement strand
TTCGGGCCAACAAAGAAGCTCAAATTTTGACATTTTCGACCACTAGTCCAATTAGGGAATTATAAATGTAGGGTAGCTGCTGTAATTAATTGCCGCCTCCCTAATGGGGAGGCGGTAGCGGAGTGGTTAGCGTTCTCCGACAGGTGTCCTCGGTGACCCGAGTTCGATCCCCGAAGAAACCCAAAACCTTTCTGCACCGTCGAGTGGCCTAAGAACACCCACATGCCCTGCCCATCAACTCTACCCTCGATTGCGAGTGCATCGGAGGACACAGGGGGCGGCATGAGCCTCTCTAATCACAGGCGTCACTATAAGAATCCTGCCTGAGCCACCACGGGTGAGGACCAACCATCAGAGGCCTCAAATGAACCTCCAGAGCCTACCATCCGAGCCCTGGTCACCACTGCCTATAGGCGCTATAGGCACAAATGTAAAAAAATAAAAAGTTAATAACATCGGTATAACTGTAACTGTAATTTAACTGTAAAAGGACTAAAATCTACAGCTGAAATGTTGAAAGAGCAAGGTGTTAGACTAGTTAGAAATACCTTTGAGGATGTTGATGGTCCTTACCAATTGACCCAACCCATAACTACGTCACGGTTTGTTTACATCGGTGCATTGTGGGGATAAGTCGGGTTCGCCGCGGGTGGACCTACGGAGGGAAAAGTACGACGATTGAAGAATTTTGAGTTATTTTGCGTGAAATTGATATTCCAGGTGCTATATTACCGTGTTCTGTTCTCGCTGACAACACATATGATGTGCAGAGGCTTCTAAACTAGGAAAACAGTCATAACAGAGCCTCGTCAAGAGGTAAGCAAGTGGTAGTTAGTACGTATTGTGTCCCTACCACTTGCTTACCTCTAAATGAGACTCTGATGTGACTGTTTTCTTGGTTTAGAAGCCTCTGCAGATCAGCCATCACCTCAGGTCTTCTGTAGCGAGAACAGAGCACGGAAATATAGCACCTGGAATATCAATTTCGCCAAACAACTCGAATTTTTTTCTTCGTCGTAGTCTTCTCTTTGTAGGTTGTACATATTCATGGTTATGATAGTATTAAAATACCTTATTAGTTGAATTCCTTTTGTTGTCTTTCCTAATAATAATTAGTGGTATACATCATGGTTTTAAGTGTTACTTGACGAGCCAATGCAATAAGATAAAATTGAAGTTAAAATGAGGTTCCCAGTTTACTAACCATTAGTCATACAAGTTTGAATAAGTATAGACCTATATAGGAATGTATGTATCTATTTATATGTATGCTACTATTTAGGTTCTGATATGTTAAAATTTGCGGGGAAAAGTGTTGAAGTCGATGCATGAAGCCAGTGGAAATAATACGCAGTCTCCTAGAAGCAATTATATATCACTGCAGTTTTGATATGTGCTACTTGTGCAGTGAACAGTTAAGATGTAGGTATTGCATGCAGTCTGAATGAACAGTTCAGGTACCCCACATACAATAATGATGGTTTAATTGTTAACTTATGCTCTATTAGGTTTATTTAGGTTGAGCTAGATTTACAGAAGAAACAAGTGTTTGTGGGCCCTTCGGACCCACGTATTGATGTTTGTAGTAGTAGTAGTATATATTAGACAACATGTGATTGCAAACTCCAATCGTGTTGTTGCTGTCGTTGGTCACTGGTCAAAGTACCTCGGAGTAGACCACGTTTCGTGTGATTCCAACCCTTTGTGTTCCGTGTGATTCCAACACACACACACTCACACACGCACATAAACGTCCATGAGTCTACTGAGTTTGTGGAATACGTTACCGCAGAGTTTTTCCTGTAATCTAATACTCCTAAAGTGTTTTTAGCCCAAACTACCCCTTCAAAATTATTCAATCGACATGGGACCAAGCCACCTACCACCTACGATTTATTAGCGATTTTTTGAGCCTACTCTCATCAAAATTGATTTACAGTTTCGGCTACCCAAACAGACAGACAGCAGACAGACAGACACACACACAGACACACGGCTACTCCTATAGTATATTAGATGTCTCGGGATAAGTTTTAGGGAATGATATATTTTTCGGATAAGATTCGTTACAGTGACCCTGCTTTAGCTCGTTTACTACCTTATGAAGGACTAACCTTTTGTCATGTACGTCTTCAACTAACTTTCAAACCTCTTGGAAAACTGTTACTTCAGTCAAAATCACTGGCAAAAATTATATGAATATAAAAAGTCATAGACCACTGTAAACCTGGGGCTGGATGTTCGAACGTTCGTAACTTTCCGCCTCTAAGATCATCTTGGAGTGTTCATAGCGGCCATCTTAGATCTTGGGCTACAAACACCACAAAAATGTATTATCAAAGGATCGTCCGAAAGTTCTTAGCTCACGATGATGCGACCTTCAAGCTCGTTCCGTTCCGTTCCGACCACGAGGAATGGAACACAGCTGACTGTCGCTTGGCCAATCAGAGGAAAGATTTCAGCAACCTTTGAGAGTGATAGCCAATCATACTGCACGTCAAAATGTAAACAAAAACATGAAATTAATGAATATAATGTAGTATCCCAGAGGTGAAATAGCCAAGAGAAGAGTTGATAAGTCTGTTAACTCAGGTAACAAAGTTGAAGAGGACCTATGAAGTGATATTAAACGACTAAGGTCACAAGAAGAAGAACCTGACTACCCGAGTTCCCCAAATGAATCCTCGTGGCAGTCCCTGACGAACCACCAGTGCCGGGTTACACTTCGCTATTAGTGCAGCAGATAACACTGGTCGACAAAAAAAAATCGAAGATATGGTTCTGGACTAAATGAAGCTGATTATAGGTAAATCGACCCTGCTGAACTCGAATCTGATGTTCAATTAACTCTTATCACGTCCAGTTTTTGAAAACCAGACGCAATTCATAAAAAAATATGGGTAAAATCTGCAGAAATAGGTTTCACCAATGTTTTCATTTTAAACTCTTAATCTTTTCTTTTCTCAAGCCTATTTAGGGCAGTGCAGTGTTTTTAAGTCTGTGTGGTTTGTGCAGTGGGCAGGGAGGGTGTGGCGCGCTGCGTATTGGCGAGGGGTTAGCAGGCTGTGGTAGTACATTTTTACCTACTGATCGTACAGCTATTGACATATGTTTAAACATTTTTTTTTTCTTTGCAGATATGATTGTGTTTGATTTAGTGGAGTCCTAATTTTAGTTGGTTTACCGTATATAGTACCTTGTACCGGGCTGTGATGGAGCGCCGTAACTGTGTGAATGCATCGGACAGTTTTTGTTACATATGTGGATTTTTACCCCCTGACAGTCTGAAGAAACCTCTTACAAAGGAGTGTTAAAGCAGCTTATCTGCATTACTTCAAGTGCCGTATAGGTGATCAAGATAAGAAGTGGGCCCCTCACGTAGCATGCAACCCCTGTGTGAACCACTTGAATGAATGGATTCGTGGCAAACGGCCATCAGGCATGGCATTCGGCATCCCAATGGTTTGGCGTGAACAAAAGGTCACAGTACTGACTGCTACTTCTGCCTCACTAACATCAAAGGATATTCAGTAAAAACGCGAGCTAAAGCAGGTATCCTGACGTACCTTCTGCCATCAGGCCTGTGCCACATGTCCTGATCTCCCAGTTCCAAATGTTCCAATTGCAAGTGCTATAAGTGAATCAGATTCGAACGAGTAGGATAATCCCATGGATACAGACTTTCACAGAAATGGCAAGACAACAGAGAGCCCAAATTCATCAGTCAGGAAATGCTACATGACCTTGCTAGGGACCTAGATCTACCCAAGGAGAAAGTGAAGTCCTTGGATCTCGTCCTCAATGAATGGAATTTGCTACAAGAAGGAGTTCTCATCACCACGTTTCGTCGTAGACATAAAGTACTTTCCAAGCTTCTTCAAGATGGAAACAAAGCTCTGTTATACTGCTTTGATGTTGACACACTCATGGAACAACTTTGTGAGTCTCACACTTATGATAAGAGTGAGTGGCGGCTGTTCATAGATTCAGGAAAAAACACGCTAAGAGGCCGTTCTTCTGCATAAGGAAATAAGCTTCCGAGTGTTCCAATTGCGCATGGCCATGAAATGAGTGAAACTTATGAAACTATGAAGACTTTGTTATCTGCTATTAAATAGAAGAACATCAGTGGAATCTGTGTGGGACCTGAAGGTAATCTCCTTGCTTCTAGGACTCCAGTTAGGTTACACTAAGCACATGTGTTTTCTTTGTTTGTGGGACTCTAGAGCGGACAGCAAACATTACAAACAAAAGGAATGGCCAGCACGACCGAAAGACTCACTGGCAGGTTCAACTGTATGTACAAACCTCTTGTTGACAGTGAAAGGTGTACTTACCTCCATTGCATCTGAAACTTGGGTTAATGAAACATTTTGTGAAGGCCATGGATCAAAATGGTGCTGGCTTTCAGTATTTTGTTAGCAAAGTTTGAACGCACTGTATCTGAAGCCAAAGTAAAGGCAGGTGTTTTCAATGGCCCTCAATTCGTCAACTACTCAATGATGATGACTTTGTAAAGAGCCTAACTGCTCTGGAAAAAGCTGCTTGGAAGAGCTTTTTGGCTGTTATAAAGAACTACCTAGGTAATGTTCGAGCATCGAATTATGAGGAACTTGTAAATGACATGTTGAAGAGTTACCATGCGCTTGGGCTCGGATGTCACTCAAAATCCACTTTTTCCATACACATCTTGATTTCTTCCCAACGAATCTTGGCGCGGTCAGTGATGAGCAGGGGAACGTTTCCACCAGGACATTGCCACCATGGAAACCCGATACCAAGGACGATTCAGTCCCAACATGATAGGGGACTATTTCTGGATGCTACAACGTGAAAGTAGCTGCTCCTACAAACGAAAGAGCAAACTACAGAAACACTTCTGATGTACTATGGAGCAGGGTGAGTACTTTTTGAGTGTTAGGTATAGTTTTTGATCATATGTATATTTAATACCAATTTGAGATCTTGACTGTTCTTCTGAAGAACAGTCTAGATCTGACTGTTTCTTCGAACTAGCGCATCTTTCTCTCAAAAAAAATCTCGAAGTTGTGTTCCAAAATATATATATATATATATATATACTATATATATTATATATATATATATATATATATATATATATATATATATATATATATAATATATATAGTATATAATATACAGTCAAAATTTACTGTTGATTTGGCATATTTTCGGATATTTCCAAGATGTGGCACATTTTCGGATATATTTGGAACATAATTTAAGTATATTTTTTGCCAGATATGTACATTAGGTCCTAAAAAGCCGCAGGCACCACCAGAATTTAATTACGAGTAATATATATTAACGTAGGGGGATTGTTTCGATTATTATATAATTATATATACGTATATAATTATAATAGCTATTAAAATTTAAAATGCCGATATTTCAAAAAACCTATACGTGCTAGAGAAAAAGCAATGCCATTTTTTAAATCAGCAGCAAAATGCTTTCAAACCACACATAATGAACTCAGAAACCACTTTTGGTGTCGACCAGTGTAATCATAACAATTGTGCAAATTATGCTAAAGCATGAAATTTTTACCAATGTTAATACATACCATAAGGTTCATTTCAGATCGAGTGGTAAGTCAGAATTGACCTCTGAGGATAGTGAGAAGGTCAATGACCTCAATTACATTGAAATTGTCATTTTTTCAAGATTCTGGTGTAGTTTGTCTGTTTTGGGAATCATTAAAAAGGTATGTTGCCATGTGTTGGTCCCTTTATCTTCTGTAGAGCCTATTTATACATAATCACAGGATGCAACCATGACTGAACAAGTGCTTTAAATGAGGTCAGTGACCTCAGAAAACAAATTTATTGAAATACACATTTAGGTTATTGTGGTGTCCAGAACAGCTTGCGTGAAATCGTGTTGTAAGATCATCTGTGCAACCTTAATTTTCAATGTGCACTGAACATAGTCTATAAGCTTAAAGTACAGTGAGGTCAGTTACCTCAGACACATGTATATGTACATACCGGTACATGTAATACACACACATTATCCATATAGACGCATAAATATAAAGGTGTCTGATTGCACCTAACGTCTCCCGACATGCACTTGCAGTGCACTTGAGTGACAGGGTTTTCCCNTTTGGTTTTTTCAGAAATAAATTAAAAACCTGATACCAATTTTTGTTCTATCCAATTGTAAACAAAAGTCTCAGGTGAAAAAAAGTCTGGCGGAAGGCAAAATTTGGCGCTTTTCTACTGTCGCGGGCTTAATTCCTTGAGGTCCCAATGAGCAAGGTTCCTGACATTTTACCCTCAAAATGGTTGTGATTTTCGGCTTTCCAGGTCAAAAAGCATGGGAAACCTTGCAGGGGGGTATAAAAATAGGAAAAAATTTTTTTCCCTGAACAGGTCTAACCATTCCGCCGCTCACCAGACCAACGGGTCAGTGGCTGTCCGCGACAAGGACAGGCTGAGCTGTTGGCAGCTCATTTTTCTTTTAAAATGTCGGTCCCCCAGACCCCTCACGCGGAGCCCCCAGAGTACCATCCCTCACCAGGGGCCTCTTGGAGAATCTCGCATTTAAAACAATAAGGAAGTAGAACATCAGCTGCGGCAAATAGATCCCAAGAGGCGCTAGGCCCGACAACATCAGCCCTCACCTACTAAAGGGATGTGCTGCCCAGCTCGCTCCACCACTCACCATCATCTTCAACAACATTTTTTTCTCGTGCAAGTGGCCCACGCAATGGAAAGAGGAAAGAGTGGTGGCCATCCACAAAAAACAGCAAAGGGGCCCAAGACTACCGCCCAATTTCCCTTCTCCCACTGTGGGAAAATCCTGGAGTCCCTCATCAACCGCCAGATCAACACCTTCTTGGACGCCCACCATCTCCTCAACTCCAAGCAGTTTGGTTTCAGGCAGGGAAGGTCAGCTGCAGCCTGCCCCTTTCCTTCAGTCTGCTTCCTGGAACCACTCGCTGGATAGAGGAATGGACACCTTTGTCGTGGCTTGGACATTGCCGGAGCCTTTGACAGGGTGTGGCAAACCGAGGTCTCGCTGCCAAGCTGGGAGCCTGGGAGTGCGCGGCGCCCTAACTGCAGCTCATCCAGGACTACCTCCCAAAACAGGACCTTAGGGTGGTGTCAACGGCCACACTTCCAGCCAGCAACCCATCTACGCCAGCGTCCCGCAGGGCAGCGTACTCGGGCCTCTTCTGTGGAATGTTTATTTCAATGACATTCTCCAGCTCATTCCTGAGGCCCAGGCCTACGCTGATGACTGCACCCTTGCCTTCCCCTGCGACAGACGTGACTGGCAGGACACGGTGTGCCGCATCAACCTGGCATTGGACAACATCGTCACTTGGAGTAGTCGATGGCAGATCAGCCTGGCCCCTGACAAAACCCAGGCCCTGCTTATCTCCCGCAGGCAAGACATCATCAACCTGCCTGCACCGGACATACGGCTTGAGGGCAGATCATTCCCCCTTCAGAGATCCATCTCCATCCTTGGGGTGGAGTTTGACGCGGGACTGACCTGCACCAGTCATGCCAGGAGAGTAGCTAAAAACTCGGCCTGGAGACTCAGCTGTGTCCGGAGCATCTCCCACCTTCTAGATGCCAAGGGGGTTGAGGTTCTGTACAAGGCTCAGTTACGTCCCCTAATGGAATACTCCCCCCTACCATGGTTTTCATGCCCGCCTTCTTACTTGGCCACACTAGACCGCGTCCAGAGAAGAGCCCAGCGACTGGTTAGCGATAAACGTCCCCACCACACGCCTGACTCCTTTCAACCACTCCAGAAGCGCAGGGATGTGGCAGGTTTATGTGTCATGCACAAGGCACTAAATCTCCACACGCCCCACCTGGCAGCCATCAAGCTCCCCAGGCCCCCGCCGCCCCTTCACTCCACCCGTGTCGCCCCACACAGACAGGAGCAAGTGACTGTGCTCTTCTCCAGGACAGAGCACCACCTACGTTCCTTCTTACCCCGCTACGGCCGTCTGTGGAACCAGTTAGTTCACCAAACCGCCTCCACCACCACGCCTCGCTACAAGACTTTAAGCGGGGGGTGAACAGCTGGTTGATGGCCTAGTTTATTATTAAATATAAAATGTCTTTTTTATATTATATGTAGCTATAGATAGCTCTAGTGTAAAACCTAGAGCTTTAGCTATAATAAGACCAAATGTACAAACAGTTTAAATAAAAAATTAAAAGAGAGAGAGAAGAGAGGAGGAGGAGAGAGATGAGAGAGAGAGAGAGAAGAGAGAGAGAGAGAGAGAGAGAGGAGGAGAGAGGAGAGAGAGAGAGAGACGAGAGAGAGAGAGAGAGAGGAGAGAGAGAGGAGGAGAGAGAGAGAGAGAGAGAGAGAGAGAGAGAGAGAGAGAGAGAGGAGAGAGAGAGAGAGAGAGAGAGAGAGAGATAGAGAGAGAGAGAGGAGAGAGAGAGAGAGAGAGAGAGAGGAGAAGAGACGAGAGAGAGAGAGAGAGAGAGAGAGAGTGTGTGTGTTAGTTTAGAAGCAAAAAGTGATACACTGATGCACTTTGCGGATAACGATAATTTCTTAATCTAGACGGAGCGCTTCGACTAACTCATCCCGCCCCCGCCCAAGACTAATCGACGCCCCCCCTGCCCCCGCCCCCTACACCAATCGACACCCCCGCCCCTACACTAATCATCCTCCCGCCCCTCCAATCCCGCCCCGCTAAGTGTCGACCCTCAGCTTCGTCACGCACACGTCACTCGGGAAGGATTTTTGCTGCGGTTTAACAAGGCAGTGATTTTGTGCGCCCCGGGAAGTCCTTCACCCGGCGTGGGAAAATATGCATAAAATTAAGCCTCAACCATAACCCCTTCACGCCCAGATCTTTCCTTGGCTATATATAATCGTCTGTTGTTAGCCATGAGAATACGAAAAGTAACTAATACAACAAAAAAGCCAGTGGTTAAGGATACTAAACAGGTCATATCTATAAAATATTGCTGATATTCATTAACCCCTTGAGGCCCAGAACGTAATTTCCATAGTAATTTGGGTATCACTAGACGATTTGTAGTGACTATAAGCAATGTTTTATAGATATGACCTGTTTAGTATCCTTATCCATTAGCTTATTTGGTATATTCAGTTACTTTTCGTAATTTTATGGATCGACAACATACAATATTTGTATAGCAAAGGAAAGATCTGGGCGTGAAGGGGTTAAAATCGTTTAATGGTAGCCAAATTACAATTGAAATTACGTTCTGTGTCTCAAGCATGAAGTCGTAAGTTAAGTCGCCACACTCTTCATCCATCACCGCCACAAGGGTCATGACAGTCCTAGCGTTCCTTGCCCTCCACGGAAAGAGTAATCATGCAAAATTACCACCTGCTGTGCGCCGCTTCTCACGTGATTACCCTGGCGTGGTCTGAAGGCAAGAGTAACAGGCTCAGCGGCATGCAAAGGGAAAGTCAGGCGAAGGCACGGCTGATTTATCCTTGCTTCACTTTGCCACTGAAGAAAGACTTTTATTTGGTTCGTTCGTAGTAAGATGACTTCATTTAGTATGCTCTTTATTTCCCTTCTCTTTCCTTCCTTCCTTCCTTTCTTCCTTCCTTCCTTCCATCCTTCCTTCCTGTTTTCCTTCCTTCCTTCTATCCTTTCGTCCAGCCTAGGTTCTTATTTTCCTTCCTTTCTTCCTTCCTTCCTTTCGTTTAGCCTTGGTTCTTACTTTCCTTTCTTCCTTCCTTCCTTCCTTCCTGCAACCTTCCTTCCTTCAACCTTCAATCTTTCTCTTCCCTTCCCTTCCCTTCCCTTCCCCTCCTTCCTCCCTTCCTCCCTTCCTTCCTTCCTTCCTCCCTTCCTTCCTTCCTTCCTTCCTTCCTTCCTCCCTTCCTTCAGCCTTGGTTCCTACTCGACAAAGACTGTTTTACATTTTTCAGTAATTATCTCCTGCTCTTCGTGGCTTTTGGGTGTAAATTTAGTACAAAAAGACGACCAATATGGCAAATTAACTGGTTTTGTTTACAGTTTTCTCTGCTTTTTTCTCAGCTGCTTTTCTACAACATAAGTTACGTACTTTAAATATCCTGAAAGTGATAATCTGATGGAGACATTATACTCATCTGCTTGGCTTGTGTGTCTCTCCTTTCTTCTACACTTCTTCTACTCGTGTTATCTAGTTATTCTAATATATTATTTCACTGTCTCCTTTTTCACATCTTTCTTAATAATCTTCCTTCCAACTTTTTCCTTCCTTTCTCCTCCTCTCAATTTTGTCCACCTCCTCTAAACTCTTCCTCCGTCTTCTCATTATCCTTCTCCACCATTACAACCTCCTCCTCGTCCTCCTCCTCTTCCTCCTCCTCCTCCTCCTCCTCCTCCTCCTCCTCCTCCTCCTCCTCCTCCTCCTCCTCTTCCTCTTCTTCCTCTTCCTCCTCCTCCTCTTCCTCTAATTTTTCTCAATCTTATCTATCTCATTCCATCATCACAGCCCCTTCCCCTTCCTCTTCCTTTTTCCTTCCTTCTTCCTTCCTCCCCTCCTCCTCTTCCTCCTTCTCGACCTCCTCTTCATCCTCCTCATCTCATTATTGCCATTTTCTCATACGCGTAGTAAAGATCTATATAATTGAGTCTGCTAACTGTGCAGGTAACCTCTTTAAAGCAAATTAGTCCCTTTGTTTCTGTTATTCCAATTTTCTTCTCCTCTATTTCTTACCCCTTCCCCTTCCCTCCCCCCTTATATACATCCCCTTCTCTTCCCTTCCCCCGCCCGTCAGGGTGGCAAGGTTGGTAGAGACGTGAGTTCGCAATGTGCAGCGTCCCTGTGCATTCGGTCAGCGGTTCGAGTCCGCCTAGTTCGTGCTGACGTAGCGGCGCTTTGTATAGTCAATAACCTTGTAGTTGGTACTTGCAAAGTGTCTAGATAGGATGAAAATCTCTTATCTTCCCTTCCCCCCTATATACACCCCTTTCCCCTTCCCTTCCCCCCTATATACACCCCTTTCCCCTTCCCTTCCCACCTATATACACCCCCTTCTCCTTCCCTCCCCACCTATATATGACACATATGACACACACAGATAGCCCCGAGTTAACGGTCACCAATACTACTCTCGACCTGTGACGGGCTGTGGATCAGTAAGGGTTCTGACAGTTAGTGACCTTCATCGAGATTTAAGGTACCAGGGGTCACTACTGAGGGGGCATTGAAGTGTACGGCGTCCTACATGGAAAGTACACAATCCGCAGTGGATTGAACGGAGCTGGGACCTGATTGAGTGCTGCCTCCCAAGAAAGCGCCAGGCAAGGCTGCCGCACCACCCTTGAACCTCCACCCTGTGTTCCCACCATTACAAAACACACATAACATGACCCTACTATCAAGCACTAAACCTACCCCCACAAACATAGTAGTAGTTAGCCATAGATTACAGCTTTCAACTTTCCTCACAAATTCCATGCAGTTTTTCCATACTGCATGGTATCACTTCATTTCCGGCCAGCTTCGGCTGGAGGGATGGGTGGGTGGGGAGGAGCCTTCTACTTTCCTATCCTTTCTCTCTTATTGTCTAGTTAGTGTAGTGTAGTTAAATCAAACAGCCTTGTAAGGACCTAATGGTCTGTTGCTGTTTGTGTTTCCTTTGTAATTCTTTGTAATCCTTTGTATATACAGCCCCTTTCCCTTCCCTCCCCACCTATATACACCCCCTTCCCCTTCCCTTCCCCCTTATATACTCCCCCTTCCCCTTCCCTTCCCCATATATACACCCCCTTCCCCTTCCCTCCCCACCTATATACACCCCCTTCCCTTCCCCCTTATATACTCCCCCATCCCCTTTCCTTCCCCCCTTCCCCTTCCCTCCCCCCTACCCCCCGTTTTCCTTCGCGTCTCACACACAAAATACAAAACAAAACATCTTTCCAGCATCAAATATTTAAACAACACATGCAAACTTACCCAAAGGCATGAGGTGGAGTTTTCCTGGAAGAGAGTGAGGCTGGAGGTCACGGCGGGAGGTGAAGAGGCTACTTAGGGAGTGGGTATAGTGGGGTGAGGGTGGGAAGGTTAGCATACAAGGTGGTGAAGAGGACAGGGTGTTGCAAGGAGGGGTACTTACTCGGTGGTGGTGCTGGGAGGACCGGGGAGACACTGGGTGGGTGGCAGGACACAGTGTAGTGGTGATCGAAGCCGTGGTGAATGTATAGGTACTGCATGGAGATTCTTTTAACCACTCAACTGTTGAAGAAATGAAATTGAGACTTAATATGTGGTCTGAGTAGTTATATTTTTCATGTTTATAAAAAAAAAGTAAGGAAGGAAGGAAGATAATATACAGGCGCTATATGGTGCTTCTGCTAACTACTTCGCTGTTGAAGAAAATAAAATTGGAGACTTAATACGTGGTCTGAGTAGTTATATATTACATCATATTAAAAAAAATTCTAAAGAAGGAAGATCATATGATACAGGCGCTATATAGGCGGGGAGGCGGTAGCAGAGTGGTTAGCGTCTCCGACTAGCGTTCTGGGTGACCCGAGTTCGATCCCCGAAGAAAACTAAAATCTTTCTGCATCGTTGAGTGGCCTAAGAACACCCACATGCCCTGCCCATTAACTCTACCTTCGATTGCGAGTGCATTGGAGGACACAGGGGGGCGGCATGAGCCTCTAATCACAGGCGTCACTATAACAATCCTGTCTGCGCCACCACGGGCGAGGGCCAACCATCACAGCCCTCAAATGAACCTCCAGAGCCTGCCATCCCCCCCCCCCCCCTGGAGCTCACGGCCTACAGGCGCTATAGGCACAAATGTAAAAAAAAATAAAAAAAAAAAAACATGCTGCTACGACTCACCACTCAGCAGTTGAAGAAAATTAAATTGGAGACTTAATATGTGGTCTGAGTAGTTAATTAAGTAGTAGTTAGTTAGATTATTATTATTAGTAGTAGTTAGTTAGATTAGTTGATTTGAGTAGTATATTTTTCATGTTTATAAAGAAAAACTAAGGAAGGAAGGAAGATGATAACATACAGGCGCTTGCTGCTTCTGCTAACTACTCAGTTGTTGAAGAAAATAAATTTGAGACTTAATACGTGGTCTGAGGCGTTATGTAGTACTTTGTAAATATAAAAAAAATTAAGATAATAACAGACAGACGCTATATGGTGCTTCTGCTCACTACTCAACTGTTGAAGAAAATTTAATTGGAGACTTAATACGTGGTCTGAGGAGTTATAATTATATAGTACTTCATATTAAAAGAAAAACACGAAGGAAGGAAGATAATAGCCTACAGGCGCTATAGGCTCCAACGTAAACAAAACAAAAAATAACTTATGGCTTAACACTGATATGAGTTATGCAATGCTCCATCTGACTTACTGATGAGTCTTTTAATCCCTCTGTTTGTAGAGACATTTATTTAACTTATTCCAAGAAAGTCTCTACAAACAAAGACTAACATTGGTGGCAGCGGTGGGATAACATAAAACTGAACACTACATAAGTTAATCAGTTATCTATGTGACTTAATTATGACTTACCACATGGACTGGGCAACAATTTTTACAGTCTTTTATGTGACTGACTCATGACTCATACCTTTGCAGCATTGCCATAAAACAGTGAGTCTACAGCCGACGCAGGGCAAAGACTGAGTGATATATTAACCCCTTGAGAACCAAAACGTAATTTACATTGTAATTTGGATATCCATTAGACGATTTTTAGTGCATATAAAATTAAGTAATACTAGATATGACTTGTTTAGTATCCTTATCGACTAACTAATTTGATATTTTCAGTTACTTTTCGTAATTTTATGGCTAACAACAGACCATTTTTTATAGTAAAGGAAAGATCTTAATGCAGCAGATAATCATCATAATTGTGCAAATTATGACTAAAGCATGAAATGTTAACCAGTGCTACTACATACCATAAGGTTCATTTTCAGATCGGGAGGTAAGTCAGATTTAACCTCTGAGGATAGTGAGAGGTCAATTACCTCAATTACCCCTCAATGACCTCAATGACCCCTGGTGCAGTTTGTCTGTTTTGGGAATCATTAAAAAGGTATGTTGTCATGTGTTTGTGCCTTTATCTTCTGGAGAGCCTATTTATACATAATCAACGGATGCAACCATGACTGAACAAGGGCTTTAAATGAGGTCAGTGACCTCAGAAAACAAATTTATTGGAATACACATTTAGGTTATTGTGGTGTCCAGAACAGCTTGCATGAACTCGCGTTATAAGATCATCTGTGCAACCTTAATTTTCAATGTGCACTGAGCATAGTCTATAAGCTTAAAGTACAGTGAGGTCAGTTACCTCAGACACATGTATAGTACATACCGGTACATGTAATACACACATTATCCATATAGACGCATAAATATAAAGATGTCTGATTGCACCTAACAGTCTCCCGAACATGCACATAATGCAATGCACTTGAGTGCAGCCTTGGTGCACTTGCAGCGGCAGGTACATCCCTTCTTGCAGCCGCAGTGGATCAGTTCGTGGCAAGATTTTGATGCCTCTGGCAGTGTCGTCCAAAAAGGCTGCCACCCAGAGGTCTCCTTTGTCCAGCCCCAGTCAGATGGAATTGGTAACTCTGGATTCAGGACCAGAGTTTGGTTCCAGCAGTTGCCCTGGATAAATGCACGCTTGATGTGCTGCTGGAGTGCTGTCTGCGTTAGGGGAATGTTTTCTAGAGCCCTAGACTTGTGTGCGAAGAGCTGTTTCCTAGCATCGTTCACTTCCATGGTGTCACTGGTGCGGTCATACATCAGCACAGCAATGCCTCCAGCAGTGACATTGACTCCTCACTCACATCACTTGGCATGCGTAAGAGTTCTTCAAAGGCATCAGTCACCTGTGGGAACACTTTCCAAGTCTCCCAGACAGTCTTCTTCCCTCTGCCAGCGAAAGAAGACACAGTGTCGCACCCTGTGAGGGCATGGAAGATGGGGAGAGTAGCACATTGTCTTGGGTTCATGGCGGCAGCCAGTTGATGAACAGCTATGTACCGGAAGCTGGATCCAGTACCAAGAGCTATCCACAGCTCGTCAGGATTGATGTTGTTGAATGAAGCCACAGCCAGTACCACAACATCAGTATCCGCAGTGCGTATGGCCACCTTTCTGATCCCCTTCTGCACAGCATCTGCCACATGTAGAAGCAGGCGAGTGTCCGCCTCCTCGTGTGAACATGGGGCGAGGCTGGTCAAGTCGGACTCGGCAGGAGAGCACAGGACCTCAGTTCCACATGTTGCATATATTTCCTTGCCATCTGCTATTAGAAAACGAATGGCCTCTCGTGACAGGAAACCAAAGAGCTCAGTCTTGTTTTGATCCACACGAAGGAAGTCCTTCCAGTTCTTAGGCATGACGGTAGAGGGATCCACTCTCTTCCTGACGCCCTTGCCCCTCTTCTGTTTGGTCGTGCCTTTCAGGCTGTCAGGTAGATATACATCCCAGACGAGGTCGAGTCTGTTGACCTTTACGAGTTGAGTGGAGATGTAAGGTGCAAAGACTGTGTTCACATACTCTTCAAAGGTCTTTGCCGTTACAGGATTGAGCATTTGAACAATAGCTGCTCCGTCAAGGATTGTGGCATCAACCCCAGGTGCGCTTGTGGTTTCGGGTTGGTCTGATTTCAGGCAGTGTAGTAGATTTGCTTTGACTCCAAGGCGCAGTTTTCCTCCTGTTGATAATGCTGGTGAGGCTGCCTGAGGTCAAAGCTAGACACCTGTAAATAATTACCAACGCTGTGTGGAATATGTAGACACTTTTATTGGAACACAAATGCATGGTTTGTACATCATAAACATGTTTACCATTAACCAATGACGCCAAACATCAATATTTTGATACTTTGAGGTCATTGACCTCTCACGGTCCTCAGAGGTCAAATCTGCCTTACCTCCCGATCTGAAAATGAAGCTTATGGCATGTACTAACACTGGTATAAATTTCATGCTTTAGTCATAATTTGCACAATTCTTATGATATGAGAGATTATCAGCTGTACTATCTGGACGTGAAGGGATTAAGATAAACAACGAATGGAGAAACAAATCCAACCAACCATTACACACGAGTGAACCAACATTAAAGGAATGACCGATAAACATCCGCCTCCTCATGGCAGCCCATTAATTACCATGAATTTTTACCATACTTTTTGTCTCACGGTCATTAACTTTTGATTATGTGTGTGTGTGTGTGTGTGTGTGTGTGTGTGTGTGTGTGTGTGTGTGTGTGTGTGTGTGTGTGTGTGTGTGTGTGTGTGTGTGTGTGTGTGTGTGTGTGTGTGTGTGTGTGAGTGTGAGTGTGAGTGTGTGTGTGTGTGTACGTGTGAGTGTGAGTGTGAGTGTGTGTGTACGTGTGTGTGAGCAAGAGAGACAGACAGACAGACAGACAGACAGACAGACAGACAGACAGACAGACAGACAGACAGACAGACAGACAGACAGACAGACAGACAGACAGACACAGATAAACACACACACAGGATATGTATGCGAGTATGTATGTATGTCAGTATGTATGCATGTATGTATGTGTGTGTATGCATGCTTGTATGTATGTATGTATGTGGGTGTGATTTTGTAACAATACTATGAATTTCAACAGACTAATATTTACGCGCATAATATATCATTGACGCCAAACAAGAACCAGCAAAAAAGTGTTAAAAAAGGAAAAAAAATCCTAAAACTTGATGATGGAGTGCGTTTATATATATAAAAAAAGTTTAATGTTCAGCACAGTACGAAAAATGTCTATTCCTTTGATGTAATATTGCCAATAAACGACAAAATAACCCATTATTTTGTCCTTCTGTTCCAATCACGCTGATGAGTTTAGTCATTAATATGTAGGCAAGTCATCCATTGCATGAGTAAATGATGAGTAAAGTAGTGAATAATTTAGGATATTTGTTGTAAGTGAGGGAGGAAGGGAGTGAGGGAGGGAGTGAGTGAGGAAGGGAGGGAGTGAGTGAATAATTGAGTGAATGGAAGACTAGGTGAGTGAGTGAATGTATGTAGGTGAGTGAATGAGTCAAGGAATGAATGAGTAAATGGAAGAGTGAGTGTGTGAGTGACTAGGTGAGTAAGTGAATAAATGGATGAGTGGCTAGGTGAGTGAGTTAATGAGTATACGATAGCTGTTGAGAGGAGTGAGCTAGTAAAGGAGTGCATGGGAGTGAGTGAGTGAGTGAGTGAGTGAGTGAGTGAGTGAGGGTGAGTGAGTTATACGCACGCACACATACGCACACACACACACACACACACACACACACACACACACACACACACACAAACAAACTGATGAAACAAAAAAGTAAAACACTAACGAACTATACTTCAGATTGAGGGGGAACAAAACTGTGAGAAAAACATTCGACTAAAACAAAAGAGGCTCAGCGCATTTTCCAGCGGGAGGTCGGGCGGCACAGGTGAAGAGAGAGCCGGGCATCGCTACCTTAAGGATACCCAAAGACCAGGGGGGGATCAGCCGCCCGGGGGATGGATAAGAATGGTCGCCACAGCCTATAAGAGTTTCAAGGTCACCTTTTCGCCGCGGCCAAACCCTCGTAAGACCCGAGTTTTCGAGTGTTTGTTCTCCATTATCCTTTGTGTGAACGTACGAGGCGTTTCAGGCACCTTTCCCCCACCCAGCCTTTTCATCTATACCTTGCTCCACCTCTCTCTTCTCTGCTTTCCTCTGTTCTTTCTTCTTTGCCTCCTATTCTTATTTTTCCTCCTCCTCCTCCTCCTCCTCCTCCCTCTCCTCTCCTCCTCCTCCTCCTCCTCCTCCTCCTCCTCCTCCCTCCTCCTCCTCCTCCTCCTCCTCCTCCTCCTTCCTCTTCCTCCTCTTCTTCCTCCTCCTCCTCCTCCTCCAAATGTTGTCGAAGCCAGCACAATAACTACATTTAAAAACAGACTTGACGCGCACTGTAAAGTAAATGGGTATTGATAGTGCCCTGCGAATTCATATTTAGTCCCCCGGATCGATTAGTTGTAGTGGTAGTGGTAGTTGTAGTTAGTATATTTCATACCCTATTTTTCTGCACTATGAAACTTCCGTGTTCCTATCTTCTTTTAAGGACATGGTATCCTTTTCCAACTGTTTTCTTACATGTAGTTGATAGTTAGTAGTATGTAGTTCAGCAGATACCCTCGTCATGGACCAATAGGTCTCCTGGTGTCTGTTATTCCTATGTAATCCTATGTAATCCTCCTCCTCCTCCTCCTCCTCCTCCTCCTCCTCCTCCTCTTCCTCTCCTCCTCCTCCTCCTCTTCCTCTTTGATTCTTCGTATTCTCAAAGTCCTTTAAACTGAGGTACAAGATGAGGGTTTGTTTCATTCTGAGTGGTGGTGGTGGTGGTGGTGGTGGTGGTGGTGGTGGGGGTGAGGAAAGGGAGGGAGGAAGGCCAAAGGATAAAGAAGAAAGAGAGGAGAGAAATGAGGAGAGAAAAGATGCAAGGGAGAGGGAGAAGAGGGAAGAATGGGAAAATTGGCAACAGGGAATCTACCAATAACCACTTTCTGGAGTTATTTCCTACTTTAATGTCCATAGATAAGGCAAAGGTGACTGTTTGTTTAGTTTAATTACTATCAAACCAACAGCACAGCACAACACACACACACATACACACACACACACACACACACACACACACACACACACACACACACACACACCCGAGTCCACTCTCTTTCTATTATTCATTAATGATCTTCTAAGTCTAACTCAAAGCCCTATCCACTCCTACGCTGATGATTCTACCCTGCATTTTTCAACGTCGTTTATTAGACGTCCAACTCAACAGGAACTAAGTGATTCACGGAGAGATGCCACCGAGCGCCTAACTTCTGATCTTTCTATAATTTGTGATTGGGGCAAAGCAAACCTTGTTTTGTTCAAACCTTGTTGTTGTTTGTTTGTTTGTTTGGCCTCAAAAACCCAATTTCTTCACCTATCTACTCGACAAAACCTACCAGATAACTATCCCCTCTTCTTCAATGACACTCAACTGTCTCCTTCTTCTACAATGAACATTCTAGGACTATCCTTTACTAAAAATCTGAACTGGAAATCTCACATCTCATCTCTTGCTAAAACAGCTTCTAAGAAGTTAGGTGTGCTGTGGCGTCTGCGTCCTTTTTTTTCTCCCACCCAATTGCTTGCTCTCTACAGGGGCCTTATCCGCCCATGTATGGAGTATGTCTCACATGTTTGGGGAGGATCCACTCATACAGCTCTCCTAAACAGGGTTGAGTCAAAAGCTTTTCGTTCATCAACTCCTTTCCTCTGACTGACTGTCTTCAATCTTTAAATCACCGCCGCAATGTTGCTTCTCTTGCTCTCTTCTACCGTTATTTTCATGCTCACTGCTCTTCTGAACTTGCTAACTGCATGCCCCCCCCACTTCCGCGGCCTCGCTGCACAAGACTTTCTACTCATTCCCATCCCTATTCTGTCCATCTTCCTAATGCAAGAGTTAATCAGTATCTTTACTCTTTCATCCCTTTCACTGGTAAACTCTGGAACTCTCTTCCTGTTTCTATTTTTCCACTTTCCTATGACTTAAATCTGTTCAAAAGAAGAGTAACAAGACACCTCCCGAACTAAATTGGCCAACCCCTTTGTTTTTATTTTATTCTCTTACTGTCTTCTTTATAGGGACTGGCAACTAAGCGGGCTTTGTGTTACCCATTTTTGTTGTGCCCTTGGCCAGTTCCCTGTGATGTAAAAACACACACACACACACACACACACACACACACACACACACACACACACACACACACACACACACACACACACACACACATACACACACACACACTCCAGGGTACTCCATAGTGTAAGGGTTAGCACGCTCGGTTCACAACCGAGAAGTCCCGGGTTCGATCCTTGGGCGGAGCGGAAACAGATGGGCTGTTTCCTTAAAACCCGAGCCCCTGTCCACCCAGCAGTGAATGGGTACCGGGTGTTAGCCGGGGGTTTGTGACCTGCTCTCCGGGGTGCTGGCTTCGTCCAAAACTAAGCACTAAGGATGAATGATAAAAAAAATGTTGATATGGAGACGGGGCCATACGAGCGTTGCTCTGGCCCCGTAAAATACAACTAGATGAATACAACTAGATGAATACACACACACACACACACACACACACACACACACACACACACACACACACACACACACACACACACACACACACACACACACACACACACACACACACACACACACACACACACACACACACACACACACACACACACACACAGACAGACAGACAGACAGACAGACAGACAGACAGACAGACAGACAGACAGACAGACAGACAGACACACACACACACACCCAACACACACAAATACACCTACACACACACGCACAGGGGCCTGTATAATGGCTTCTCCTCTGGAATAACGCGTCCGTGCCTTGATATAGGAATCCAGGAATGCATCTGACAGAGGAAATTAGATACTGCATGGGGGCCAGGGAATGGGCGAGGCTGTCCAGAGCTGACCCATTAATCTCGCCCACCTGTCACTCCACCGGGCTACCATAAGTCAAGCAGGATTTACTGGGTATATTATGAACGCCACTCAAGCTAACAAATCTCACCACTATACCTTACTCTCTCTGTCTCTGTTTCTGTCTCTGTTTCTTTCTTACTCACGCTCGCTGTTTTTCGTTCCACGTGTCTTTATACATGTATGTCTGTCTGTCTGTTTATCTATACATTGAACTAACTTTATCTATACCGTTTTCTAGCAAATCTCACCACTATACCTTACTTACTCTGTCTGTTTGTTTCTTACTCACGCTCGCTGCTTTGCTCTGTGTCTATATACTGTACTACATGGCTTTATGTTTAGCTATATTATATTTCAAATTTTTATATCAGCTGGTCTTGAGTTTTCATGTGTGTGTGAGGGGGGGATGAGGTGGTGGTGTGTGTGTGCGTGTGTGTGTGAGGGGGGGGTGTGTGTGTGTGTGTGTGTGTGGTGTGTGTGTGTGTGTGTGTGTGTGTGTGTGTGTGTGTGGGTTCAGTTTTGCGAATAAGAAAAGGAAGCAGAAAAAAATTTGATAAAGTAACTGAATAACACACACACACACACACACACACACACACACACACACACACACACACACACACACACACACACACACACACACACACACACACACACACACACACACACACACACACACACACACACACACTCCCCCCTCACACACACACGCACACACACACCACCACCTCATCCCCTCCTCACACACACATGAAAACTCAAGACCAGCTGCTATAAAATTTAGACGTCAAATATATAGCTAAACATAAAGACATGTAGTACAGTATATAGACACAGAGCAAAGCAGCGAGCGTGAGTAAGAAACAAACAGAAAGAGTAAGTAAGGTATAGTGGTGAGATTTGTTTGAAAACGGTATAGATAAAGTTAGTTCAATGTATAGATAAACAGACAGACAGACATACATGTATAAAGACACGTGGAACGAAAAACAGCGAGCGTGAGTAAGAAAGAAACAGAGACAGAGAGAGTAAGGGGAACTCCATAGTGTAGGGGTTAGCAGTCCCGTGTTCGATCCCCGGGCGTAGCGAAGACAGACGGGCGGTCTTCTTAAAACCCGAGCCCCTGTCCACCCAGCAGTGAAGGGTACCGGGTGTTAGCCGGGGGTTTGTGACCCACCTCCTGGGGTGGTGGCTTCCGCCAACACTAAGAACTAAGGATGAATGATAAAATAAATGTTGATATGGGGACGGGGCCATACGAGCGCTGCTCAGGCCCTGTAAAATACAACTAGATGAATGCCACACACACACACACCACACACACAACACACACACCACACACACACACCACACACACCACACAACACACACACACACCACACACACACACACACACACACACACACACACACACACACACACACACACACACACACACACACACACACACACACACACACACACACACACACACACACACACACACACACACACACACACACACACACACACACACACACACACACACACACACACACACACACACACACACACACACACACACACACACACACACACACACACACACACACACACACACACACACACACACACACACACACACACACACACACCACACACACACACACACACACACACACAACACACACACACACACACACACACACACACACACACACACACACACACACACACACACACACACCACACACACACCAACACACACACACACACACACACACACACACACACCACACACACACACACACACACACACACACACACACACACACACACACACACCACACACACACACACACACACACACACAACACACACACACACACACACACACACACACACACACACACACACATCTCGTTTTGAAAAATTGCAATACTTCTGCGTTTTATCAGTTTCTACTTTTTTTCGTATTTTTTTTACACACGAGAAAACGTTTCAGATTCTCCATTGCAATGAACGATGCGCAAACTTACATCACATAAATTAATTTTCACTTAGATATCGCCATTACTAAGACATATACTGATGCATGACCTGAACTTATATTAAATAGCCTTCAAGAATAACTACCTATTCGTCAAAAATATAGCTAATTCCACGAGTGCATTAGAGGACAAAATGCTCAAAATCTTACTAATAATTTCACCACCATTCGTCAAGGCTTACTCCTGACCGTGCTAATGCAGATAATAACAGTTTGTAGGTTTTTAATGTAATTGTATCACCGATGGCAGTGTACACAATCAGTGGCAACAGAAGCGAACTGACGCTCGGCTAACCCTGACACTTCATCTGTTTGCAAAAATGAGCCTCAAGACACACATACTTCATTCCATTAATTCTATCAGGCCACATTATAATTTACAGTTCAGTATAACACAGAGCGGAGCATTATGTCATTTCCAGTGAAACTAATTGTTGCGCCAACTTACACCCACGGGCGCAGCACACCACGGGCCACTCTAGAAGTCCACCATGTCAACGGGCACACACTGGCCATCCATGGGCCATCATGTTGCACGGGCCACCCATCACTGCCACCATCACTGGCACCACGGCCACCCAGGGCACCATATCACGCATCCACGGTGCCATCACGGGCACCAGGGCACCATGTGCACGGCCAATCTACGCACCACGGCTACACGGACCACCCATTGTGCACGGGCCATCCACCCACCGGCAATGGGCCACCATCACCGCCACCCACGGCACCCATTTGCACGGTATTACCCATCACGCACCCATCACGGCACAATCACGGGCACCCACGGGCCACCACGGTGCACCACTGGCACCCCGGGCAACCCCGGCCACCCATCACCGCCACCAAAGTCCACCTACGGGCCACCCATCACGCACCCACCGGCACCAGGCCACCCATTCCACGGCACTCATCACCGCCACACATCGGGCCACCCACGGGCCACCATGTCAGGTCACCATCACGCAACTACCATGTGCCCCCATCACCGCACCCACCGGCCACCACGGCCACCATCACCACCACCCACGGCCACCCACGGCCACCCATGTGCACGGGCCACCCATCATCGCCACCCATCGCACCACGGGCCACCCATGTGCACGGGACACCACGGGCCACCCATGTGCACGGGCCACCATCACCACCACCCACGGGCCACCCATCGGCCATCACCCACGGGCCACCCATCCCGCCAACCACGGGCCACCCATGTGCACGAGCACCATCACCCACCCACCGGCCACCCACGGGCCACCCATGTGCACGGGCCACCCATCACCGCCACCCACGGGCTATCCACGGACCACCCATGTGCACGGGCCATCCACCACCACCGCCCACGGGCCACCCATCACCGCCACCCACGGGCCACCCATGTGCACGGGACACCCATCACCGCCACCCATCACCGGCCACTCACGGGCCACCCACGGGCCACCCACGGGCCACCCACGGGCCACCCACGGGCCACCCACGGGCCACCCATCACCGCCACCCACCGTCCACCTACGGGCCACCCATCACAGCCACCCACCGGCCACCCACGGGCCACCCATGTCCACGGGCCACCCATCACCGCCACCCACGGGCCACCCACGGGCCACCCATGTGCACGGGTCACCCATCACCGCCACCCACGGGCCACCCATCACCGCCACCCACCGGCCACCCACGGGCCACCCATCACCACCACCCACCGGCCACCCACGGGCCACCCATGTGCACGGGCCACCCATCATCGCCACCCATCACCGCCACCCACGGGCCACCCATGTGCACGGGACACCCACGGGCCACCCATGTGCACGGGCCACCCATCACCACCACCCACGGGCCACCCATCACCACACCCACGGGCCACCCATCACCGCCAACCACGGGCCACCCATGTGCACGAGCCACCCATCACCGCCACCCACCGGCCACCCACGGGCCACCATGTGCACGGGACACCCATCACCACCACCCACGGGCCACCCATCACCGCCACCCACGGGCCACCCATTACCGCCACCCACGGGCCACCCATCACCGCCACCCACGGGCGACTCATCACCACCACCCACGGGCCACCCATCACCGCCACCCACGGGCCACCCATCACCCCACCCACGGGCCACCCATCACCACCACCCACGGGCACCCATCACCACCACCCACGGGCCACCCATCACCGCCACCCACGGGCCACCCATCACCGCCACCCACGGGCCACCCATCACCGCCACCCACGGGCCACCCATCACCACCACCCACGGCCACCCATCACCACCACCCACGGGCCACCCATCACCACCACCCACGGACCACCCATCACCGCCACCCACGGACCACCCATCACTCGCCACCCACGGGCCACCCATCACGCCACCCACGGGCCACCCATCACCGCCACCCACGGGCCACCCATCACCCCACCCACGGGCCACCCATCACCCCACCCACGGGCCACCCATCACCGCCACCCACGGGCCACCCATCACCGCCACCCACGGGCCACCCATCACCGCCACCCACGGGCCACCCATCACCGCCACCCACGGGCCATCCATCACCGCCACCCACGGGCCACCCATCACCGCCACCCACGGGCCACCCATCACCGCCACCCACGGGCCACCCATCACCGCCACCCACGGCCACCCATCACCGCCACCCACGGGCCACCCATCACCGCCACCCACGGGCCACCCATCACCCCACCCACGGGCCACCCATCACCTCCACCCACGGGCCACCCATCACCGCCACCCACGGGCCACCCATCACCGCCACCCACGGGCCATCCATCACCGCACCCACGGGCCATCCATCACCGGCACCCACGGGCCACCCATCACCGCCACCCACGGGCCACCCATCACCACCACCTACGGGCCACCCATCACCACCACCCACGGGCCACCCATCACCGCCACCCACGGGCCACCCATCACCGCCACCCACGGGCCACCCATCACTGCCACCCACGGGCCACCCATCACCGCCCATCACACGCCCGCCCAAACACAGTCATATATACAGCCCCGCGTGACAACACCTCAGGGTCGACAAGGAACGTAATGGCTATACCGCTGGCCGCCTCATCAACCATTATACTAACACACACACACACACATACACACACACACACACACACACACGTACACACACACGCACACACACGCGCACACACACGCGCACACACACACACACACACACACACACACACACACACACATTCGTACTCTACGCTGTATATTTAATCGATAGCCATTTGTATGTTACCCACCTATGTTCTACCACCTAAAGTGATATTGATTCTCATTAAAGAACATCTCAGACACGCAATTCTTATGTAGTACGAGTAATAGTTGCTTTGTTAGTTGCTAAGACAAGTCCTACATTCTTTAGCTACAGCATGTTCCTTCTAAGCTCCGAAAGTGATGAGCCCTGTGCTGTATTGTTACTATATGATTATATAATAAGGAGTCTGTAAAAAGGGGTTTCATCTATACACAAAGTACCTTCTGTTTACCCACTACCACCTGTCATCCCTATGTAAGAATCAAAGCTTCTCTTAAAGCTCTCTATCGTATTCACACTCACTACCTGACTGCAAACCTTCTTCCACATATCCACCTATCACAATGACGAAACCCGTTCCTACCAATTTCTTTCTGAAGCACTGCAAGCACTTACTATTATAAACATTTCTTTCCCATGGATAATACGTGAACGTTGCATTCAATACATGATACACAAGGCGCTCAGAGGCAGAGGGATGAATGAAAGACTCGAGGGATGCATGAACACAACACGAGGGTGACGCGCGGGGGGGGGGGGGGTTGACAAGCGTGTGTCTGATGACTGTGAGCGGGCAACACAGGCCTGGGAGACGCGCGCCGCCCCGCCTAATAATACACTGTTGCTCCATCCATCGCGGCGAGGCAAGAGGCACACCACGCCACCTGCCGCCCTCCCGCCTCTCTCCCTGTCCTATGGCTGCATGTCGGGCGCTACCGAGTGTGAGGGAACAAGGCTCCTCACAAGGCTTTATTAGCGTGCCTACCCACGCCTTGGTGGTGGTGGTGGTGGTAGCAAGGTGGTGGTGCAGAGAAGGATTAGTGGGAAGGGGACGTGGTGGTAACAGGTGGTGGTGGTGGTGGTAGCGGCGGCGGAGGTAACACAAAACGGGTGAAAATGTATACTTGACACTGCACACATACCGGGAGTTTTCAAAGCTAAGCCGCCAGATGTCCCTCGCGCATCTCACATCCTCAGCACTTTCAGGCTGAATGATCTATCATTTACCGTAAATTCCCTGTACTTCTTTGGGACATATCAGAATTACCCTTCAATACAACAACTGAAACAGTTCTTAATAAAAAATGTAGTTTATCATTTTATTTGTCTGCACTTGGTGAAAATATTGGCAAAACAATTGAATATTTGAAAACTCAATCTTTAAAAATCGTCTTTTCATAAAAAAAACGCAAGTTCAAGCAGAATGAGGCTTCAGGAAATATCTACTTGTATGTAAGCATTCACTGAGTACCTGTTTTGGGTGTGTCTGTCTGTCTTGCGACGAACATTTAACCAAAACAGAGTGTGGCGTTCAGCATCTCCACAGAAACCATCCCGCCGGCAGGATCTGTTATCATCCACTTTCCTGTAGACACCACACGGGTAGGAACTCAGCACAGCGCCCCCGCACCTTACCTCACAACTCATATCTCTGATACTCCTAACTCCTCAATACCAGAAACTGTCATCCTAACTATTATCACCCGCTTATCTCATCACACTCTCTATCCTCTACTGGAATATTCGTGGCATCCGCTCCCACATACCGTGTCCCACATAAAGGAGACTTTCGTCTTTCGAGACGGAAATAGTAAACAAACGCTCTCAACTGTCTTCCATCCCGGACTGTTCGTTGAGGTGCCAAGCACTTAAATTACTTCTTGGTTAAATGTTCGTCGCAAGAGATACATATACACACAAAACAGGTACTCAGTGAATGCTTACATACAAGTAGATATTTCCTGAAGCCTCATTCTGCTTGAACTTGTGTTTTTTTATGAAAAGACGATTTTTAAAGATTGAGTTTTCAAATATTCAATTGTTTTGCCAATATTTTCACCAAGTGCAGACAAATAAAATGATAAATTACATTTTTTATTAAGAACTGTTTCAGTTGTTGTATTGAAGGGTAATTCTGATGTCCCAAAGAAGTACAGAGAATTTACGGTAAATGATAGATCATTCAGCCTGAAAGTGCTGAGGATGTGAGAGCCTGAGAGACAGGCTTGAGCGTGAGCTTATTAGAAAACTCCCCATTAAGCTGATGACATCCTGGTAAGAAGCATTAGCGACAATAATTACCACCAATCCCACCACCACAATAACTAATAATTCAACTCACTACAAAAACAACACTTAAAAAACACTCCTATTCTTACCAACTCGTGCAAATAATCGCCGCACACCCACACTCCCTCACACCCTAGCTGCTACTACAGTACCTCCTAAACGTCCTCCAACCCCCTCCCCCCCGCTCCCCCAACACCCCACCCCACCCCTCTAACCCATCACCATCAACACTTCGTCACTGAGTCGTAAACCCCCTCTCGAGAAGCGCTTCGAAGCTTTGGGGAACCTTTTAATGCCTAGAAACAGTGGCCCGTGAAGCCTTGATCATCGTTGTCCCGTGATTGACTCTATACTCCAGACATAGAAAGCCTCGCACGCCAGGGTTATCCGGCGGTTCAGAGGCCATCAGCGCAGGGTAACGAGGACCAAACGGGTTACGATACCGCCCGTTTAGAGCCTCGAAACACCGCCGCCCACTTAATACAATGATAAAAAAAAGGGTGAAAAAAAATCGTTGGCAACTCAATACCACAGAAGTATCAGATGAAAAAATTTAATAGCGTCGCACTGTTTACGATGTTGAGAGATAGATGGGAAGAGAGAGAGAGAGAGAGAGAGAGAGAGAGAGAGAGAGAGGAGAGAGAGAGAGAGAGAGAGAGGAGAGAGAGAGAGAGAGAGAGAGACGAGAGAGAGAGAGAGAGAGAGAGAGAGAGTAGCCTGGAGATGAAAAAAGTGATGGGTGGTGGTGAGAGAGGGAACAAGGTATGAAGGGGAGAATGTCATGAACAGTGAAGAGAAAGAGAAAGATATTGAGCGTTGACGTGGAGGAAATGGAGAGAGAGAGAGAGAGAGAGAGAGAGAGAGAGAGAGAGAGAGAGAGAGAGAGAGAGAGAGAGAGAGAGAGAGAGAGAGAGAGAGAGAGAGAGAGAGAGAGAGAGAGAGAGAGAGAGAGAGAGAAAATTGAGAATAGGAGAGAGAAAGCGAATTAGAGAAATATATATAAAGAGAGAGAGAGAGGGAGGGAAAGCGAAATAGAGAAATATATATAGAGAGAAAGAGAAAGAGAAAGAAAGAA
>JACEEZ010022983.1:22500-55000 GCA_016584305.1 Chionoecetes opilio | reverse complement strand
CTTTTAAGGGAAAAATATTAATTTTCCCGCAGTCCTCTTCATAAGATAATTCGCAGAAAATGGAATTTTTTTGGTTGCTTTTTTTTGCATACCCCAATTGCTTGATCTTTTACGAAAACAGGGCGACCAAAATTGACGGCTTTTCCCAAAAGTGCGGCCTAACCAAGGACGGAAAATTGGTCATCACTTTGGGAGTTTATGTTCAAAGTTACTTTTTAAAAAAGGCCAAAAATCATTTTTGCCTTTTTATGGCGCTAGGGAATGCAGAGGTTTTCAGATATTTTGATGATGACACCAAAACCTTTTCCTGCGTACTTCAGAACGATTTTTTTTGATTTTTATTAATTTGAGGTTACGTTGCCTATATGCATTTCTTTTCATTTATGGCATTTAATTTTAAAAGCCATTTATCACTACAAACTGATAGTTTTTCGAGATCACTTTTTATGAGTCGAGTTTTTTTTATATTTTTGCTTTTCCGCCTAATTTTGGGTATCTGCAAATTTTTTATATTTTGTTTCAAGCCGCGTCCAGATCGTTGATATATATCAGAAAAAGAGTAGGACCCAGACCGAGCCCGAGGGACCCCACTAGAACATCTAACCAATCAATGCCCCCGCCCTTTTTAACCCGTTGTTTTCGTTTGAAGCAATCGCCAACCATGAAAATTTAATTTTCTTTTTTTCCCAAGCCCTGTCCCTTTGCTGGTCAAAAGTCGCTTATGGGGGAAAGTATCGAAGGCTTTTGAAAATAAAAAGGGAATTACACCCAGGGAAAATTTTGGTCCCCGTTTTAATAAATGACATTAAAAAATCCAGTGGGTTGTAAGAGGATCTTCATATTTCGAAATCCATGCTGGAGTTTAGTATTGAGTATTTTCATCGAGAAGAAAAGGACACTATTTATCCAGTCAATTATTTTCTCAATAGTTAACAAAAATCACGGACGTTCGACTAATTGGGCGATAATACTTACGAGGCTCTTTTGATATCGGTGAACATTCGCTTAATTTCCACATACTAGGAACATTTTTATCACTTTTAGCGATTATGAAAATAATCTTAATGGAGCGAAAGTGACGTGACATTCGCGAAGTAGTCGAGGCGAGATTCTTCCCACCCCCACGGATTTTGCGGGTCAAAGTTTCAGCAAATACTTTGATATTTCGTTACTGTTTAGCTCTTCCTATTACCCAGTTACTATCCCTTTCGAGTACCGCATACATGTTCACTGGTTCTGGTAATGGAGTTTCGTCTGCTTTAATAAATACGCATTAAAATTATTCTTGAGTACGCAACGCCATACTATTATTATCATTTACAAGATCTTATTTATTATCTTTCAGTGGCCCTAATACTTGTTTTGACGTTTTTCTACTTCGAACGTATTGAAAGACCTTTTCGGGGTTGATTTGGACTTCCTTGCAATTTTTTCTCATACTCACGCTCTTTAGGGACTTAATTGGCCTTTGCAGCGGACGTTTACGTCATTGCTATCTCTAGAATCGCAGTCTGCATTTGATCGTGTAAAACTTATACGCTCTGCGCTTTCTGCCATGATTGTTGGATATCATTATTCATCAACTGGGTCTGTTTATGTTATTCAAACGTTTTCTTACATGGGAACATGTTTTCCACCACCGGAGGATTGGAGTTTATGGTGAATACATACACATGTTTCGGCTCGTTATACCATTAGTAGGTCAATCCATTCAACTTCGCTTCGGTACCCTGCTGATATTCTTCGTGGAAAATCGCTTTATTATAATTGGGGACAGTCAAACGAGTTTTGTGATGTCTACATGGCAATTTATGCCGCATTCTGATAGCCTGTGATCACGTTTGCCAAATGTCACCATATCGCAGTTAATCAATCAGGATCAATGTCGTAGTGAAAACTAAATCTAGGATACTATTATCCCTTGTAGGCTCACGGACCACCTGATTTAAATATACTTCGTGTTCACATATTCAAGCAATCGCATACTTCTTATCAGCAGAATATTATTCCACTTAGACGAGGTTAGGTTAAAATCTCTACGAATAATTGTATCGTTATTATGTTCACAACTGACATGTATCTCGCATACAGGAGGCAACTAAGTCCGCATTAGAGTTGGGAGGAAGATATATGTCCATTAGTTAGCAATTTACGTTTAGCTTAATCTTTGCGTTAGACTGAGTCATAATGATCTTGTTACTTTATTCCCCCCGATTTCGATTGCTTGCAAATTTTCTTTAAGGTAAAGAATGCACTCCACCTCTTTATGCATGCGCAATATTTAGGAATGTCTATAGCCGGAAGGCTATTTCAGCTATAAATGTTTATCTTTTGTGTTGACCCAACTCTCAGTGATACTAACAATATCTGGCGTTTCGGCAACAACGTATGCTACTCGTTCGTTCACGCTTAAAATAATGTTCGGCATGTGTAGAGTTAATTTAGGTTCTTGAGAGTTGTGGAACCTTGCGTAAGGTTTACCGGCAGGGCGTCTACGGTCCACTGTTACAGGGCGGCGTGATAAGTACTTGATAAGTATTTGCGGAAACGGGACGTGGATCCTCAGCGTTGCTGTGGGGTAAGAAAGGATTAAGGTGATGCTGCTACCGCCGTCCGCTCGTCGTTTTTTGATTCTGTAAGAAGAAACTATGTCATTTAGCAGACGTCTAATCGTGCATGGGCCCCGACGACGGGCTGCAGGTGGAGTCCGTTCACCTAAACAGGATGGGAATCCTCAACAGGATGGGATACTCGTAGAAATTATCCAGAAGTTTTTGTTCGAAATCGACATCTCCTTGTACACAAAGATACCTCAGTCGGTATTTGCGCTGCAACACCTTATCGTAAACGCGTTTGGGCCCCTTCTAGTCTGGGGAGAATCCTGAAATAATGATATGATAGTTTTTAGTCTGAATTCCGGAATCAACTTCCTGTACTGTCAGAATTTCTTCAGATACCTGCTGTACACGTGTTGATTCTGCATGGATGACAATAGAGAGTGTATCGTTAGTGTCTTTGGACGTCATCGCAGGCTGCAGTGATGTCGTCGAGTCTTGCTCCTGGGAAACAGAAGCGCTTCCTTATGTAACTCGTTGACCCTACCACAAAATCCACCAGTTGCCTCGGAGAAATGAGTCCCCGATCAATCTGGTCTCGTGTTTTAAGTTCTTCCTCATTTGCCAAGAACCTGAAAATTTGTCGTAGGTTTTGAATAGTTAGGCGCCGCCTTGACTGCTGTTGGTCGTCGTGATACTCGTCTTAACGGGAACAAGGGACGCAGGGGAAGGAGGAAGACGAGGGAGCTGGGGAGGGGAGGAGGCTGCGTAGAGGAGTGAGAAGGGGGAGCAAAGAGGAGGAGGAGGAGGAGGAGGGAGGAGGAGGAGGAGGAGGAGGAGGAAGAGGGGGATTACAAAGGATTACAAAGGAAAACCACAACCAGGCAAAGACCGATAGGTCATTACAGGCTGTTTGCCTTGGGGACTATCGGTGGAGGAGGACCTTGGGGGGAGGAGGAGAGGAGGGGGAGGAGGAGGAGGTGGGGGAGGAGAGGAGGAGGAGGAGAGGAGGAGGGCGGAGGAGGCGGAGGGGAGGAGGAGGAGGAGAGGAGGAGGAGGAGGAGGAGGAGGAGGAGGAGGAGGGAGGAGGAGGAGGAGGAAGAGGTAGTGGAGGAGGGGGGAGGAGGAGGTTGGGGAGGAGGAGGAGGAGGAGGAGGAGGAGGAGGAGAAGGAGGTGGTGGAGGAGGTGGAAGAGGAATTACATAGGATTACATAGTATTAACAGACACCAGGAGACGTATTGGCCATAGCGAGGGTATCTGCTGAAACTACATACTACTAACTATAAACTACTTGTAAGAAAACAGTTGGAAAAATGATTCCATGTCCCTACAAGAGGAAGGAACTATGAAGTTTCATAGGCAGAATGATAGGATATGAAAATACTAACTACAACTAACAATACCACTACACTAATCGATACGGGGACTAGATACGAATGCGCACTATCATACCATTTACTTTTACAGTGCGCGTCAAGTCTGTTTTGAATGTAGTTATTGTGCTCGGCTCCCGACAAACATTTGCTGGTACTTGTTCATCGATCAACGACCTAAAATGGAAATAATTTTACGGAGATCGGTGATGCAAAACTGTTGACGCTTAGTTTAAAACCATTATTCTGTTGTCATTGAGTGAAGCCGAATAGGTCCTCTGATTAAGAATCAAAACCTTTTAGGATCTTAAGGTTTCTATCAAGTCCCCGGATTCTACGATCCTTTAGGAAAACATATTAAGTTTCCGCAGTTTTCTTCATAAAGATGAATTTCGCAGAGATGAATTTGTTTGGTTGCTCTTCTTGCACTGATTCAATTTGGCTTGATCTTTACGTAACAGGAGCGACCAGAACTTGAACGGCATATTCCAAGGCGGGCCAACCAAGGACGTGTATTAATCGTGTCATTACTTCGGAGTTTAGTCAAAGTTATCGTTATTAAAGCCCAACATCAATTGCCTTTTTACTGGCAGCTAGGCAATGCGAACTGGTTTTCAGGTATTACTGATGATGACAAACTAGATCCTTTCCTGACGGACTTCAGTTAACGATTTATTTGCATTTGATAGGTAATTGAGTTTATCGGCCTTAGCATTACTTTTAAATTTATCGGAATTGAATTTTTAATAGCCATTATCCACTCCAATTGATAGTTTGTCGAGATCACTTTTGTATGAGTTAGCAGTTTTCTCTAGATATATGCTTACCGCCTAATTTGGTGTCATCTGCAAGTTTTGATATTTAGATACAGTCCGCAGTCCAGATCGTTGATATATATCAGGAAAAAGAGTAGGATCCAAGACCGAGCCTGAGGCAACCCCACTATGTGACATCTAACCAATCAGATGCCTCGACCATTTATTAATAACCGTTTGTTACGATTTGAAAGCCAGTCGCCAATCCATGAACATAATGCTCTCCCTATTGCATGTGCCCTTAGATTGGTCAACAGTCGCTTAATGTGGAAACTGTAATCATAGGAGGCTTTAGGCTTTCTGAAAATCAAGGTATATTACATCCGAGGGAATTTTAGGTCCAGTTTGAATAAATGACATTAAAAAATCGAGTAGTGTTAAGCACGGACTGTCTTATTTCGGAAAATCCATGCTGGAGTGTAGTATTGAGTTATTTCATCGAGAAAAGACACTATTTTATCACGACAATATTTGCTAAAATAGTTAATTAACAATCACGGACGTAGACTGATTGGCCGATAATTACTTGCGAGTCTCTTACTCCCTCTTGAATCGGTCTTGTAACATTAGCTAATTCCACATACTAGGCACATTTTTTCACATAGTGATTTATTGAAAATAAATCTTTAATGGGGAGCGAAAGTGACTGTGACATTCGGCGAAGTAGTCGCCCCCCCCCGGCGAGATGCGTCCACCCCACGGATTTGCTGGGTCAAGGTTTCAGCTAAAAGAATTTGATATTTCGTCTACTGTTATCTCTCCTATTACCAGTCATCCCTTTCGAGGTCCGTGCATACTATGTTTACTGTTCTGGTAATGGAGTTTCGTCTTCTTTAATAACTACCCATTTAAGACATCATTGGTACGAACGCCATTACTCTTATATCAGTTACCAAGATATATTATTATCTTTCAGTGGGTCCAATACTTGTGTTGACGTGTTATTACTTCGCAAGTATTGAAAGAAACATTTTCGGGTTTGATTTGATGTCCTTTGCAATTTTTTCTTCAACTCGCCTCCCCGCTTTTAGACATTAATTAGTCTTTGCAGCGAACGTTTACGTCATTGATCTCTAGGAATCGCAAGTCGCATTGATCGTTCCGTAAACTTTATACGCTCGGCGCTTTCTGCAATGATTTGTTGGATCTCATTATTCCATCCAACTGGGTCTGTTTTGTTATTCAAACATTATCTTACCATGGAACAAGGGTTTCCACCAACCGATTGGAGTTTATTAGTGAGTAACCTACACATGTTTAGGCGTTATTACCATTTAGTAGGTAAAGCCATTAACTTCGCCTAAGTACCTTGCTGATTTAGTGAAATCTGCTTTATTATTAATTTGGGACTAATAACGATTTCTTGTGATGTCCTTTACATTGCAAATTTATGCCCGAATCTGATGTAAGCCTGTGATCATCGTTTGCCAAAGTTCACCTATATCGCAGTATCCAATCCAGATCAATGTCGGTAGTGAAAACTACATAGGATACTATTATCCCTTGTAGGCTCCCGACCACCTGATTTAAATATATCGTTCACCTATCAAGCCATCGCATAACTTCTCTATCAGCAGAATATTATTCCAGTTATATGAGGTAGGTTAAAATCTCCACAAAATAATTGTATCGTATTATTGTCACAACTGACTTTATCTCGTCATACAGGAGGAATCTACTTCAGATTAGATTTGGAGCGATATATTGTCCCAATAGTAGCAATTCCCGTGTAGCTATCTTTGCGTAGAGCTGAGTCATAATGATCTTTGTTTACTTATCGATCGCTTGCTGCAAATGGTCTTAATATAAAGAATGACCACCTTCACCTGCTTATGCGTGCGACAATTTAGGAATGTCTATAGCTGGAATGCTATTTCAGCTAATTAAAATGTTTATCTGTGTGTGTTGACCCAACTCTGCAGGGATACTGACGATATCTGGCCGTTTCGGCAACAACGATGCGAATAATTCGTACAGCTTTAAAATAATGCTTCTGGCATTTGGATGTAGAGTAATAGTTCTTTGATAGTTTTGGTAACCTTGCCAGTGAGGGTAAACGGATAGGGCGTCTACGGTCCACTTTTTCAGGGCGACTTGATTAAGTTACTTCTAGATTAGTATGTGCGGAAAACGGGACGTGAACAGCGTTGCTGTGGGGTAAGAAAGGGGTTAAGGTGATGCTGCTACCGCCGTTCCGCTCGGTCGTTTTGATCTGTAAGAAGAACAATTTATCATTTAGGCAGACGTTCCTAATCGTGCCATGGACGACGGGGCTGAGGTGGAGTCCGTCATCCCCAAAGAGGATGGAATCCTCAACCAGGATGGGATCTCGTAGAAAATTATCCAGAAGTTTGCGAAGTATACATTCTCTGTGCACAAAGAGCCCTCAGTGGTTATGTGCGCTGAACGCCCTATCGTTAAAAAACGTGGCCTACTTCCTTAGTCATGGGGAGAAATTCCTGAAAGAATGATATGATTAGTTATAGTCTTGAATTTCCGGACAACTTCCGGTACTTGTCAGGAATTTCTCAGGTCGCTACTGTACACGTAGTTTGTTCCTGCATCGATGATCATAGAGAGTGTTGCGTTATTAGTGTTCTTTTTGAACGTCATCGCAGGCTGCATTGATGTCGTCGCGTCTTGCTCCTGGAAACAGAAGCGCTTCCTTTGGTCACTCGTGACCCACACAAAACTTCCACCAGCTGTCCTCGGAGAATGAGTCCCCGATCAACCTCGGTCTCAGTCGTTTCCTTCATTTCGCCAAGAACCGGAAATATTGTAAGTTTTGATCGTAGGGGCGCCTTGACGCTGTGGTTTCGTGATCCTCGGCCTACGGGAGAAAAGGGAGCAGGGGAAGGAGAAGACGAGGGGAGGCGGGGGGAGGAGGAGGAGGCTGGCGTAGAGGACGTGAGAATGGGAGGAGGAGGAGGAGGAGGAGGAGGAGGAGGAAAGGAGGAGGAGGCGAGGAGCGGTGGTAGGCGGAGGAGTTGGTGAGGCGGAGGAGGAGGGGTGAGGAGGAGGGGCGAGGAGAAGGGGGAGGTACGGAGGAGGAGGAGGTGGATGGGATGGTGGAGGAGGTGGAGAAGGAGGAGTAGGAGAGGGGGAAGGAGGAGGAGGAGAGGAGGAGGAGGGGAGGAGGGGGAGGGGTGGGATGAGATAGAAGGGTGATGTATGTGGACGGTTGGGCCGGTAGATTTAAGGCGGTGGAGGGACTTAAGGGATATAGGGGTGTGAGTGGAAAATCTGGGAGAGGAGGATGAGGAGGAAGGGGGGGTAGAGGGAGGTGTTACGAGCGGAAGAAGGGAAGAGGGAGGGCGAAGAGGAGGGCGAGGTGATGGCAGTTGGGGTGGGGTGGAGGTTAGTGATGGCAACAGCCTCAGTAGACTGTCATAACTTCTCAAGGAGACGTCAGGACTCTTCTTAGATCATTGTACAGTGCGAGGGTTCTTATTGCTTGTTTGACAAGCATAAAGTCTACAGGCTGTGGAGCAGTTGAGGACATAGGTGTTGGTTGCGAACTTTCCACTGCAAACAGACACTTGCGTAGAATGGAAAGCATGCTGAAAAAATAAAATATTAGCGCCGCGGGGATTAAATAGAGTACGGCAACTCGAATTAAACAAAAACTGAAACTTTAAGACAAAGGATGCGCTTAGATACTGTTGGAAGCGTGGCAGCGCGCTCTCTCTTCTCTCTCGCTCTCTCTCTCTCTAGCTATCATCTCTTCTATCTCTCCTCTCTCTCTTGCGCTCTATCTCTATCCTTCTCATCTCCTATCTCTTCGCTCGCGCTCGCTCTTATCTTCGCTCTGCTCCTCTCTCTATCCCTCTCTATCAGGAGGAAAGGGGGAACGCGGTTGAGCTCTCAAAAACTAAGGTCGGTCGTCCCTAGGGAATACTTTCTCAAAAAACTGAGTGGAAATACCACCACCTGTATAGTTTTAAGAATGACACGAAATGCTATAGATAGACTAACAACAACGTTTACGTTATTTAAAAACAAGCATAAATAAAATTACAACTTAGGACAATAGACCGGGCAAGTTATAGAAATTGTTATTATCACATCAATGCGTTCACTGTGTTTTCACTGTTCGGAGAGTGCGGGTGGTTGTTAGTTGTAGTAATATATAAAGGTCGCGATAAATGAAATGCAAGGTGTGGTACGGACAGGTGAACTCTAAAGAAAACTACCTAGGGTGATTTAACACGTATGCGCAGTGAGAGGTTTGGACGGCCTGGCAGAGACCAGGATGGTCACTTCCTTCGTGTTGGTGGCGAGAAGATGAATGGGGAGTAAGAGTAGGAGGAGGGGGATAGGAGGGGGTGTGTAGAGGAGGAGAGGTTGTATGGAGGCGATCTAGGAGGAGGAGGAGGAGGAGGAGGAGGAGGAGGAGGCGAGGAGGAGCGCAAAAGGTAGGGAGTGTGTGGGGGTGACGGAGAGCGAGAGGTAGTAGTTTGATGACGGTCTAAGGATGAGACACGAGAGATGGGGATGGCAGTTTTGCTATAGCATGGAATCGAAGGAGGAAGAGGAGGGGCGGAGGGAGAGAAGGAGGAGGAGGGAAGAGGAGGAAAAAGGGGGAGGGGTGAGAGAGGGAGGTACGGCAGGTTGGTAACCGCATTGGAAATTACAAATTCTTTTAACACCTCGTAGCTACGCTTTAGATCTACATTTTGACTCTCTAAGAAACTCTCTCTCGCGCGTGAATCCTTAGTTAGCGTACAAAGCTCTTCTGTTATCGTACAGAGCCTGCAGGTATAGGAATTTACAAAGTACTGCTTTGCAAATCTACCCTTACACTTAAGGCATTTAGTAAGTTGTGCAGGCATTCTGATAAAAGTTAGTAGGAAAGTTTACCAAAATAAATATGAATATATGTGTGTACGTGCAGGTATGGGTGTGTCTGCGTGTTTATCCCAAGGAGGGGATGAGGGACGCGAATGAAGTAGTTAAAGGGGATTTACGCGGTCAAAAGGTCATTCCCTGGGGAATACTTTCTCAAGGCTGTGTAGCTGGCCCACACCATGTATGTACCTTACGGGAAAATAGATGCCACGAATATAATGCACTTAAAACATGTTATTACGTTACTACTACATCAGGCACAAATAAATTACAAATTTGTACAGAGAACGTGCAAGTTATAAGTAAGTTGTTTGGTTATTTGATAAGCAGCTGAGAGACTGTTAATTATAATTATCTATCAATGTGTATCACTGTGGGTATGAGTGTGTGTAAGTTGTTTCCTATATATCACAGTATTTAATTGAGATGTAAAGTGTGTTATGTACGACGGGAAAAATATCTAAAGAAAACTTAGCGTGACAAATAACGACGTGATGAAGTAGTGAATGTGGTTGGATGTAGCTGCGCGGGAGCTGAGTGGTCGCAGGGAGCGGGAGAAATTCACGACCTCACACTAGGAGTGTTTAGAAATTAATGTGTTTAGAAATGAATGTGGAGGAGGAGGTGGAGGAGGAAGAGGAGGAGGAGGAGGAGGAGGAGGAGGAGGAGGATATCAACACTGAAAATCATAGAAAACCAATAATAATAATAATAATCTAAACATTACAGCAACAAAAACAACAACAGCAACAATAACAACAACAACAACAACAACTACTACTATACTACTACTACAACCACAATAACAGCAACTACTACTACTGCTACTACTACTACTACTTCAACTACAACAACTACTACTACTACTTCAACAACAACAACCACAACTACTGCAACTACAACAACAACAACAAAAACAACAACAAAAACAACAACTACAACAACACCACCACCACCACCACCACCACAGCAACAGCAACTACTACTACTACTTCAACAACAACAACAACTACTACTACTACTACTTCAACAACAACAACAAGCTCCCATTTTGCCCTACACACGCAAGTCGCATATAAAAGAACCAACGCAGAAAACCTAAAGAAAAAGTTCCAAAATTCCAAATACACACATTCACACTAATAAATTTCTCTTTTTTCCTGCCAGTATATTGAATCACCGTCTGCCAACTTCAAGACCTTTTTCACTGGCTCTTGAATGCGCGCCGGTATGTACAGTAGCTTCCCTTATAGCCTAGCCTCACGCAAGGAACCTATAGTTATCAAGGGCCCGTCACTGCCGATAAAATATATAACACTCTTTCCCTCCTCAATCTATTCCCTACACGCCTGTCTCCCTCTGCCTCCCTATTCCATTCACTTGCCGCTTCTAACCAATGTATGTTGCATTATTACCTCCGCCAACGAAGTTGGAGGGGTTATGTTTTCACCCCGATCTGTCTGTCTGTCTGTCTGTTTGTTAGTGTACAGGATTTCTCGAAAAGTTACGAATAGATTTGGACCAAAGTCGGTATACCAAGTTTATTTGGTATAAGGAAGAACTGATTTAATTTTGGATGAAATCTATTGACAACTGTTGCCATGGCAACCAATTGATGAAATATTCGGCCGGAGGTATGCGCTCATACTGAGTGCATAATGCATATATATATATATTATATTAATATATATATATATATATATATATATATATTATATATATATATATATGTATATATATATATATATTATATATATATATATATATATATATTTTATATATATATATATTTTTTTATATATAACACTGGGGAACAAATTTTTGTTGAGTTAGGTCTGACACTTGTTATTAGGTAATTTTTGGGTGCTGAATCCAAAACTGATCTCAGATTTTCTCTATCACGTCAAGTTTTTGAACTGTAGGATTTTCGTTTTCTTAAAAAATAGAAAAATACTGTACATAACAGTAACAGTGCTTATTTTATAAAAAGTTGCAAATGTTAACATACAATGAAAAATGAAAGAAATAGGCATGAATAGAATGTTTATTTAACTTATCATGTTTTTAGAAAGGATAAGGCTATAATTGTGTGCAGGTTAAGGTAAAAATTTACGTTTGTAGCTTTGTCTGGAGTGTTCAACTTGAGGACTATCGCGTTTGATGCTCCAACAATAGTCAGCCATCATATGCACATCCCATCTACCCTGGTAAACGTTCTTCCATAACCTTCAAATCTTGGTGAAATCGTTCACCTTGCTCGTCTCTAGCAGCACCAAGATTTCCGGAAAGTTGGCAAGATGGCTATGCAAAAAATGTACTTTAATACTCATGTTGCAACCAAGCGCTTTGTAGCTCTCCAATAGTTTCTGAACAATTTCTGTGTAATTACTTGCACGTGTATTTCCAAGAAAGTTCTTGACGACGTCTTTGAATGATAGCCAAGCATTCTTTCAAGGTCTGACATAGTACCGTGAAATGTTCATCTTTGATGAGCTGTCGAATTTGTGGACCATCAAACACACCGGCCTTGATTTTTTCAATTGACAGTCCAGGAAATGCCAAGATGATGTACTTCAAACAGTCGCCATCAGTGACAATGCTTTTACAAATTGTTTCATGAGACCTAGTTTTATGTGCAGAGGTGGGAATATTATTTTCTTCCTGTCAACAAGTGGCTCATGTACAATGTTAGGATCTCCAGGTTTAAGATCAGATCTCGGAGGCCAATTCGTCTGAACCCAATGCTCTCTCGAGCTCTGCTATCCCACATACAGAGAAAGCAGGGATACTTTGTGTATCCACGTTGTTGACCAAGAAGGAAGGACACCATTTTAAGGTCAACACAGATGATCCAATTGTGTTTGTCATATTGCAATAACTCAATGACTCTCTTTACATCTCCATATTCTTCACGAAGACAGACCGAATGCCCAATAGGGACTGCGCCAAACAAATTGCCAAAACAAAAAAAGTTTTACTACAGCTCACAAGTGGAATTTTGCTTATCTGGAGGGTAAGCTGTGGAGAAAAAACTTGACGTGCTAGAAAAAAACTGACTACAGATTTGGAATCAGCATGCCAATTTTAGTCTAAATAAGCTCAAAAATCTAACTCAACAATTTTTTTTTTTCAAATTGTTCCCCAGTGTTATAATTGATGAAATATTCGGGCGGAGGTATGCGCTCTACTGAGTGCCCCCCCCCTAGTTTTATCATTAACTGTCTTCCTTCTCTTTCTCCTCCTGCTGTCTTCCTCCTCCACCTACTGTCTTCCTCCTCCTCCTACTACTGTCTTCCTCCTCCTCCTACTGTCTTCCTCCTCCTCCTACTGTCTTCCTCCTCCACCTACTGTCTTCCTCCTCCTTCTACTGTCTTCCTCCTCCACCTACTGTCTTCCTCCTCCTCCTCCTACTGTCTTCCTCCTCCTCCTCCTACTGTCTTCCTCCTCCTCCTACTGTCTTCCTCCTCCTCCTACTGTCTTCCTCCTCCTCCTACTGTCTTCCTCCTCCACCTACTGTCTTCCTCCTCCTCCTCCTACTGTCTTCCTCCTCCTCCTACGTCTTTTCCCCCTCCTCCTTACGGGCTTCCTCCTCCTCCTCCTACTGTCCTTTTCCCCCTCCTCCCCATTGTTTCTTCCTCCCCTCGTCTTCCTCCTCCTCCTACTGTCTTCTTCCTCCTCCTACTGTCTTCCTCCTCCTCCTACTGTCTTCCTCCTCTATCCTACTGTCTTCATCCTCTATCCTACTGTCTTCCTCCTCCTCCTCCGACTGTCTTCCTCCTTCTCCTACTGCCTCCCTGTTCCACCCTATACCATTCACTTGCCGCTTCTAACCAATGTATTCTGTATTATTTTATCAGGGTTTTTTTCTCTCTTTCATTTCCATATGTTCAAATAAATTTTAGTGAGGAAATATAATTTCTTTCTGCATTTTATATTCTTGTATCTTTCATTTTTCAGTCTGTTTGAACATTTGACCGTCATGAGGTATTGACCTCATGACGGTCAAATGTTCTTTAAGTGTATGCAGTAAACCCTCTCTAATTCGAACTAATTGGGGGGGGGGGGCGAATTAGCCGAAAGTCCGAATTATCTGATGGTTACCTCTAGCCCCTCCACACAATAATAAGTCACTTAAACATGCCAAAACAGCACAGATTGTATTACTTGTACCTACCAAAACCATTGTATTTATACTATGATTATAAGTACACACACTTATAATACCACATTAATAATAACAATACAGATTACAATAGAACATATACACATAAGAACTCATAAACCATCAATTTCTTACTACTTAAAGATTAGATTATACACCCACACATATTTTTCACATTGTAATGCTTCTATCATACTCCTAAGTTAGCATATACCTTCCTATACACACACACACAGATTGAATTATATTTCTCTCTTCTCTCTCCTCTCTCTCTCTCTCTCTCTCTCTCTCTCTCTTCTCTCTTCTCTCTCTCTCTCTCTCTCTCTCTCTCTCTCTCTCTCCTCTCCTCTCTCTCTCTCTCTCTCTCTCTCTCTCTCTCTCTCTCTCTCTCTCTCTCTCTCTCTCTCTCTCTCTCTCTCTCTCTCTCTCTCTCCCTTTCTATATATTGCAGGAGTTCTGTTATTGCAAAAACATTTAAGTTTTAAAGGAGCGTTTTTAATGCAGTTATATACTTTTTTATTTGAGTAATATTTTATTTTATGGAGGCGGGTATTATAATGGAAATGTTAAGGTATCTATATATGTATGTATGTATGTAAGTATGTAGATGTTAATAAAATATGCTGGGTTGCAATTTCTATTTTTCGTTCTTAGGTTCAGTCTAACTTGCGATTTTCAAAGTAAAACTGATTTAAACTAGAAGTATGATATATTACTATGCGTGAAAATCATATAGAGTTAGTCCTTTCCCCTACACTGAGGTGGCAACACTGGTCTCGCGTTGGAAACCTATCATGAACGGTTTCTGAATTATAAACTTATATATTTCCTATAACGCGTTCAGCTCACAATTTGTTTCTCACACAGCAACAATTACCCATCAAAAGTTATTGTAAATGGATGGATCTACAATTGTGTTCCGGCATTTCCAATTATCTATCGAAAAATAATATTTTCGGATTTCTGGCTGCTCAAAAATATTCCAAAATTGACAACGATCAGGTTTTTGTTATTTTGCCGCAAAACTATGAGTCGTAGAAGAAAACTTATCGAAGCAATAAAGATTCATCCTGACGTGTTCTAGATGATGCAGCAATCAGTTTGTCAAAACACCTCATTGTTGTCGAGAAAATGTATATTTTGTATAAATGTACGAATATGCTATTTTCTCGGTTATTTACCAATCAATATTCTTTTGCTTTACGCCAAATGATAGCCCTTGATCTTTTTCATATTTACTTCTCAATTCATGTTGCACTTTTCTGCCATAGTTTTTTAGTTATTGTATAACGTGATTTAAAAAAAAAATCAAGGCATACCCCATGCAAAATTTGCAATATTTTTTGAAAAATAGATTTGCTTGAAAATTTGTTCCTAGCTGTTTTCGGGCATGCTGAACACGAATCTGGACTCAGTTTTCAGTTACAATGATTAGAAGTCTCTAATTCAGCCAATTCACAATGACATGATACTTCCAGATATTCCTTAAAAAACACATATTAGACAAAACTTACTACAAGACATAAAAATATGATAGACATTGCTAGATTAATCATTACTTCAATACAACGATCAGTAATAATATTTTCAGCATAAGTATTATTATTATTAATCCTATTTGAGCCTCCCATGCGATTGTCAAAGTACTTATAAAAACCTAGGAGTACTATAGCAATCCTGTGGGACTTCTAATGCCCTCCCATGACTCCTATAGGATGCGTAAAAGAGCGAAGAGGCCCGTGAAGGACTCTGAAGAATTGTTTACAAAGCGAAGGATACTTTAAAAAAATAGTTCTTCCTCCTCCTCCTATTTCCTCTCCTCCCTTTCTTCTCCTCCTTCCTCCTCCTACTCTCCTCCCTTCCTTCCTTGTCCCAACTCCTTCCTTTTCCTCCCCCTCTCCCCTCCTTCCTCCTCCTCGTCCCCCCCCCCTTCATCCTCCTCTCCCCTTCTTCCTCCTCCCTCTCCTGCCTTCTTCCTCCGCCTATCGTAATTATAAATGATCATATATCAAATCACGCTAGGCAGCCGCGGCACACACCGCATGGGAGAGGTCGGACTCCCACGAGTAAGGCTAAGGATAATTAAAACTTGCTCGAATTATGGAAAGTTATTGAAAAATTTGAACTGGCCTGAAACAGGTCAAATTATCCCTAGTTTAAATTATACGGGTTCGATTTAGAGAGGGTTTACTCTATATCTAGAGTTTTTTATTCAGTTTTTTTAAGATATATAAAAAGAAAATTGGCATAACAATCCTTTCATAAATTCTCTCTCTCTCTCTCTCTCTCTCTCTCTCTCTCTCTCTCTCTCTCCTCTCTCCTCCTCCTCTCTCTCTCTCTCTCTCTCCCTCTCACTCTCCTTCTCTCTCTCTCTCTCTCTCTTTCTCTCTCCTCTCTCTCTCCTCTCTCTCTCTCCTCTCTCCCCTCTCTCTCTCTCTCTCTCTCTCTCTCTCTCTCTCTCTCCTCTCTCTCTCTCCCCTCTCTCTCTCTCTCTCCTCTCTCTCTCTCTCTCTCTCTCTCTCTCTCTCTCTCTCTCTCTCTCAATGGCTCATCGCCGCCTCCATGAACCGTGATGCACAAATTTCCACACCTAAATACCTAAACTTTCCCGCGTATTCCAGAGTTTCAGCTTGACACACCACCTCGCCACCTCACACCCTCGCCTCACCACCTCATCACACCTCACCACCTCACCACACACCCTCACAACCTCCCCTCCAGCACCTCAACACCTCCCACAAGGTAACATATATAAGTAACTTTAGCCTCCCTTACCTCCGTCACTTCACCTCAGCGCTACACTTCTCGACGCATTTATTACCACTAAAGAACATAGGAAAATAACGAAGCTACAAGAGGCCGCGAGACCGCAATCGGGAAAATTACCCGATTGATGATGTAATTTATTTAGTTAACGCTAATTTATGCATGGTGCTAATTCATTTATCAGAAAACGAAATATATCAATGGAAAGCTAATAAAATTCCGCTTAAAATATCAAATGGCGAAGAGTTTGAGTGAATATGAAGTTCATGCATATTTCTTCAAAGTCTCATAATGGCATTTCTTTAGTGTGTTTTACTGTTTTTTATTTGATAAAATTATAGAACAAACATTTACGAAGATAACAGTGTATCATTTATACTGATAAACCATAGGAAGGCAAATGGGAGGGATGTTCGCAAATGTCAGGAATCGCGACATTGGCCTCCACTGGAAATTGCCCAAACTGAGTAGCAAGTACAGTATATTTTCATACTTTCAAAGACTTATCCAGTCTTTGGTACTGCACTCTCATAAGGAAAAAGTTTTTTTTTTCCTCTCTCTCTCTCTCTCTCCCCCCTTTACTCAGTTTACACTATACACCCTTCCTTCCTTCCTTCTTTTCTTCCTTCCTTCCATCCATCCATTCATCCATCCATCCATCCATCCATCCTTCCTTCCTTTCTTCTTCCTTCCTTCCTTCCTTCCTTCCTTCCTTCCTTCCTTCCTCCCTCCCTCCCTCCTTATATTCCCATTTCCACCACACACACACACACACACACACAGACACACACACACACACACACACCAAAGCGTGCACAAACCCTCAAAACACTCCCATCTCAGCCTCCCTTACTATTACTTTCCCCCCACACACGAGGTTATTCCATCACTCGTATTCAAAGTCCACGCAAAGGGAATATACAAAACACTCGTTGTCTTCCTCTCTACATTGTTGGTGTGTCCCTCGATCGCCTCCCCAGTGCCTTTCATCAATACAAATGGGTTTCCAAGGAATTTTAAGCCTGAGAGAGAGTGGGCTTCGCAGGAGGGTCAAAGTGTGTATGTGTGTATGTGTGTGTGTGTGTGTGTGTGTGTGTGTGTGTGTGTGTGTGTGTGTGTGTGTGTGTGTGTGTGTGTGTGTGTGTGTGTGTGTGTGTGTGTGTGTGTGTGTGTGTGTGTGTGTGTGTGTGTGTGTATGTGTGTGTGTGTGTGTGCATATAGGTTTTCCACTTTGCTATCTTGTTCCTGATAGTTTGGTCTCTTTCCTGCCCTTCCCCCCTCCGCCTGCCATATACTCTCCCGCTAGCACACCCCAGGACTCTAAACTTTACCTTATGCACCAAGGACGCAGCCCAGCACCTCTCTCCGCCTGCCTTATACTCTCCCGCCTGCCTGCCCCGGGACTCTATAAACTTATTCTTATGCACCAAGGACAACGCCTTACACCTTCTAGACGTAGTAAAGTGTTCCTCATGATTACTGTTCCTGGTTTTTTTCAGTTGTTTTAGTAAGAAATGTTTCGAAAGCTTCCAGTTATGTTTTGTTTAGAGAAGAGAAGAGTTGCTTTGTTTTTATCTGAAGGAGTCAGTTACCCTGTGTAATTTAAGTCATAAGGCGAATATGAACTAACATTTATTATATTCTAACGGGCTTCCCACTTAGCTACACACACACACACACACACACACACACACACACACATATACACAGACACAGACACACGCACACACACACACACACACAAACACACACACACACACACACACACACACACACACACACACAGAAAACACACACACAGAAACACACATATACACATAAACAAACACACGCACACACACATACACACACCACACACACACACAGACACACACACACACACTAATCGCCTGTTCGCAACGAGCTAGTGTACAGCTAGCCTTGTTGCCTGACCCATTCATCTCCTCCTCCTCCCCTCCTCCTCCTCCTCCTCCTCCTCCTCCTCCTCCTCTCCTCCTCCTCCTCCTCCTCCTCCTCCTCCTCCTCCTCTTAGTGACAGGGACTCGCCGCTTCACTTCCGCCTTGCATCGCAGTTAGCAGAGGAATGCACCAGGAAAAAGGAGAGCCATTCCACCTCCCTCGCTGAGACATTACTGCAAACGGGGTCGCGAGGAGGCGTGAGCGGCTAGTCATTGCGTTGGAGGAGCGCTAATGACGGGGCAGGGAGCGTTGAGGCGCCACTATGGGCCCCTCAGGAGGATAGGCTGAGACTGGACCCACAGAGCTGTTGTTAATTATAGAGACATGAAAAATAAAATAGCATGAATGATAAAATATACGGGTAGCCAGGTAGGCAGAGATTGATAATAAAGATAGTTAGATACGTACATACACACGTACAGACAGACACACAAGGAGGCAAACACACTCACACACACAGAGAGAGAGAGAGAGAGAGAGAGAGAGAGAGAGAGAGAGAGAGAGAGAGAGAGAGAGAGAGAGAGAGAGAGAGAGAGAGAGAGAGAGAGAGAGAGAGAGAGAGAGAGAGAGAGAGAGAGAGAGAGAGAGAGAGAGAGAGAGAGAGAGAGAGAGAGAGAGAGAGAGAGAGAGAGAGAGAGAGAGAGAGAGAGAGAGAGAGAGAGAGAGAGGAGAGAGAGAGGAGAAGAGAGAGAGAGAGAGAGAGAGAGAGAGAGAGAGAGAGAGAAGAAAAAAAAAGAGACAGAAAAAGACAGACAGATACAGAGAGAAACAGACAGAAAAAGAGAGAGAAAGAGAGAGACTATAACTAAAATGATGACTTTTATATACACATGATACAGCAGGGAAAATGTTTGTTGTTAATCCTTGGTATGAAAAACAAACTGCTCTGAGTGACCGACAAATAAACACACACACACACACACACACACACATTGACACACACAGGTAGAGGGCGCTGCTGAGCTGACGTGCCTGAGACGGCTCCGTATTTGGATGGATTTTTTGTTATAATTTCTATACCCTGGAGTGCCCACTGCTACTGAAGGAAGTCATAAGCACCTGACGAGCTCGGTGGTCTGATCACTGAACTCAAGGGGCACCTGCACAGCCGATACTGAAGGTAAACAGACTCATACGGTTCAGATCCTGGAGTAAACAGTATTGTTCCGACTCCCTGTTGGGTCAGACNTTACTACTTTACACCATCTTATACAACTGTAAAAAATGCTAACTAAAACTCACCAGACGTAGCTGTGCTTGCATTTTCACATCATTACTGACATTATTATGATGATAGAATAATAGTTAGATCATAGAACATTAGAATGTTCACCTGTCACCCACACAGCTATAACAGACCCAAACAGGCAAAAAGATTCGAGACTTCGTATCATTACCAGATCTCAACGAGCAAACTGTTAATTTTACATACATACAGTATACTACAGATAGGTAAGCATTAATTAGATAAGGTTGCAATCAGTCACCAACCCTCTCCCTCTTATTAACCCCTTGAGGCCTAGAACGTAATTTCCATTGTAATTTGGGTACCATTAGACGAATATTTAGTTAATATAAGCAATATTATATAGATATGACCTGTTTAGTATCCTTGTCCACTAGCTAATTTGGTATATGAAATTACTTTTCGAAATTTGATGGCTCGACAACAAACAATTTTATATAGCCAAGAAAAGATCTGGGCGTGAAGGGGTTAAAGTAGAAACACATTTGGCCACCATGCAATAAGAGTGTCCACGGGCATCCTCACGGGGCCCGCATGCATGTAGATATGGGCCCATGATTCGGTAGTACCAGTAATGATATAAAAAAATAATTCAAGGAGTAATCTTAGGAAACCTCAAACCATGGCACTTGCAATATGTTATGGTGATAGCAAAAAAAGTACCCAGAAATCTCCACGATCCAAATCATCCACAAGACCATTGTTCCCTAGAGGTTGAGGTACTAAAGCGTAGGCTGTGAGGACCAAGGTCAGGAAGGCTGGTGGGTTGACCTGTCTTTCTTGACCTTGGTTAGGATCTCCTGTGTTGACGTAACTTTAAGGCACCATAAAGACAGGTACAAAAGACAGGTGCAATGCCGCAGGAATACTCTAGGCTTAACTTATTGTGAAAGAAACCTATGAAGAGAAACAACCTATACACAAAACCACTCCCAAAGATTGGTAGATTGTGCAAAATACAACCTTGGTCTGTGATGAACAACTAAAAAAAATGAAATTATTAATTTCATAGGATTACGTTCTAAAATAATCATCAAGCACAGCAGAATTAGATGTGATGACATGCTGGAAAAGGCAAAAGAAGCCAAATGACGTTGTTACAGAAAGGACAAAAATAGCCGTATCGCCTAGGGCTACTTGTGCACAAAAACCAAACAAACAAATCAGTTCATCAATTAATCATATTTCAAATATTTTCATAAGATTATATATAATTCTTTTTATAGTTTTCTTGCATTTCTAAAATATATATAAACTTTAATATTTATCTTAAAACATTTGTTCTATATTCTTAAAAATATATCTGATAAAAGTTTTAAAATATTTTTCAAATATTACTTCAAATATATTTTATACATTTATTTAAAAAGAACATATTTCTTAGATTGAAAAGAAATATCTAATATCTAAAATAAAACCTATATTTCATTCTTCAGAAAAGTGTATATTATTTTGAAATTTCGTGGTATGAATTTCCCATTTTTCTAAAAAATACGTTATTACATTTTGAGAAATATTTAAAAATATATCTATAATGTTATCAATTTTCATTAGAACTTTCTGTATATTCAGGGTGTGTAAACTGTAAGTAGTACTAATTATAAGTGTGAACGACCTACTCTGGGTTTTGTGCCATCCCACACGTTTGGAAAGATTACGTAAGAAAATAAATATTATGTCGTTATTATCAACAGGCGGATGAGGCGACCTAGAGAGTGAGTAAAGCAGCAGAAAGAGTGACAAGTCGTGCACACCTCAGCTGGCTAACACGAGGGTCGCCGGTGACAGTGTACATGGAGACCCACCTAGCCCACCTCACCCACCTAACCCACCACAAAACGTGCCAGTACAGTATAGCTACATAGAGACCCACCTAACCCACCTAACCCACCCCACAACACGCCAGTACAGTATACATAGAGACCCACCTAACCCACCTCACCCACCTAACCCACCATACAACACGCCAGTACAGTATACATAGAGACCCACCTAACCTACCTCACCCACCCCACAACACGCCAGTACAGTATACATAGAGACCCACCTAACCCACCTCACCCACCTAACCCACCATACAACACGCCAGTACAGTATACATAGAGACCCACCTAACCCACATAACCCACCACACAACACGCCAGTACAGTATACATAGAGACCCACCTAACCCACCTAACCCACCATGCACACAACCCGATCATTTAGAGATAGCGTGGCAGTTAACAGGTTTATTGTGGCCTGGTCGGCAGGCGCTACTCGACTAACGCCAGAATGTTCACCAGTCACCAAGACAGCGATAACAGACGCGAACAAGCACAAAGATTTAAGGCTTCGCATCATTACCAGAACTCAACGAGCAAACGGTTAATCTAACAATTACATATACTACATACTCCTTCCCTATCAAGTCTTTAGGCACTATATATATATATATATATATATATATATATATATATATATATATATATATATATATATATATATATATATATATATATGTGTGTGTGTGTGGTAAAACTGCATAATCACTGCTCCAAGCTTATCTGAATGACATTACAGCAGCATATAGTACACTTACTGTACTTTATATCTGCAAAGGTTTTAGTGTGCGGTCAGGCCTGTTCAAAGCCCACTGCCTCTCCTATACTGTACTGTTAGGGAGGCCGTGACAAGGTGTTGGTCACGTCAGAGTACGCGAGGATGACGCCAAAATAAGTGATGATGAAGATGAATTATATCGTTGATCAAATATGCCCATCGAAAGACATTTAATCCTTCCATAGACCCACAATTACGTGAAATTTTATACAGAGGGTTGTAACATACATAACATACTGACGCTTTGCTCCAATGTACAACAGTCTATACATAGAAAGTCATTGAAACTGGCACGCGTTAGCGGAGAAGTGTGCAAGGCAGCTGACTGAGGGACATGCAATGACACAGCCTCAAAGACAGTGACACAAACGTCCATCAAGAAGTCAATGAACGCAAAAGGAAGCAAAGGTTTACATGACACCCATCCACTCTTAATACGATTACATGCAACGCAAACCAGGCGTAAACACTGATCCACATCTGTCCTGTTTACTGACTGCCCGCTGCTCATGATGAGGATGAGGGTTATAAGTATTATAAGCTTTTCTGCCAACGCAAGATTATTTAGAATATTCATGTAAAAAAATTGAAAAGAGGATACTGCTGCTCGGAGATTCAGGGTATTCACATTCTTCATCACACACACACACACACACACACACACACACACACACACACACACACACACACACACACACGCACGCACGCACACACACACACACACGCACACACCCACACACACGCGCACACACACAAATACACACACACGCACGCACACACACACCTACATGCATGCAACAATGCACAACATGAAATTCAATAGTACAGGTAATGTAGCCACTGTAAATACAAATGATGCTCAAGAGGTAAGCCAGGCAAGTGTGAAACCAGGAAAATGGAAAGCTGAGAAAATGAGTGTGTATGAAAGCAACATTGATGTAGGCAAGGTAAATGGGATAATAGCAAATATAGATGAATTATCTGTTGATGATATTAATCAGGAACTAAAGCAAATTTTGATTGAGCCTGCACTTACAACCTTTCCACAATATAAGAGGAAAACATATCTAAAAAAGAGTAATAATGCCACCTTAGAGGGCTATGATAATCAGTGTTGGAAAGTAAGAAAAGAATATCACAAAGCCAGGCATAAGTACAATTTGCATAGGAATAGGGTACATTTTAATACTATGATTGAGAAAAGCAAAAGATACAAAGGTGAATTAAAAAGAGTAAAATCTAAAGAAAGGACAAACTTAATAAAGGAACTTAGAAAAAACAGAAGCTGTGACCCTAAAGCATTCTGGAAAATCCTAAATGCTAAAAAAAAGAACAGTAAGATTCCCATTACACTAAACAATTTTTATGAGCATTTTAAACAGCTTGCCAGTGATGACAGTAATTCTAACATTGCAATAAACACAATCACAGATTATGATAACAACACTGACCCCTTACCAATACTTAATGACCCCATAACTGAGGAAGAGGTGAAGAGAAACATTAAGAAACTAAAGAACGATAAAGCCCCAGCAACTGACATGATATTAAATGAATATATTAAAAGTACTCAGCACATTCTGTTCCCTCTATATGTCAAGCTATTTAATAAGATACTTGATAGTGGTATCATGCCATCTGAGTGGCTGGTTGGTATGGTAGTGCCACTCTATAAGAACAAAGGAGACATTCAAGACGCCAATAATTACCGGGGCATCACCCTGCTTAGCTGCCTGGGTAAATTGTTCACCTCTATACTCAATGATAGACTAACTAAATATTCTGATACTAGCAATATTATTAATGAAACACAAGCTGGTTTTAGGCATGAGTACTCTACTTTAGACCCTATATTTTTGCTTAAATGCGTAATTGATTTGTTCAACTGGAGAAAAAAGAAGCTTTTTTGTTTATTCGTAGACTACAAGAAAGCCTTTGATATGGTGTGGCGTGAGGGTTTGTGGTACAAGCTAGTGAGGGAGAAAGTGAATGGGAAAATACTTAATGTAATCAGAAATATGTATAGTAACATCAGGTCTTGTGTAATGCTAAACCAAGAGATGTCTGATACATTTGTATGCAACATGGGAGTAAGGCAAGGGGAAAATTTGTCGCCCCTGCTTTTCGCTTTTTACATTAATGATATTGAAAGTAAATTACTTGAATGTAACTGCAATTTTCTAGATTTTGGTCATGATTTGATAAACTCCTATTTGAAACTTTTTGTTCTAATGTATGCAGATGATACAATTATATTATGTGACAGTGAGGAAGGAATGAAGCAGGCTCTGATAGCATTGTATACTTACTGTAATGAGTGGAAGTTAAAGATTAATTGTAACAAAACAAAAATAGTGGTGTTCAGTAGGGGAAAAAACTCATCTAAGTAATTATAAATTTGAATTTGGTTATGAAAAAGTTGAGGTGGTAGAAGATTACAAGTATCTTGGTGTATTATTTAATTACAATGGCAGGTTCCGTAAAGGAGAGCTAGATTTGAAAGAACAAGCAACAAGAGCAATGTATTCACTAATAGGTAATGCAGAAAGTTTGACTTGCCAGTTGATATGCAGTTGGAATTATTTAATACCATGGTGTTACCAGTACTGACCTATGCAGCTGAGATTTGGGGAGACTATAGGATTAGAGAGCTAGAGATATTACACTTAAAATTCTTAAAACAGATGTTGTGTGGTTCATAAAAACGCTAGCAATGATATGGTATATGGTGAACTTGGAGTGTACCCACTGGAAATTCATATAAAGTGCAGAATGTTAGGTTACTGGTCTCGGCTAATTTCAGGTAAAAACACTAAATTATGCTATATAATGTATCAATGTTTGTTGCATTTGGATATGTTAGGGTTATACACTTCTCCATGGGTTGCCTGCATTAAGAATATATGTAATGAGTGTGGTATGTCAGGGATGTGGTTATCACAAAATGTGCCCAACACTACATGTTTAAGAAAGCAGTTGAAGTGAGATTAAAGGATCAGTGGATTACTACCTGGCATCATAATTTATCAACAAAATCGTTATGCAGTAACTACAATATATTTAAGCAGATTTATGGTATGGAGGTGTACCTCGTCAAACTACCGAAAAGTATTCGCATCCAGGTAACTAGATTCAGAACAAGCAACAATAGACTACCAATAAATGTTGGTAGATACACAGGTGTAAACAGAGAAGATCGTCTTTGTAGCAAGTGTATTGCTAATGTTGTAGGAGATGAATTTCATGTCCTATTCGAATGTACTAACGAGGAAATTGTAAGGCTGCGGGATATGTATATCCAGAAATACTACACAATTAGGCCAACGCATTTTAAGTATGTTGCGTTAATGCAAAGTACCAGTGTGAATGTTTTGAAGAACTTGTCATTATTCATCAGATCAATTTTGAGCATGTTTAGATAAGCTAACAAGTATATCTGATTATTAGTTATCTTTATATATATTTTTCTAGGTGTCACTTAGTTTTGGAAATTGACAATTGGATTTCTCCTAACTTTTAGTTTACGTAGTACTTATCTGTATGTGCATGTATGCACACTTATCTTATTGGTATCGTTTGAAATGTCCTGCCAAATGTATTGTATTTTATAGGAGCTGTGCTCCATACTTTATTTATAAAGTCTGAGCAATAATAAATTCTATTCTATTCTATTCTATTCTATTCACACACACACACAAGTGGGATCTGGCTGTGTTTCAGGCAGGCTCGGCGCAAAGATCTTGGAACCCTTAGGAGTAGTACAGATAGGATCTAGCTCGGATATAGGAACCCTCCTTGCAATAAAGGTGTTTGCCGAGGAGTTACCTTTGCAAATTGACACTAAACAACAGGGCGCGCTAACTCCAACCTCCCCTCCCGAGGATGCACTAACTCCAACCTCCAACTTATGTTACATTGGAACTAGTGCCTAATGTGAGGTTACTTCAGAGCTCGCGAACCTTGGTTTGGTGTACGAGTGCATAGCACGTGAAAAATGCCGCTTGCATATCTAGTTTTCTCGAGCGTGGCCTGGGTCATAGGGGTGATGCTGGCCGGGGTCCTGCTTTGGCTGATCACCACCTTAATGGACTGTCACTGTGGCCCCAGACGGGAACCTGATCGCCTGATATGGGCCATCCTTGGCGTCATGGGGTCCATCCTGGCGGTGGTGGTAGGCTGGGTGGCTCTCGTAGCCTACCTCGACTTCACCCTCGTGGACGACGGAGTCCTGTGGACCGTCCGTCAGTGGGTGAAGGGCGACGGCCTCTGGTGGCTGGGCCCGTTCAAGCCACCCAGTGTAGATAACATCTACACGGCTTGCACGCCACCCAGGGGTGGCTGGTGGGCCTGGCTGCCAGTGGTAGGGCGTTGCATAGCCCACCACCAAAGGGTGAGGTACGAACTCTGCCGCCTCAACACCCTGCGGGAGATGGAGGAGACATACACTGAGTTCTCCCAGGAGTGTCTTCTGTGGTGGGGCATCGGCAGCCTCATCCTGGCTGTGGTGTGTGCGTGGTGGTACATCTTCATGTCCTTCGGAGGAGACGAGGCCGCCACCCAACACCCAAAGCCCTCCCCCTCCCCTCCACCACAGCACTTTACGACAAAGCCCAGGACAATAGCCTCCCCCATCACAAGCCACGGCCACCATTTTATACCGTTAGTGGTCAAGACGGGACAACAACTTCCTGCCCAGGCAAAGAAGAAGGGCAAATTCTTAAATAGAAGATTTAAGAAATTCTTCACAAAAAATTATATTGGACGAAATATTCTGGGTTTCATGAAGGATTTGAAGGATGCTTTCTATGATGATATCAAGAAAAACATCATTAGAATCAACAAAACCCGCAAGTTAAGAACAAAAATATCAATCTAAAGAAATCTAAATCGCAATCTAAAGAAAACCGCGGCTAGATTTGCGCCACATTAACCCCCCTCAGCCGCAGCCGCTCAACCCCACAAACTGCAATCAACCCAAAAAGCAGCCCGCTACCACTCCCCTGAAATACAAATCCCCATCCACCCCCATGTTGCAACCCCCCAGCACTCCCCTAAAACAGCAATCCCCCATCCACCCACAAGCTGCAACCCCCACCACTCCACTAAAACAACAATCCCCCCTTCCACCCACAAGCTGCAACCCCCACCACTCCACTAAAACAGCAATCCCCATCCACCCCCATGTTGCAACCCCCACCACACCCCTAAAACAGCAATCCCCCATCCACCCCCATGCTACAAACACCCACCACTCCCCTACAACATCAATCCCCATACTCCCAATCCCCATGTTGCAACCCCCCCCTACTCCCCAAAAACAGCAATCCCCATCCACCCCCATGTTGCAACCCACCACCTCTCCCCTAAAACAGTAATCCCCATCCACCCCCATGTTGCAATCTCCCTACTCCCCTAAAACAGTAATCCCCATCCAACCCCATGTTGCAACCCCCACCACTCCCTAAAACAGCAATCCCCATCAACTCCCATGCTGCAACCCCACCATCCCCCTAAAACAGAACAGCAATCCCCATCCAACCCATGATGCAACCCCCCACCTCTCCCATAAATCAGTAATCCCCATCCACCCCCATGTTGCAAGCCCCCACTCCCCTGAAACAGCAATCCCCATCCACCCCCATGCTGCAACCCCCACCTACCCCCTAAAACAGCAATCCTCATCCACCCCATGCTACAACCCCCACCATCCCCTAAACAGCATCCTCATCCACCCCCATGCTACAACCCCCACCATCCCCTAAAACAGCAATCCCCATCCACCCCCATGCTACAACCCCCCACCTACCCCCTAAAACAGCAATCCTCATCCCCCCCATGCTACAACCCCCACCATCCCCCTAAAACGCAATCCCCATCCACCCCCATGTTGCAACCCCACCTACCCCTAAAACAGCAATCCCCCATCCACCCCCCTGTTGCTTCCCCCACCACTCCCCCAAAACAGCAATCCCCATCCACCCCCATGTTGCAACCCCCACCACTCCCCTAAAACAGCAATCCCCATCCACCCCCATGTTGCAACCCCCACCATCCCCCTAAAACAGCAATCCCCATCCCCCCATGTTGCAACCCCCCCATCACCCTAAAACAGCAATCCCCATCCACCCCCATGCTACAACCCCACCTACCCCCTAAAACAGCAATCCTCCATCCACCCCCATGTTGCAAACCCCCCCACTCCCCTAAAACAGCAATCCCCATCCACCCCCATGCTACAACCCCCCACCACTCCCCTGAAATAGCAATCCCCCATCCACCCACAAGCTGCAACCCCCCACCACTCCCCTAAAACAGCAATTCCCCATCCACCCCCATGTTGCAACCCCCCACCACTCCCCTGAAACAGCAATCCCCATCCACCCCCATACTACAACCCCCCACCTACCCCCTAAAACAGCAATCCCCATCCACCCCCATGCTACAACCCCCCACATACCCCCTAAAACAGCAATCCCCATCCACCGCCATGCTACAACCCCCCACCTACCCCCTAAACAGCAATCCCCATCCACCCCCATGCTGCAACCCACCACCACTCCCCTAAAACAGCAATCCCCATCCACCCCAATGCTGCAACCCACCCCCACTCCCCTAAAACTGCAATCCCCATCCACCCACAAGCTGCAACCCCCCACCACTCCCCCTAAAACAGCAATCCCCCATCCCCCACAAGCTGCAACCCACCACCACTCCCCTAAAACAGCAATTTCCCATCCACCCCCATGCTGCATCTCCCCCAACACCCTCTTAAGCAAACATCCCCCATCCACCCACAAGCTGCAGACCTACACCACTCCCCTTAAACAGAACCCCCCATCTACCCCCTAATTGAAGCTTCCCACTACACCCATTGTATACAGGAGAACCCCCATCTGCTAACAAATTGAAGCCCCCATCCCCCCTAAACAACAGTCCCCCCAATCCATACCTATTTAAACAGCAATTCATCCATCCACCCCTAAGATGAAGCCTCCCTAACCACCTTAAACAGCAATCCCCCATCCATCCATCCCCAAGCTGCAGCTCCCCACCCATTTTAAAAAGCAATCTCCCCATCCACCCCCATTATAATTTTCGCTATCATTATTACTACTATTGTTATCATTAATAGTATTAGTTCATCTTATATACTATTAAGAATACTATTACTGGTACTAAAACAATTACTACTACAACTGTTGCTAATACTACTACAACTCACCACGATCGTAGCTGCTGCTTGCATTTTCACATCATTACTGACATTATTATGATGATAGAATAATAGTTAGATCATAGAACATTAGAATGTTCACCAGTCACCCACACAGCTATAACAGACCCAAACAGGCAAAAAGATTCGAGACTTCGTATCATTACCAGATCTCAACGAGCAAACTGTTAATATTACAATTACATACAGTATACTACAGATAGGTAAGCATTAATTAGATAAGGTTGCAATCAGTCACCAACCCTCTCCCTCCTATTAACCCCTTGAGGCCTAGAACGTAATTTCCATTGTAATTTGGGTACCATTAGACGAATATTTAGTTAATATAAGCAATATTATATAGATATGACCTGTTTAGTATCCTTGTCCACTAGCTAATTTGGTATATGAAATTACTTTTCGAAATTTGATGGCTCGACAACAGACAATTTTATATAGCCAAGAAAAGATCTGGGCGTGAAGGGGTTAAAGTAGAAACACATTTGGCCACCATGCAATAAGAGTGTCCACGGGCATCCTCACGGGGCCCGCATGCATGTAGATATGGGCCCTTGATTCGGTAGTACCAGTAATGATATAAAAAAATAATTCAAGGAGTAATCTTAGGAAACCTCAAACCATGGCACTTGCAATATGTTATGGTGATAGCAAAAAAAGTACCCAGAAATCTCCACGATCCAAATCATCCACAAGACCATTGTTCCCTAGAGGTTGAGGTACTAAAGCGTAGGCTGTGAGGACCAAGGTCAAGAAGGCTGGTGGGTTGACCTGTCTTTCTTGACCTTGGTTAGGTCTCCTGTGTTGACGTAACTTTAGGCACCATAAGACAGGTACAAAAGACAGGTGGAATGCCGCAGGAATACTCTAGGCTTAACTTATTGTGAAAGAAACCTATGAAGAGAACAACCTATACACAAAACCACTCCCAAAGATTGGTAGATTGTGCAAAATACAACCTTGGTCTGTGATGAACAACTAAAAAAATGAAAATATTAATTTCATAGGATTCGTTCTAAAATAATAATCAACCCAGCGTTGGGCCCCAGACATAACTACGTCAGGGTTTGTTTACACGGGCTTGGGGGGAAAGGCGGGGTCGCCGGGGTGACCTACGAAGGGAAAACTACGGCGATGGAAAAATTTCGAGTTTTTTTTCCAAAATTGATACTCCGGGTGCTATATTACTGGTCTTTTCCGCTGACAACACTATAGAAAAGACCTGAGGTAAGGCTGATGTGAAAGGGGCTTCAAACAAGAAAAACAGAGTAAAACAGAGCTCGTCAAAAGGTAAGAAACTGGTAGTAGAATGTGTCCCTCCCACTTGCTTATTTTTAATAGACTCTGTGTGACGTTTTCCGGGTTTTAGAACCCTCTCCCCACTAAACCATACCTCGGTCTTCTCTAGTGTTGTCAGCGAGCACGGAAAATATAGCACCGGGGAATATAAATTTTTTGCCAAAAAAACTCAATTTTTTTCATGTCGTAATTTCTTTTTGTAGGCTGTACAATTCGGGTTTTAGTTTTTAAAAATCCCTTTAATTGATTTCCCTTTTTTCTTGTTTTTGAGTGTAGTGCTACATCAGGTTTAAGGTTACTTGACACCAAAATGGGAATATCTTGAGTCTATCCCAAACCATCACAACCCTTTGCTTGATTTATCTTATTACTCCATCCAAAACAAGTTGCATAACCACGGTGACTTCCCCATCCTTCCCCAGATACCGAGGTTTTGTGTCTACCAAATTTTTTTTCCCTACACAAGGGGAAAGCTCGCCGAAGAAATGGTTGGGTTTGGTATGGGTCTTTTTCGCCTACAATAGTCTTTCGCCATCCCATAGTCATTTCGCCCAAGTCATTTCGCCACCATGGAGTCATTTCCCCCACACATGGATCATGGAGCTAGGAGGTTAGGTTAATTTGTTTGTGTGTCGAGAACCCCCAACCCCCCCGTAGGGGGTTAGGTTGATTTCTTTAGGTTATTTTAGGGTGGGTTTAGTTTTGGGTTTGGGTTTAGATTTAGTTAGGTTAGGTTGGTTAGATTAGTTTTGGTTAGGTTAGGATGGGGTTAAATTTGGTTAGGTTGGTTTATCGGTGGGTAACCCCCCTGCGGGGGTGGGTTTAATTTTTGGGTTAGGTGGTTTTTTTTGGGTTTAGGGAAATTTTCATCTTTTCGCCCACAAACATTTCGCCCACTTAAGCAATTCGCCCCAAAAAGTCAATTCCCCCACTCAAAAGTCAATTCGCCCACACGATCCTGTCACGGAGTCATGTAATATATCTTCTCTGGCAGAAAGGGAAATGAACCACCATAACCCTTGGGCGAAAGACGGTAAAATTCTGTGTTTCCCCATACTCTCCCATTCCCCAAACAATTTTGGGGGACCTGTAGGAATGCGGGGTTTTCGGGGGGGAAACAAATTATTCGTGGGAAACTCGAAATTTAAGAGTTGTGTAGGGGGGTAAATTCCCTAGATCTGGGGTAATTTCCTTTATATCTAGAGAAAAGCCTACCAAAAAAAAAATAACCTAACCAAAAAATTAACCTACACTAGCAGGGGCTTGACCCCCCGAAACCTAATTAACCAAATAAAATTTCCCTAACCTAACCAAATCTAATCTAACCAAACCCTAACCAAATCTAATAGGTTAGTTTTTGGTTTAGGTTATTTTGCTTAGGTTAGTTTTGGGTTTGGGTTTAGGTTATCGGTGGGTAAACCCCCCCTGCAGGGTAGGTTAATTTTTGGTTGGGTTAGGTTTTTTGGGGTTTAGGCAATTTTCTCTAGATAAAGGAAATTACCCTAGATCTAAAAAATTTTTACCCCCCTTACAAAAACTTTTTAAATTTACTGTTTCCGACGCAAATTTTTTCCCCCCCCGAAAACCCCGCATCCCACAGGTCCCCAAACTTTTTTTGGGGGAAGGGGGAGGTATGGGCAAAC
>JACEEZ010022983.1:0-17500 GCA_016584305.1 Chionoecetes opilio | reverse complement strand
GTTATTATGTTATGCCTTCAAGGTATAGTCTCTCTCATACAGGACACACTCTTTCACGCCCATGGACACAATAAAGCTTTCATCTATAATAATATAATCGAAAGTGTGTGCGTGTGTGTGTCTGTGTGTGTGTCCGCTATAGGTTACGCCCCCAGTGGCGCAATCCCATCATATGGCACAGTTTTGGAACCAGGTTGACCAGGGGAAGGTTTTAAGACAACTTTGGGGATGATCCGATCACTTTTTAATGATTTTTTTTTTTTTTTAGTATTAGCGAGAATTGTGAATTTTTATTTTTTATTTTACGCGAGATATTTTGCATGAAAAAAGGAAGATACCGAAACGAACTCACGATAGTTTCCAGTGAAAGTCAGCTTTGCCATGTCAATCAACAAGTCACAAGGCCAATCACTGAAGTATGTTGGACTTCCGCTACTTAAAACCTTGCTTCTACCATGGCAGCTCTATGTTGGATGCTCAAGAGTGGGAGATGGCAGCAATACATCATAAAGGCTCTTTATCCTCACACCCAACAAAAAGACCAAGAACATTGTCTATCCTGCTGCTTTGCAGTAATATTTTGTCAGATTTTGTGATAGCCCAGAAATTATTCTGTGAGATTAAACTCATGGTTGTGTGAAATACATTATCATTAAAATACAAGTGTTACAATTATTGGGCCGAAGCCCCACCAAAAGCCCTCCGCAGGAGCTAGCCAAAAAGTCAGCCCGGAGGGCGGCTTTTCGGCTAGTATCTTATAAATGGCACCAGCTCAACCTCAATGACTGAGCGCAACAGAATAAGTCATAACCATGCCCTTAAAATGTCTTAAACACCACTTGTTATGAGGGCAGACAGGCCGACGCGAGTTAGTCCCTTGAGATCCAGAATGTAATATTCATTGTAATTTGGGTACCATTAGACGTTTTTAGTGAATATAAGCAATGTTTTATAAATATGACCTGTTTAGTGTCCTTGTTCACTAACTCATTTGGTATATTTAGTTACTTTTCGTAATTTTATGGCTAATAACACAAGATTTTATCTAGCAAAGGAAAGATCTGGCCGTGAAGGGGTTAAATGTCTCAAACGCCACTTGTTATGAGGGCAGACAGGCCGGCGCGAATTAAGGAAAAGTTAAAAAAAATTCTTAAGTAATGACATTAGTAAAGCCGCGAAAAAAGGTGAGCAGAGGAAAGAGTAGCATCTCGAATCAGATCAGTGATGTTGTCGGGGTGTTGCCTTGGTTCCATGAAAATTCCACCCAAGAAAATTCCACAAACGAAAATTCCACCCAGAAAATTCCACCCAAGAAAATTTCACCCATGTAAATTTCCACCACAGAAAGTTCCACCCACAATGCGTGAAATTAGTATAGAAGGTGTACTTGCTTTTTTTTTTTTTTTTTTTTTTTTTTGTTTTTTTTTGTTATCCCCTTTATTGCTCGTAGGCTATAAATGTACCTCCGATATCTGTGGGTCGCAGCCTGTCAGTGAGCGGAGTAATTGCTTATAGTGACACCTACCCATTTTTATATTTTAACAGGCAGGCCATGTAAGCTCACTGTGTCCACAGGCACAAGGCCATTAATAGATGCACAATACACGAGCAGACATGAGGGTGCTTTTAAGTCACCAGCGAGACCTTAGTGGGAGCGAGCTGGGATCGAAACAGGGTCTCCTAGCACAGAACCCAGAGCTCTTAACCGCTCGGCCACGCCTCCCCTAAACACACACACACACACTCCCCTAGTGTGTGTGTGTGTGTGTGTGTGCGTGTGTGTGTGTGTGTGTGTGTATGTGTGCGCGTGCGTGCGTGCGTGCGCTCTTTTCGGTGTACCGAAGCTTTGGATTGTGAAATTAGTACCGGAAACTATAAACGCTTGTGAGTATGACATTCAAAGCTTCGAAGCAGAATCTTCCTCTGAAGGTATAGTAGGCTACTACTTCAGTTTCTCCCTACTCTGAATTACATTAAAACGTGCCCATTTATACCATATACCATGGCACTGACATTTATTAAAAGTGAAAAAGGAAAAAGAAAACTGTGTGATGAAGAAAACTACGTCTATGAGAAGCATCAAGACAATCCCACCAAAACAAAAACTTACTGGCGATGTGAACTATTTTATACAGGCTGCAAGGCCCGTATTCACACGCCTTACAACTGTGACGAGCCCGTCTCAGTGTTTCGATCAGGAAGTCATACTCATCCGGCTTCATGTGCTAAGGTAGAAGCATGGATTGCAGTAAATTCGATGCGCGATGCAGTGCATGCGGGTTGTGCAACATCAACAAGAGAATTAATAGCAGGTGCTACACAACCACTTCAGGAAGAAGCTAGATCGCAATTGCAAAATATTAACACGCTTTCTAGGACTATTCAAAACTGGCGACGGACTGCTTTAGGATATCCTGCACTTCCAGCATGTCGCACTGGATATGAAATCCCTGATTCATTTAAATATCTTGCTGATGGTTCCAGTTTCTTGGCGTTTGAATAGTGGCATTGATGACGTGCATCGAATACTAATATTTGCAACAGATTCTGGCTTGGATGAATTAGCAACAAGTAACTCATGGGCTTGTGATGGAACATTCAAAGCAGCACCAAACCTTTGAACCCAGCTTTTTACGGTTCATGCTATCATTAATGATTCATGTCTCCCACGTGTGTTTGCTTTGCTTCCTAATAAAAAAGAAGCTACCTATCGAAGACTATTTTCGGCTATTTCTAACTTACGTCCAAATAGTCGACCAGTTCAGTGCATCATGGATTTTGAGATGCTACACACTGCTTCACAACGGTTTTTCACAGTGCTGTAGTTTCTGGTTATTTGTTTCATTTTGGTCAATCTTGTTGGCGGAAGATATGTCAAATTGTTTAAAAAAGAGCAGTACAACAATGACCCTTCTTTTGCTCTTAAAATAAAATGCTTTAGTGGCTTGGCATTTCTACCGCTCGAGGACGTTGTTGATGCATTCGAGCTTCTGTCTGATGATGAAGTTATACCAGCTGAATTCATTACATACTTTGAAGGCGCCTACATTGGTATTCAACGGGGAAGGGGCGAACGACGAAGAAGAGTAGAACCTCTTTTCCCCATTGAAGTGTGGAACGTAACAAAGCGTACTCTGAATGACCAACCTAGATAATAAATGCTGTAGGGTAAGGTTTTCACAGTGCACTAAGAAGCGTCTATACAAGTCATGCCCCGAATATGTGGATAGCTTGTGATGCACTACAAAAAGAAGAAGCCATTCACACAAACAAGATTAATTGCACGTCCGAAGAGGGATGAGTCAAAACGAAAAAAATTAGCTAAGACTATAAACAAAAGACTGAAAAACCCCTCGTTAGAAACTAATCGTGGATACTCATGGAGTTTTCTGCAACGGGCGTTTGCACATATCTTCATTAACTCACATAGACGTTAAATAAATACATTGAAAAAGTAGTTTATGTCTGCCTTAAGTTTTTAACCTCGATTTATTAACACTGGACTTTTTAACACCTGGTAAACATTTTGGGTTGTCTGGAAAGTAAAGCAATAAAATTGAAGTTTTTAAAACATGTTGTATGCATTATTACCCATATATCATTTTGTGGTGGAACTTTTTCTTGGGTGGAATTTCTGGGTGGAATTTCGTAGGTGGATTTGTCTTTTGGTGGAATTTTCTGCACACCGAACTGGCACGCGTTTGACGGAGAAGTGTGCAAGCAGCTGACTGAGGGACAGCAATGACAACAGCCTCAAAGACAGGACACAAACGTCCATCAAGAAGTTCAATGACGCAAAAGAAGCAAAGGTTTACATGACACCCATCCCTCTTAATACATTACATGCAACGCAAACCAGGCGTAAACACTGATCCACATCTGTCCTGTTTACTGACGACCGCTGCTCAGGATGAGATCAGGATTATATTATTATCAGGTTTTCTGCCACGCAAGATCATTTAAAATATTCATTAAAAAAAATTGAAAAGAGGATACTGCTGCTCGGATTCCGGATTAATACACATGCTTCATCACGCGAGCTCAAAACGCCGCCCGCCCGCCCGCCCGCCCGCCCGCCCGCCCGCACCGCCCGGAACGCGGCGGGCGGGCGAAACAGCAATCCCCAATCCACCCCCTGTTGCACGCCCCACCACTCCTCTAAAACAAGCATCCCCATCCACCCCATGTTGCAACCCCCACCACTCCCTAAAACAGCAATCCCCATCCACGGTCCCCATGTTGCACCCCCACATCCCCCTAAAACAGCAATCCCCATCCACCCCCATGATGCAACCCCACCACTCCCCTAAAACAGCATGCCCCATCCACCCCATGTTGCAACCCCCACCACTCCCCTAAAACAGCAATCCCCATCACCCCAGATGCACCCCCACCACTCCCCTAAAACAGCAATCCCCATCCACCCCCATGTTGCAAACCCCCACATTCCCCTAAAACAGCAATCCCCATCCAACCCCAATTGTTGCACCCCCCCATTCCCTAAAACAGTTAATCCCCATCCACCCCCATGTTGCAACCCCACCATTCCCCCTAAAACAGCAAATCCCATCCATCCCCATGCTGGCAACCCGCCCACCTCCCCCCCTAAAACAGATATCCCCATCCACCCTCATGTTTTGCAACCCACCACCATCCCCCTAAACAGCAATCCACATCCACCCCCCATGTGGCACGCGCCCCTCCCTCTAAACAGCATCCCCATCCACGCCCCAGGTTTGCAACCCCCACCACCCCCTAAAAACAGCAATCCCCGATCCACCCCCATGATGCATCCCCCACCACTCCCTAAAACATCAAATCCCCATCCACCCCCATGTTGCAACCCCACTACTCCCCTAAAACATCATCCCCATCACCCCATGTTGCAACCCCACCACACCCCTAAAAGCAGATCCCCCCATCCACCCCCATGTTGCAACCCCCACCACTCCACTAAAACAGATCAATCCCCATCCACGCCCTGTTGCAACCCCCACCACTCCCCTAAAACAGCAATCCCCATTCATCCATGGTTGCAAACCGCCACCACTCCATAAAACAGCAATCCTCACCCACCCCATGTTAGCAAACCCCCACCACTCCCCTAAAACAGCAATCCCCATCCACCCCCATGGTTGCAACCCCCACCACTCCCCAAAAACACAATCCCCATCCACCCCCATGCTGCAGAGCCCACCCCTTATCCCATAAAACAGCAATCGCGCATCCACCCCCTGTGTCCAACCCTACCCCCCCTATCTGTCACATACTCCAATCCGCCATCCTCCCCCCATCGCTACAAGACCACCCACCAACCCCACTAAAACAGAATCCCCATCCACCCCATGCTAGCAACCCTCGGACCTCTCCACCACTCCCCTAAACAGCAATCACCATCCACCCCCATAGGCCGACAACCACCCACCTAGACGCCCCTAAAACGCAATCCACCATCCACCCCTAGGCGGCAAACCCCCAACCACGTCCCACTAAAACAGCATCCCCATCCACCACCCGCATGCTGTCATTGTACGCCACCAACACTAACTCTAAATACGCAATTCCCATACCACCCGCCATTGTTGCATCTCCCCCAACACACCTCGTGTAACCAAAACATCCTCCCATCCACCCACAAGCTGCACAACCTCCACGCACGTCCCCTTAAACAGGAACCCCCATCATAACCCCTACTTGAAAGCCTTCCCACTACAAACCATTTTATACTCAGGAGACCCCCATACTTCTCACAACTGAACCCCCCCATCACCCCCCGAAACAACAGTCCCCCCCCAATCCATACTATTTAAAAGCAATTCCGATGCCATCCACCCTAATGAAGCCTCCCTACCACCTTAAACAGCAAATCCCCCATCCCATCCTCCCCAGCCTGCAGCTCCCCAACCGCATTTTAAAAAGCAATCTCCCCATCCACCCCCATATCTAATTTTTCGCTATCATTATTACTACTGCATTGATCTATCATTATAGTCGTAGTTTCAATACTTATATCTAAAAATTAAGAATGAACATATTACCGGTACTAAAACAATTACTATGGTTACACTACTACTACTATACGTTTCTAAATAATACTACGACGCTCACCACGATCGTAGTGCTGCTTTGCATTTTCACATTATCAATATGTACCATCATTAACTGACATTATTATGATGTTGAGGTCATTAAAACATTTGAATGTTTCACTCAGGTCAACCCACTCTGCACCAGCTTAACAGACCCAACCAGGCTAACAAAGATTCGGATTTCCGGTATCATTTCCAGATCTCAACAAGCAAACTGTTTAATAGTACAATGACATACAGTAATACTACAGATAGGTAAGCATCAATTAATAAGTGCAATCCTCACACCTCTACCTCGTTGTAGTAGTAGAAAACACATTTAGCCACCAATGCAATAAGTGGTATGTCCACGGTCATCCTCACGGGGGCCCGCATGCATGTAGATATGTGCCCCTGATTCGCGTAGTACCAGTAATGATATTAAAACAAATCATCAAGGAGTAATCTTAGAAACCTCAAACCATGGCACTTGCATATGTTATGGTGAAAACACAAAAAAAGTACCCCAGACACTCTCCACAATCCAAATCATACCACAAGTACCAGATATCGTTTCCTTAGGGTTGAGGTACTAAAAGGTAGGCTGTGAGGACCAACGTCAAGAAGCATGTGGGTGACCTGTCTTGTCTTGACCTTGGTTAGATGATCTCCTGTGTTGACAGTAACTTTAAGCGACCCATAAAGACAGACAAAAGACAGGTTGGCAATGCCAGCAGGAATACTGGTAGGCTTAACTTATTGTGAAAGAAAACCTAGGAAGAGAAACAACCTATACACAAAACCACTCGCCTAAATGTTGTAGCTTTGTGAAAAATACAACCTTTGTCTCGTGATGAGAAACTAAAAAAACCACTTACCTAGACTGTGTATATCTGCAAAGGTTTTAGTGTGCGGTAGCCTGTTCAAGCCGCAGTGCCATCACTATACTGTGCTGGGGGGGGGGGAGGGAAGGGAGGCCGTGACAAGTGTTGGTCACGTCCACAAGTAAGCGAGGATGCTGACGCCAAAATAGGTGATGATGAAGATGAATTTATATGCTGATCAAAAATGCACATCGAAAGACATTTAATTCTCCATAACCCACGAAATTACGATTAAATTTTATACAGAGGGTTGTAACATACAGAACATACTGACTCTTCTCCAATGTACAGATAGTCTATACATAGTAAAGTCATTGACCAACTGGGGTGTCCATGAAATTCCACCCAAGAAAAAATTCCCCACAAACGAAAATTCCAATTCCACCCAGAAAAATCACCAGCAAAATGTCACTCCTGTGTATTTCCACACACAGAAAGTTTCACCCACAATGCATGTGAATTTATATAGAAGGTGTACTTGCCTTGTGTGTTTTTTCCGTTTTTGTTTGTTTTTGTTTTTGTTATCCCTATTGCTCGTAGGCTAATAAATGTAACCATCGATATCTGTGGGTCGCAGCCTGTCAGTGAGCAGAGTAATTGCTTATAGTTGCCACCTACCCATTTTTATATTTTTAACAGGCAGGCCATGTAAAGTTCACTGTGTCCACAGGCACAGGGCTGCATTATAGATGCATACAATACAGCGAGCTAGACATGAGGGTGCTTGAAAGTCACCAGCCGAGACCTTCGTGGGAGCGAGCTGGAGCGAAACAGGGTCTCCTAGCACAGAACCAGAGCTCTTACCGCTCGCCACACCTCCCCTAAACACACACACACACTCCCTTAGTGTGTGTGTGTGTGTATGATAGTGTGTGCGTGCGCGCGTGCTGCGTGCGTGCGCTCTTTCGGTGTACTCGAAGCTGTGGATTGTGAAAATTAGTAAAAGTACAGGGCAACTATAACGGGCTTGGAGTTGGACATTCAAGCTTCGAGCAAGAAGCTTGCCTCTGAAGCATATAGTAGGCTACTACTTCAGTTTTCTTCCCTACTACTCCATTACATTAAAACGTGCCCATTTATACCTATACCATGGCACTGACATGTATTAAAGTGAAAAAGGAAAAAGAAAAACTGTGTGGATGAAGAACTACGTACTTGTCAGAAACTCAAGACAATCCCACAAAAACAAAAACTTAACTGGAGAAGTGAACACATTTTATAGCAGGCTGCAAGGCCCGTAATTCCACACTATGTGCCTTACAACTGTGACGAGCCCGTCCAGTGTTTCCATCAGGAACGTCATACATCATCCGGCTTCATGTGCTAAGGGTCTGAAGCATGGATTGCAGTAAATTCGATGCGCGATGCAGTGCATGCGGGTTGCTATGCAAATCAACAAGATAATTTAATAGCAGGTGCTACACAACCACTTCAGGAAGACACGACTAGATCGCAATTGCAAAATATTAACAACTCTTTCTAGGACTACTTCAAACCTGGCGACAGGACTTGCTTTAGGATATCCTGCACTTCCAGCATGTCGCACTGGGATATGGAAATCCCTGATTCATGTTAAATATCTTGCTTTATGGTTTTCCAGTTTCTTGGCGTTTTGATACAGTGGACATTGATGACGTGGCATCGAATACTATATTTTGCAAACGTATTCTGGCTTGGATGAATTAGCAACAAGTAACTCAATGGGCTTGTGAAAAAAAAAAATCTAAAAATGGAACATTCAAAGCCAGCACCAAGCCTTTGAAACCCACTTTGTTACGGTTTTCATGCTATCATTAATGATTCATGTCTCCCACGTGTGTTTGCTTTGCTTCCTAATAAAAAAGAAGCGACCCCTATCGAAGACTATTATTCGGCTTATTTTTAAACCTACGTCAAATAGTCGACCAGTTCAGTGCATCATGGATTTTGAGATGCTATACACACGTGCTTTCACAACGGTTTTTTTTCCGTGCTGTAGTTTCCTGGTTATTTGTTTTCTTTTTGGGTCAATCCTGTTGGCGGAAGATATGTCAAATTGTTAAAAAAGAGGCGTACAGCATGACCCTTCTTGTTGTCATCCTTAAAATAAAATGCTTTAGTGGCTTGGCATTTCTCTCCGCTCGAGGACGTTGTGGAGGCATTCGTCGAAGCTTACTGTCTGATGATGAAGTTATACCAGCTGAATATACATTACAACTTTGAAGCGCCCTACTTGTATTCACAAGCGGGTGACACATGGCCGAACGACTAAGAAAGAAGAACCTCTTTTCCCAATTGAAGTGTGGGGAAGTACGAAAGCGTGTACTCTGAATGGGACCAACCTAGTGACTAATAATGCATGGAAGGTTTTCACATGTGCACTAAGGTCGTCTATAACATAGTATGCACCCGAACTATGTGAGAGCTTTGTGATGCACTACACAAAACAAAAGCCCTCACCACAAACAAGAATTATTGCACGTCCGAAGCAGGAGATGACAGAGTCAAAAACGAAAAATACAGAACTATAAACAAAAAGACTAAAACCTCGTGGGACTATCGTAGGACATCATGGAGTTTCCTGGAAGGCGTTGCACATCATCTTCATTAAACTAAGCTTTTGTTAAATAAATACAATGAATAAGTAGTTATGTCTGCCCTTAATTTATCTAAACCTCTGTTTGTTAACCGTGTGTTTTGAACCCTAGTGTACCATTTATCGTCGGTGTGGTCTGGAAAGTAAAGCAATAAAAGGGAAAGTTTTTAAACATTTTGTATGCATTATTGTCCCAGATAATCATTGTGGTGGAACTTTCTGTGGTTGAAATTTACATGGGGTGAAATTGTTCTTGGGATGTGGAATTTTTTGGGTGGTCAAATTTTCTTTGGTGGAATTTCTATTGTGGAATTTTCTGCACACACGAAAACTGGGCCGCGTTGCGGCAAGAAGTGTGGCAAGGCAGCTGACCTGAGATGGCTGGCAGCGAACTGGCAGCTGTGACCATGCAATGACACAGCCTCAAAGACAGGGACACAAACGTCCATCAAGAAGGTCAATGAAAGCAAAAGAAGCAGGTTTTACCAAACACAAATGCGAGACACCCATCCACTCTTAATACGAATTACATGCAACGCAAACCAGCGATAAACACTGTTCACATCTGATATCCTGTTTACTTGACTGCCCTCTGCTCATGTGACCAGATGAGGATTTAGATTATTATAATGTTTCTTCTGCCACGCAGATGCATTTAAAATACTTCTATAAAAAAATTGAAAAGAAGATACTGCTGGCTGCGGAGATGTCAGGGTATTCACATTCTTCATCACGCGAGCACGCACCGACGCACGCACGCACGCCACGCAGCAGCACAAAAAGTGGACCCCCTCCTCCCCAAAAACACGCATCGCACGCACGCACGCCACATCACGATATAGGTGAGCACGCACGTCAGCGCACGCACGCACGCACTGCACGCGACGCACGCACGCACGCCACGGCACGCACTCCGCAAGCCTCACGCGACGCAGCGCCAAGGCACTCACGCACGGCACGCACGCACGCACGCACGCACGCACACACACACACACACACAACAATGTCACACACAGCACCACACACACACACACACACACACACACCACACACACACTCACCCACGATAATCAACACACACATGAGTCGAGCACACACACACACACAACACACACACCACACACACACACCACACACACACACACACACACGTACACACACACACACACACACACACACACACCACACACACACACACACACACCACACACACACACTACACACACACACACACACACACACACACAACCGCACACCGCCGATGGTCAGGTGATAGCGTTTCTGGTCTCTCACTTGTTGGGTATGCGGTTTCGAATCCTCGTCTCACGGGATTTTTCACTTGACAAATTCGGGAGGTTACTGTCCCCCCCTTGAGCAAGGGGATGGGGTGCGTGTGGTGTGTGAGGTCCCAGCATTACCCTAAGATCGGTAATAATGAGCTCCAAGCGTCGCTCTGAGAGGGTAAAACTGGTGCGATCGTGACCAGCTCGCGTAGTCAGGACCATGAGTGAATGACACACGTAGTACACACTACACTACACACACACATACACAATACACACACCACGCACGTCGGTCAGACGCACGCGACACTCACACCAAAAAAAACAAAAAAAAAACCCACAAGTGGAATCTGGCTGTGTTTCAGCAGGCTCGGCGCGAAGATCTGGAACCCTAGGTAGTACAGATAGGATCTAGCTTGGATATTGAACCTCTCCTTGCAACAAGGTGTGTTGCCGAGGAGTTCCCTTTGCAAATTGACACTAAACAACAGGGTGCGCTAAACTCCAACTCCCCTCCCGAGGATGCAACTAACCCAGGGGGGTCCAAGACCATCGCAAGTATGATGCATTGGAACTAGGTGCCTAACGCGAAGTTTAACTGCTTCAGATCTCGTGCGAACCTTTTGTTTGGGTGTATGCGAGTGCATAGAACGTGAAAATGCCGCTTGCATATCTGGTTTTCTCGTAGCCGTGGCCTGTGTCATGAGGGGTGATGCTGGCCGGGGTCCTGCTTTGGCTGATCACCACCTAATGGACTTTCACGGTGGCCCAACTGGAACCTGATCGCCTGAGATGTGGGCCATGCCTTGGTGCGTCATGGGGTCCGTCCTGGCGGTGGTGTAGGCTGGGTTGGCCTCTCGAGCCTACCTCGACTTCACCCTCGTGGACGACGGAAGTCCTGTGGACCGTCCGGTCATTGGGTGAGGGCGACGGCCTCTGTGGCTGGGCCGTTCAAGCCACCCAGTGTTAGATAACATTCTACACGGCTTTTGCACGCCACCCAGGGTGGCTGGTGGGCCTGGCTGCCGAGTGTTAGGGCGTTGCATAGCCCACCACCAAAGGAGTTGAGAGTACGAGACAGTGCCGCTTAAAACCCATGCGGGAGATGAGGAGACATACACTGAGTTCTTCCCAGGAGTGTCTTCTGTTGTGGGGCATCGGCAAGCCTCATCCTGGCTGTGGTGTGTTTGCGTGTGTTGTACATCTTCATGTCCTTCGAGAAGACGAGGCCGTCACCCAACACCCAAGCCCTCCCCTTACCCCTCCACCAAGCCCTTTAACGCCAAAGAGCCCATGACACATAGCCATGCCCAATCACAACCCACGGCCCCATTCATTCCGTTAGTGGTCAAGACGTGGACAACAACTTCCTGCCCAGGCAAAAGAAGGGTAAAAAAGAAAAAAACAAATTCTTAAATTAAAGATTTAAGAAATTCTTCACAAAAAATTATCATTGGACGCGAACTATTCTGGGTTTTTGCATGAAGGATTTGAGGATACTTTCTTAGAATGATATCAAGAAAACATCATATCAGAATCACAAAACCCGCAAGTTAAAACAAAAATATCAAATCCCAGGATATAGCCTCCCATCACAGTCCACGGCCACCATGTCATACCGTTTAGTGGTCAAGAACGGGACAGACACTTCCTGCCCAAGCAAGGAAGGCAAATTCTTTTAATAGAAGATTTAAAAATTCTTCACAAAAAATTACTGGACGAAATGATCTGGTTTTCATGAAGGATTTGAAGGATGCTGTTCCTATGATGATATCAGAAAAACATCATTTAGAATCAACAAAACCCGCAATTTAAAAACAAAACAAATCAAATCAAAAAGAAATCTAAATCGCAATCTAAAGAAAACCGCGGCTAGATTTTGCCGCCCACATTAATAACCCCCCCTCAGCCGCAGCCGCTCAACCCCACAAACTGCAATCACCCAAAAAGCTAGCCGATCCCTCCCCGTAAATATAAATCCCCATCCGCGCCCCATGGTTGCAACCCCCCCACCACTCCCTAAACGCAATCACCGCCATCCACCCACAAGCTGCAACCCCCCACTCCCCTAAAACAACAATATCCCCCATCCACCCACAAGCTGCAAACCCCACCACCTCCCCTAAAACAGCAATCCCCATTCCACCCCATGTTGCAACCCCCACCACTCCCCTAAAAACAGCAGAATCCCCCTCCACCCCATTCTACAACCACCCACCACCGCCCTAAAACAGCAATCCCCCATCCAACTCCATGCTACAACCACCCACCACTCCCTACAACAGCGATCCCCATCCACCCCCAATCCCATGTTTGCAGCCCCCACCACTCCCCCCAAAACAGCAATCCCCATCCCCCCCCATGTTGCATCCCCACAACTCCCCTAAAACAGCAATCCCCATCCACCCCATGTTCAACCCGCCACCTCTCACCTAAAACGTAATCCCATGCCACCCCCAGTTTTGCAAGGCCCCCACTCCCCTAAACAATAATCCCCCCCATCACCCCCATGTTGCAACCCCCACCACTCCCTAAGTAAACATCAATCCCAAACAGGAATAACCACGCCGCATGGACGCATGTTGGCAAACCGACCGACAACCGAAATCCCTAAGAATCAGACAATCCCCATCCAGCGTCTGAACCATTATTGCAAGACCAAGGGTCCCACCATCAAGACCGCTAGGATAACAGTGCAATCCCCATCGGCACAGGAAGGGGCCCCATGATGCAACCCCCCACCACTCCCGACTATATAAACAGGCAATCCCCGCTCCACGCCCACTGTTGGCAGGGGACCAGCCAACAGCACTCCCGCTAAAACGGCAATCCCCATCCAACCTCGCGATGTTGCAAGTGGGGCCCCACGACGCAACATAGCTACCCCTAAAAAGAGCAAGGGCGGAAGCCCATCCACTCGGCCAATTTTGCAACAGACGCACGCCATTCCCCTAATAAACAGCCCAATACCCCATGACCACCCGCCATGTTGAAGAGGAGACACCCCACCATCCCCACTAAAACAGCAATCCCGAGCATCCATCCCCGGCAGGGGTGATGAGCTTGCAGCCCGCACCCGATCACGCCTATTGGAGGAAAAACAGTCGCACATCCCACAATCCACACCTCACATGTTTGCAAGAACCCACCATCCATCGCCCCTAAGAAACATCAATCCCCCACGCATCCAACTGCCATGTTGCACGACCCCAGACACCGACCTGGAAGCACACGCTAAAGAAAGACAAGTCCACCATCCACAGCGTGCCCGGATAGTTGGCAATGTGACACCACACACCATGCCCCTCTAGAAACAGCAATCCCCATCCTAACGCGGACGACGCATGTTGCAGAAAACCCACCGACCGAATGCACCCTAGAAACGGCATCTTCCCCTCCCACCCCGTAGGGGAGTGTTTCACACCCCACACACCTATCAAAGAGCCCCTAAAACGAAGCAATCCCCATGGGCCAACCCATGTTGCAACCGATGCCCACCACTCACACTAAGAAACAGGAAGTCCCACATCCAAAGGAGGGAACCCCAGATGTTGCAGAAAGAGAACCCGCCGACAAGCACTGAAAGTATCCCACTAAAAACAGCAATATACCCCTCCACCCCCGATGTGTGCGGCGAAGGGACCCCCCCACAGACGAGTCAACCCAATAAAACAGCAATCCACCCATCCACGAACACACAGCAGATGAATATGCAACCCGCCGACCACTGCAGTCCCCTAAAACGCAAATCCCCATAGCCACGAGAAAAAAGCCACAGTATGGTTGCAACCAGCCTCACCCAAATCGCCGCTAAGGTAACAGCATCCCCATCCAACCACCGATTTGGCAAGAAGGAGGACCCGGGCCAACCACCAACAAAAATCGACCCATAAAACAGGCAAGATCCCTGCCATCCCACAGAGCCCCATGGTTTTGCAGGACCCCCACCGGACTCCATAAATAGCAGCAATCCCCATAAGCCACGGGCCCATGTTGCAACGCCCCAGACCACTCGGCCCTAAACAGCAATCGGGTCCCATGGTCATCCCATGTATTTGTCAACGCAGGGCGCGCACCACTACCCACTAAAACAGCAATCCTCATCCACGCACGCGAGTGGGTTGCAACCACAGCCACCCACTAGACTCCCCGTAAACAGTCGTATCCCGCCGATTACCACCCCATGGGGTTTGCAAACCCCCGACCACTCATCCCTAAAGACACACAGCAAAATCCCCCTCCAGCACCGCAACAGATAAGCTGCAGAGCCGGCGCCAACCCCTGGCCCTAAACAAGGCAAGTCCCGAGCCATACAGCGAACGTCCGCCATGTTGCAGGGCAAGCCCCTACCCGATCCGCCTAAAACAAGGGAGAGCAATCCCCGATGCCACGGGGAGCCCCATGCGTTACAACCACCCACCAACGCCCTAAGACAGCAATCCCCATCCCCCCACCATGCGGCAACTCCATCACCACTCCCACTAAAACAGTACATCCCCCCCTATCCACCCCATGCTCAACCCCACCCATACCCCCCTAAAACAGCAAATCCCCATCCACCGCCCATGCTGGACCGTCACCACCACCTCCCCTAAAACAGTCAATCAGCCTCCACGCCCCATGCGACAACCCACCCACCTCCCGCCTAAAACAAGCAATCCCCCATCCACGCCCCATGCTGCAACCAGCCCACCACTATGCCGACTCCCCTAAAACGCAATCCCCCATCCACCCCCATGCTGCAAACCCAACACGCACTCCCTCTAAAACACAATTCCCGGCAGTCCCACTCCCCATGTTGCAAGTCTGCCCCAGCCAACCACCGCTCTGTAAGCAAGACATCCCCCATGGCCACAAGCCACCAAGGCTGGCAAGAACTAGCGGCACATCACTCCCCGTTAGAACAGGAACCGGCCTCCATCTACCCCCTATTGAAGCCTTCCACTACACCCATTTTTATAACAGGAATACCCCCATAAACTTCTCACAAACTGAGAGCCGCCTAATCCCTGGAGGGGGAAGAGGGGGGGTGCGCCACCTAAACAGGAACAGTCCGCGCCCCCAATCATAGAGTACCTATTTGAAACAGCAGATTGTGCATGCCATCACACCCCTACAAAGATGAAAGCCTCCCTAGGTTGACCACCTTAAAGCAGATGCAAGTCCCGCTCCATCCCATTGGCCATCCCCAAGCGCCAGCTCCCACGACCCATTTTAAAAAAGCAATCAGTCAAGCCCATCCACAGGGACGGCCCATATAATAGTTTGTCGCGTAAGTCATTATTATCTATACTATTGTTATCGAATTATAGGTATTAGATAGTGTCTCTTATATACTATTAGAAATACGTATTACTGGTACTAAAAAAATTACTACTCTACTACAACTTTTGCAATACTACTACAACTCACCACATCGTACTGGGTGCTTGCATTTTAAAATTATTTGTACCATCATTACTGACATTTTTTGGGATGTTAGGCTAAAAATTTGAATTTTCACCCGTCCCCCAGCACACAGCTATAAAAACCCCAAAAACAGGCACAAAGTTTCGAGACTTCGTATCTTTCCAGATCTAAACGAAAACTGTTAATATTCAATTACATAAGTAACTCGATAGGTAAGCATCAATTAGATAAGGTTGCAATCAGTCCCCCCCTTTTTTTTTTAATTTTTAAAAGAAAAACACATTTCCCCACCATCAATAATGTGTCAACGGTATCTCAGGGGGGCCCGCATGATGAAGATATGGGGGCCCCTGATTCGGTAGACCGTAAGTATAAAAAAATATTAAAGGAGTAATTTTAGGAAACCTAAAAACCATGCACTTGCATATGTTATGTGACAGCAAAAAAAGTACCCAGAAACTCCACGATCCAAAACATCCACAAGACCATTGTTCCCCAGAGGTTTTTAGGTCTAAAGGGGTAGGGTGTGGGACCAAGTCAAGAAGGCTGGTGGGTTGACCTTTTTTTCTTGACCTTGGTTAGGTTCCTGTGTTGACGTAAATTTAAGGGCCTAAAAACAGGTACAAAAAACAGGTGGAATCCGCAGAATACTGTAGGCTTAACTTATTGTAAAGGAAAATATGAAAGAAACAAAACCCAACACAAAAAACCCTCCAAAAATTTGGGAATTGTGGAAAATACAACCTTTTCTGTGATGAAAACTAAAAAAAAAAAATTTCTGACTTTATATCGCAAAGGTTTTAGTGTCGGCAGGGCCCGTTCAAAGCCCACTGCCTCTTTCTATACCGTACTGTTAGGGAGGGCCCTGACAAGGTGTTTGGTCACGTCGGGGGTACGCGGATACGCCAAAATGTGTGATGAAGATGAATTATATAGTTGTAAATATGCACATCGAAGACATTTAATCCTTCCATAGCCCGCAATTACGTGAATTTTATACAGAGGGGTTTTAACTCATAACTACTGAATCTTTGCCCCAAATTACAACATCATACATGAAAATCATTTTAAACTGGGGGTTTCCAAAATTGAAAATTTTCCACCCCAAAAAAAAAATTTTCACCCAGGGAAATTTCCACCCAAGAAAGTTCCCCCCACAATGCGTGAAAAAGTATAGAAAGGGGACTTGCTTTTGTGTTTTTTTTTTTTTTTTTTTTTTTTGTTATCCCCCTTTTTTGCTCGTAGGCTATAATTACCTCCGATATCTGGGGGCGCAGCCTG
>JACEEZ010022982.1:431704-445609 GCA_016584305.1 Chionoecetes opilio | reverse complement strand
AAAAATTCCCCCCCCCCTAAAAACCCCCCATTTTCCCCCCCCTTTTTTCCCTTTCCCCCCTTTACCTTTCCTCTCATTCTCTTCCCTCGTCCATATCCCCTTTCTCTCCTCTTTTTTACCCTCCTGTTCTTTCATCTTCTTATTTCCCCTCTTCTCCCATATTTCCCCTCCTTCCCTTCATCCTCCTTTGCCTTTCCTCTCTTTCCCTTCCCTCGTCCTTATCCCCTTTCTCTCTGTTCCCTCTTTCCTATTCTTCACTCTCCATCTTTTTCCCCTTCTACGCCCCTTTTCTGCATGCATGTATGTCTCATCTGTTTTTTCCCTATCTGCTCTTTCATAAACACATAATCATCATAGTTTTCCTTCCCCTCATTTACTCACTCATATTTCACGCCTCTGCCTCTGCCTCACTCTCCCCTTTTTTTTTTTTCTCTCTCTTCTTCCTCTTCTTTTCTCTCTCCTCTCTCTCTCTTCTCCCCTCTCCCCCTCTCTTCTCCTCTCTCTTCTTCTCTTCCCCTCTCCCTTTCTCTCTCTCTCTTCTCTCTCTCCCCCTTCATCGCTCTCCCTCCTTGCCTTTGCACATTCAGCCTGACCTTTCCCCCACTTGCACTGACCCCTCACTTTCCCCTCCCTTCCCCCCTACCCCCCTCCCCCCTTTTTCCCCCTCCCTTCCCCGTCACCCCCCCTCTTACCTTCGTTTAATGTTTACCTGAGTGCAATATCCCGGGGGGGGGGGGTGGGGTTTGCTTTCACCTTCCCCCCTCCCTTCCCCTCACCCTGTCCCTCCCTCCTCCCCCCCACCCCCCCTCACCCCCCCCGCTCTCACCTTCCTCCCCCCCTCCCCCCACCCCCGCCCCCCCCCCCCGCTCACCTTCCTCCCCCCCTCACCTCCCTCACCCCCGCTCTTCCTCCCCCTCCCCCCCTCCCCCTCTCCTCCCTCCCCTCCCCTCCTGCCCCCAGCAAGAAATATTGAGGTACACACTTTAAACACACCACACCACAACCACACACACACACACAACACACAACCCACACACACACACACAACACCACACACACACAGATTTTGTGTAGAGAGAAGAGAGAGAGAGAGAGAGAGAGAGATCAGAAAGATGATATCATGTACCGTACCGTTGCATAGAAGAATCGTATCGCGTGGAGGAGAGGAGGAGGGGGGGAGAGGGGAGCTAGGAATGGCAGGACTCATTATAGTGGTGGGGGGGAGGGGGGCGACCAAAGTGGGGGGGAAGGGGGGGCGACCGAAGTGGGGGGAAGGGGGGGGGCGGCTTACACATCAGCACACCAGAAGAGCAATGTCCCTAGTTAGTAAAATATAATCTACCCTAACATACTCCACCACTCATCCCTCTCATGTCTCTCTGCCACACTCATAGGCAGTTGGTTTATTCACCAAAATATAATTTACAATAATATTAGGATAAACAAAGGATACATTATTTTTTGTCCAAATAATAATATTCTTTACATTATGACTCAGAAAACTCACTCTAATACCGCCCACCCACTCTTGTTATTGTTGTTGTTGTTCTTCTTCTTCTTGTGACCTTTGACGCTTAGTATCAATTCATAGGTCCTCCCTTCCACTCGCCTCCCACCCACTCGCCTCCCTTCCACCTCTTCATCTGTTAGCCCCACGCGCCCCGCTCCGCCGCGCCGCCAAGCAGGCCAGCCACTCTTAAAGGGCGACATGTGGTGCTGACGATGGCCTTCCCGCTCCCGCGACTCTCCCGCCGGGGTTTGGGTTGTCTCCCGTCAGACACCGCCATCACTACCCTGTGTGTGTGTTTGTGTGTGTGTGTGTGTGTGTGTGTTCATCTAGTTGTATTTTACAGGGCCTGAGCAACGCTCGTATGGCCCCGTCTCCGTATCAACATTTATTTTATCATTCATCCTTAGTGCTTAGTGTTGGCCGAAGCCACCACCCTGGGAAGCGGGTCACAAACCCCCGGCTAACACCCGGTACCCATTCACTGCTGGGTGGACAGGGGCTCGGGTTTTAAGAAGACCGCCCGTCTGTCTTCGCTCCGCCCGGGAATGGAACCCGGGACTTCTAGGTTGTGAGCTGAGCCTGCTAACCCTTACACTACGGAGTTCCGTGTGTGTGTGTGTGTGTGTGTGTGTGTGTGTGTGTGTGTGTGTGTGTGTGTGTGTTTAGATACTTTGTTTATTGATGCGTCTGAAATACTTTAAATTTTTCTTTTTATTGAGTTTTATTGAGTTCGTAGCTATTTTTTTGAGATCCCTTGTAAATACTGTGGTCAATATAGGATCTATCTATCTATCTGTGTTTGTGTGTGTGGGTGGGTGTGTGTTCTTTCCTGTTTCCACTAGTATTTGTTCTTCATTAATATTAAAATGTGTATCTATAGTGTTTTATCTGAAGTCGTTTCCTTATCAAGTATATTAATTGTAGGTGTTTCTCTTGTTGCAGGTACGGACGGAGAGTGTGTGTGTTGCATCCTCCTGCAGGGAATGTAAGGTAGACGGGTGAGGTATTGGTTGCCGAGAAGGAAAAAGTGTAGTAGTAGTAGTAGTAGTGGTGTTGTGAAGTGGTGTTATTGTTATGGTCGTCTCCTGAAGGTGGTGTCGTCGTAAAGGGGACCATCCTCGGGGGGGGGGGGGGGGTGCTGGAAGGGTGAAAGTGGTGGTGGTGGGGGTGATGACATAAAGTTGGAGGTCACATAAGGAGGAGGTTGATAATATTGGGGTTTCAGGAGGTGATGATGCCGTTGGGACTTATTGGAGGTGTGGTAATGGTGGTGGGGTTGATGGTGATGGTGGGGGGTGGTGGTGAGGTTTAAGTGGTGATGATGTGTGTTAGTGATGTCAGAAGGTAAGGATTGTGGTGTGATGATGGTGGTTGTGGTGACGTGTTGGGGTGGTAATGGTGATGGTGGTGGTGAGGGTTGGTAGGGAGGCTTAAGTGTTGATGATATACTATGTGTGTGTTAGTGATATCAGGAGGTTGAGGTTGGGATGGTGATGTGATGATAGTGGTTGTGGTGACGTGTTGGTGTGGTGTGTCCCCTCCGCCTCGTCTCCTGCCTCATTCCAGGCCTCACCACACACACCCCTTCATCCCCCTCAACCCCCCTTCACCCCCCGTCACCCCCACTTCATTCCCCCTCAGCCTCCGCCGTCCGCTCAACATTTCCTTATAAGGGGAGGACCGCCACTAATATCGGCTTCCGCTTTCCGTCGCGATTATTTTTAGTTTCCTTCTCTGCGAGTTTCCTTTAGGACCTCCGTAGGAAAGGGAAGGAGATAAGAGGATTACGGACGAATAGGAGCACGAGGAATCAAAAGAAAGGAGAGGAGATGTAGAGAGTGGGAACGAATGTGAAGTGAGAGGACAGTAATGGAATTTGTGAGAAAAAACTTTAAAGAACCCAAAGAGATGTGGAGAGGTATGGCTTGAGTGTCTGAAGGTGGAAGAAGGGAAGGAGGAGGTGGAAGAAGAGAATTGGAGTGAGGAGACAGTGATGGTATTTGTGTGTGGAAAAGACTTGAAAACGTAAAGAGATGTGGAGAGGTATGGCTTGAGGGTCTGAAGGTGGAAGAAGGGAAGGAGGTGGTGGAAGAAGAGGAGCAGTGAGACTGTGAAATGAGAGGACAGTGATGGAATTTATGTGAGGAAAAGACTTGAAAACTTAAAGGCATGTGGAGAGGTATGGCTTGAGTGTCTGAAGATGGAAGAAGGGGAAGAGGAGGTGGAAGAAGGGGAGGAGAAGGTGATAGTAGAAGAGGAGGGGGTGCAGCCAGGCGTGGGAGCAGACAGGTGTAACAGGTGAGCACTGAGCCGCCAGCCGCCGAGCCCCCTACGTCTGAGTTACGCTGTCGCCGCCGCCGCTACCGCCTTGGGGCCCTCGACGACCTGATAGATTTATGCTTTCATGCTCAACGGCGTCTCAAGGAGGAGGAACAGGATGACATATTGCAGGTGTCTTCACAGTTGATATCCCTTAAAGACAAGTATGACAGGTGTGTGTGTGTGTGTGTGTGTGTGTGTGTGTGTGTGTGTGTGTGTGTGTGTGTGTGTGTGTGTGTGTGTGTGTGTGTGTGTGTGTGTGTGTGTGTGTGTGTGTCCGTTAGCGGGCGTGTACCCTTATTTATCTTCCTCGTCCAAGGCTTTCTGAAGGTCCTTGTTGTTGTTTCCGATTTTATAAATGTCTCCATCCATCTCTTTCCATATTCAAGAAGCGAGCAGTAAATCATAGACCTGTTTCTCGTCCTCTTCGCGCAGCATACACCAGACTATGACACGCGGCGGCTCAGGGGTAGAAATGCTGCCAGGAAGTAATCAGGGTAGAACAAGAAGTAACGGATTCAAATTGGTAAAACGTAGATTTAAAAAAAGAAGTAGGGAGAAACTGGTTCACAAATAGGGTGGTAAATGATTGGAATGGCCTCAGTCGTCAGGTGGTCAGTGCGGAGCCAATAGGGAGTTTTAAAAGAAGGTTAGACAATTTCATGGATGGGGATGAAAGGTGGATGTAGGTAGTGTTAAGTAACAGGAACTACCACGTGTAGGTCTCACGGCCCCTTGTAGCTTCCTTATTTTCTTATGTTCTTAAGTGTTGATTACCAAAATTAAGGAACAGAAAAAGAAACTTGATCCTGTCCACCATGAGCACCTCCATAAATGTTCATGGTGGGGGGGGGGGGGTTATGGTTGCTCTAGATACAAGGGGCGGCGACGTGTTACTAGGAAGGTGATGCAAGCGTGGCGATGGCTCAGCGTCTCAGCGTCGTGGAAGTGATTGAAGAGTTGCAACATGTGCGCATTCCCGGTATATACACATGGCGGGAAGGTGGGGAAGTTGTGAGGGTGTTGATGGTGTTGAGGTGATAGCAGGGGTAGTGGTGCTTCTGCAAGTGTAGTGAAGTAAGGTGAGAAGTACCGCTTTCCGCCGCCGCCAAATCAATTAAGCGTCCTTCCTGTTGTTTTTGCCTCGCGTGGGGGAGTGAGTGAAAGTTCGCCGCACGACCGGATATCCTTCAGCCCTGGGGCAAGGTCGAGGCGCCGCGCGGGGGTCGTGGTGCCCGCAAAGGATGGGCTGAAAAAGGGGTACGAGTGAGGCGGGGTGTGGAAGTGTATTGTGGAGAAGACGAGAATGTTTTTATCTGAGAGGAAAGGAGAGAGAAGGAGGAATAGGAAGAGGAATGACAAGTTGGACCTAACCCTCCTCAACCCCTGAAGACCTGCCTCACCTGCCGCCAGACTGCCTCGAGGTGCATGGCGACCAACTCCAGCCTTTCATAGTGTCGCCTTTCATCCGCGGTTGTGGCCTCACTTTTCATCCCTCCTGAGTCCTTACTGAAGTGGTCCGGGACGCCTACCTGACCTGCCTCACCGACCTGCCTCACCACAGAGCGCCCCACCCATCCACTTGTTGCTCCTGCAGGGGACTTCCGCCTTCAACGCAGGTACACTCCCGGCAGCAGATTCGAGGGGTTGGGTGAGTGGCACGCCTTTAAAGTGCCACAACAAATTTCCCTGGTGCCAAAAACTTTTTCTTTTGCCAATTTATACCCTGTTTAAAGAGGGCCACTCGGGGACTTCGTATCTTCTTTTTGACTCCTATAGGTTCTTGAAGAGCCAGTGAAAGTGCGCGGGCCGATTAAAGTTGTTTGCTCGCTTTGGTCTTCGTTATGCCATGTTCCCTTCCCCTCACCCTTTCCCCTTCCCGTCCCCTTACCCTTTCCCCTCCCCTCACCTTCCCCTCAGGTCCTTCCCCCCTCCCCTTGCCTTTTCCCCCCTTACTCCTCCTCCTTCTCCTTCATGTTCGTGATTCGCTGCTGCTCTACTCGTACTTAGGAATTACTGTTGGTGGTGTTAGGTGTATCACTGGTGGTGTTATTAACGTTGAAGGGGATGTTATGTATCTACTTAAGGTTTCACAGTCCTTCAAGAATCATCCCTCCTTGACTCAACCTCATTCTCAGCCTCGTTCTCATAGCCAGTGAAGGAAAAAAAAAAAGTCCTTGATCAAGTAGGAATTGCTGCTGGTGGTATCATTGGTGGTGTTATTAACGTTGAAGGGGATGTTGTGTATCTACTTAAGGCTTCACCGTCCTTCAAGAATCATCACTCCTTGACTCAACCTCATTCTCAGCCTCGTTCTCATAGCCAGTGAAGGAGTTGTAAAAAAGGTCCTTGGTCCGCCGTGAGAGGAAGGTGCTCGGTCCCGTGTGAGTCTCCGCAGTCTTGGGAGAGAACGTGACTGTTTTTTCCCGGCTTTGTCTTAACCCCTTGAGGCCCCCAAACAATCCATTGTAATTTTGTACCCATTAGACGAGTTTTGTGACTATAACAATATTTTAAGAAAAATGATTTTTTTTAGCATCCTTGTCGACTAACTAATTTGGTATATTCAGTTACTTTTCGTAGTTTTATGGCTCGACAACATACAATTTTTTTATAGCGAACGAAAGATCTGGGCGTGAAGGGGATAAGGAGTTGAAATAAGACTATTTAAAGTCTTATTAAAGTCTGAAGTCCTATTTCAAGAAGTTAAATAAGTAGTAGCAAGCTAAACTAGTGGAAAAAACTAAGCTTAGCACTACCATTGCAATCTGGCGTCAAAGAATGAAAACTTGTTCACTTTCGGAGGAATAACAAATGACGAGAGAGAGAGAGAGGATGAGAGAGAGAGAGGAGAGAGGAGAGAGAGAGAGAGAGAGAGAGTATGAGAGAGAGAGAGAGAGTACCAAATCCTCTGCACGTATACGCACCAAATTCGCAAAAGAAGCAAAACAGTTCCAGTTCACAAGCTGTTGAAAAATTAGATATTGGCCCGAGGTAGAATGTGTTTGTGCTTTGTGGCGAATTATATATTGTGGTGGAATAGTGTAGCGGTTTACAGGTGGTTCTGGGGGGGGGTTGAGGGGAGGGAGGGTTGGGAAGAATGGGGTGGCAAAAGGGGGGAAAACCTGGGTAGTGGGGGAGGAAAGGGAAGGGGGGGGGCCTTTGTTTTTCAGGTAACAGGTAAATAGAGAGAGAAATCTGTTATGATTGATTGTAAGAAAGAAAAAGAGAGAGTGTTGTGGATGAAGTAAGAGGTGAAAGTCTTCCCCTCTCTCTCTCTCCCCTCTTCTCTCTCTCCTCTCTCTCCATCTCTCTCTCTCGTTCTCTCTCTCTTCTCTCTCTCTCTTCTCCTCTCCTCTCTCTCGTCCTCTCTCTCTCTCCTCTCTCTCTCTCTTCTCTTGCTCTCTCTCTCTCCTCCTCTCTCTCTCTCTCTCTTTTCCTCTCTCTCTCCCCCCTCTCCTCTCTCTCTCTCTCTCTCTCTTCTCTCCTCTCTCTCTCTATCGCTCTCTCTCCTCCTCTCTCTCTCTCTCTCTCTCCTCTCTCTCTCTCTTTTTTTGCGAGAGAGAAGCGTGACCAACACAAAGCACATTTTTTCTTTAATTAAATGTTGAGAGCCGACGAAACATTTTTTATTTCCTTCTGTGAATAATTATTATAACCGAGAGAATTTGGAGTGTGTGTGTGTGTGTGTGATTGTGTGTGTGTGTGTGTGTGTGTGTGTGTGTGTGACTTGTGTGTGATTGTGTGTGTGTGTGTGCAGTGCAATTGTCCTGATATAGAGGTTACGTGTGGCTGGTCAGGAGGAGGAGGAGGTGGTGGTGGTAGAGGAGGAGGAGGAGGCGGCGGAGGCAGGAGCAATATTGAGGGGGTGAGGTCACGGCAAGTAACTGTGGTGGTAATAGTGGTAGTAGGATGGTAGTGGTGGCTAGGGAGGGAGTTAGATAGTGGTGGTGATGGTTGTGTGGTAGTGTATTGATGTTGGAGTGTTGTGGTGATGGCTGTTCAGATACGTCGTTTGATATTACACACACACACACACACACACGGTTGTTTTGGACACTGTGTAGGCTATATATATATATATATATGTGTGTGTGTGTGTGTGTGTGTGTGTGATTCTCTCACATATCAAAAGTGAGGTATAGAGAGAAGGCAATAATAATGAGGGTAATATGAATACATGAGGCTGTGAGTATGAAAAGTATTCCAAACACTTCATCCTCTCACACTTAAGTTCATTTACTCATGTCTGTTTAGTATGTTTTTATTTATTTTTTTATTATTTATTTATTTTTTTACTCTATGCCTTCGTGTGAAAATAAAATTATTATTATTATTATTATTATTATTATTATTATTATTACTTTACTCTTCCATCTCTTCCTTCATCACTTTAGAATTATCAGGTCTATTACTGTTTATTCTTGTTCACTCGTTCTTATCATATTTCCATAGCCCTCTTCTTACAACTCATAATTACGAGCGAGCGCGAAGCGCTCGTGAGTCCTCACTGGATACGGGATTTTTGTCACTTAGCGGCCGACCCGACCCGACCCGACCGACCGACCGACCGTCACGCTTTTCAGGAGCTTATATCTTTGGAATCCCGCTTCCGATTGACAAGCGGTCTTCGCCATCTAATAGCCCCATTCAATCCCTATTTGACTTGACATGTTTTGTCTCACGTGAGGGGTCGGCATGGCGCGTGGCGCGTGCCGCGTGAGGGGTGTCAGACAACGTTATCTTGCTATAGCTAAGAAACGGCTGTACCGACTAAGTTGAAATTTGGTGCGTGGTTTGAGACCACACACCTAGCAATGTCACACAGGTCAAACTCCGGGTGACGCCGCACGTGCGCACGTTCGGCGGGTTTCTACAGTCTCGCTCGTCCTTCGCCGATTAAGGCGTCTTACTGGTTATCTTATATTTCTCCCCTTTCTTCTTACCCCCTTCCTTTATGCAGTTTCTTCCTTCTTTCCTTATTTCATCTTTCCTTATTTCCTTATTTTTAGTATCGGTGTGTCCATATTTCGTTCTTTCATCACTTTTTTTTCATAATATATCTTCTCCACTATTTTTCTTTTCTTTTCTCCCTCCTTCCCTCTTCATTCTTCCCTCCCAATCTTTCCCCATCAATTTTTATTTTTATGTTTCCCTCCTTCCTTCTTCCCTCCTAATCTCTCACCTCTTCTATTTTTCTTTAATTTCTCCCTCCTTCCCTCTTCCTTCTTCCCTCCCTCTCTCCCTCTCTCCCTCTCTCTCCTCAATGCCCTAATCCTTCAGGGAAACACTATACCACTGTAGACTTACACTATACTAACACTAAACTAAACCCTGTACCACACACACTACCACATATAAACACACACTATAAATACTATACCACATACAGATTTTTATGTAAGGCCAGAGCTGGGCACCAAATACATTGAATGTATTTAAATACTAAATACTAAATACATCAATTGTATTTAAATACATTTGTAAATACATTTTAAATACACACAAATTTTAACATGTCCGAAAAAATGGAATTTTCTTAGAAATCCTAAGATTTTGGGTTTCCTTAGAAATTTCCTTCTCAGGCCTAATTTCCTAAAAAATAAGGAAATTTCCTTTAAAGTGGAAGCACTGGTTCACTGTAACATCAGGGTTGCCAGATAGCTGGGCGGGTTTATGGCCAAATTAACTGATAAAAAAGTATTTACATTTTTATATTATGAGTATTTAAATACAATGTATTTAAATACTCATAAAATTATTTAAATACTGTATTTAGATACATGATAACCAATGTATTTATATATACATTTCTAAATACACAAATGTATTTAAATACGTATATAAATACAAATGTATTTAAATACTGCCCAGCTCTGTTTGTATAAAGCTAATGTAAGTTTTTGTAAGAGATGTAAATAAACCTAACTAATAAACTATATACAGAAGTCCTCACCATCACCTCCTGACCTCATTTACACCCCCCTCCTGCCTCTCCCCTCTCTCTCCCCTCTTCCTCCCCTCTCCCCTCTCTCTCCCCTCTCCCAGGATGCCCAGTTAGGATGTAATTTATTCGTTGCTTCCTCGGCCACTCATCCCCCTCCCCTCCCCTTCCTCTCCCCTTCCTCTCCCCTTCCCCTTCCCTCACTTCCATCTCTCCTCCTCTTCCCGCTCCCCTCAGGTCCTTCTCCCTCCCCTTACCTCTCGCCCCCCATGCAGGGTACAGAAGGTGGTGGTGGGGGGGGTGTAAGGGAGTGGTGAAGGTATTAATGGAGTGGATGGCATAATATGGGGGATTAAGAGAGAGAGAGAGAGAGAGAGAGAGAGAGAGAGAGAGAAAGAGAGAGAGAGAGAGAGAGAGAGAGAGAGAGAGAGAGAGAGAGAGAGAGGTGGGTTAGGGTAATATTACTGGAAGGAACGCAAGATGAAAGGGAAAGGAGGAGATAAAATAAGAAGAACAGATGGAACAAGAAAATGGAAAAGATAGAAGGAGGAAAGATGGAAGATGGAGACTAAGGGAAGAAAAAGAGATAGAGAAAATAATATAACTGGTAATGAATGAGAAGGCGAAAGGAAAGAGAGGAAAAGGATAAATGAGGAGAGAGAGAGAGAGAGAGAGAGAGAGAGAGAGAGAGAGAGAGAGAGAGAGAGAGAGAGAGAGAGAGGAGAGAGAAGAGAGAGAGAGAGAGAGAGAATGCAGTAACATAATCCTTAAGCACGAGACTTCATTCATCACGTGTTCATAAACCCTTCTCTTCCTCTTTACCTTTTTTTAATCTCCTTGGCATTTTTGTCCTTTTTTTTTACACATCTTATGATTCTATGTTGATCATGTGTCATCAGAGAGAGAGAGAGAGAGAGAGAGAGAGAGAGAGAGAGAGAGAGAGAGAGAGAATGAGAGAGAGAGAGAGAGAGAGAGAGAGAGAGAGAGTCATGAATAGAACTTAATTTCCAAAGTATGTCTGATCGAAGTATGTTATAGAGACAGTAGGAAAACTAATGAGAGAGAGAGAGAGAGAGAGAGAGAGAGAGAGAGAGAGAGAGAGGAGAGAGAGAGAGAGAGAGAGAGAGAGAGAGAGAGAGAGAGGAGAGAGAGAGAGGTATAAAAGCCAGGTGATATGAAAACCAGCAGAACAATGATACGTATAAAAGAACACAGGAAACACAATACATTCCTTATTTAGTTGAACCTTTAGATTAACTCCTAAACTAAATTGGCCCGTCCATGTGTTTCATTTTCCTACTTTTTTACTTTACATATATGGACTGGCAGCTGGCGGGCTATTTTTTATTTCATTTTCATTTCATTTTATTTTCCTTGGTCAGTCCCTTATGATATAATAAAAAAAATAAAAAAAAGATAACCGAAGGAAAGGAAATTAAACAGGTCTACGTTCTGTCGAGTGAGAAAATACGAAGAAATACATCAAATAAGGAAAGTTAATACGCAAACTTTGTGAGAAAATACGAAGTGAGAAAATAGAGAAATACATAAATATACTTACTACAGTGAATACAAAAGGTGGGTGTTATGTCTGTACCACACCGTTATGTGACGCTGAAACACTTAGCCGGATTCGAAGTGAGGTGTCTTGTCAGTACTAAGCCTTGTGGTCCGCCAGGCATCACAGGATTTACATCAGAATGAGAGTCTATGAAAGGCTATAGTCTGAGCTACATGAGGCAGCTTCTGTTTCTTGTGTCGTCTCTTATGCCCATGCGAACCACTAACCACCCTTCTGTTACTACTACTACTATTATTACTATTACTATGCTACTACTACTGCTACTACTACTATTACTATGCTACTACTACTGCTACTACTACTATTACTATGCTACTACTACTGCTACTACTACTATTACTATGCTACTACTACTATTACTATGCTACTACTACTACTGCTACTACTACTACTACTATTAATATGCTACTACTACTACTATTACTATGCTACTACTACTATTACTATGCTACTACTACTATTACTATGCTACTACTACTATTACTATGCTACTACTACCATTACTATGCTACTACTACTACTCTTACTATGCTACTACTACTGCTACTACTACTATTACTATGCTACTACTACTGTTACTATGCTACTACTATGCTACTACTACTGCTACTATGCTACTGCTACTACTACTACTACTATGCTACTGCTACTATTACTATGCTACTATTACTATGCTACTACTACTGCTACTACTACTATTACTATGCTACTACTACTGTTACTATGCTACTACTACTGCTACTACTACTGCTACTATGCTACTACTACTATTACTATGCTACTACTACTATTACTATGCTACTACTACTATTACTAGGCTACTACTACTATTACTATGCTACTACTACTGCTACTACTACTATTACTATGCTACTACTACTGTTACTATGCTACTACTGCTACTACTATGCTACTACTACTGCTACTATGCTACTACTACTATTACTATGCTACTACTACTATTACTATGCTACTACTACTATTACTATGCTACTACTACTGTTACTATGCTACTACTACTATTACTATGCTACTACTACTGTTACTATGCTACTACTACTATTACTATGCTACTACTGCTGCTAATACTATGCTACTACTACTGTTACTATGCTACTACTACTGCTACTATGCTACTACTACTATTACTATGCTACTACTACTGTTACTATGCTACTACTACTATTACTATGCTACTACTACTATTACTATGCTACTACTACTATTACTATGCTACTACTACTGCTACTACTACTATTACTATGCTACTACTACTGTTACTATGCTACTACTACTGCTACTACTATGCTACTACTACTATTACTATGCTACTATTACTGTTACTATGCTACTACTACTATTACTATGCTACTACTACTGCTACTACTATGCTACTACTATTATTACTATGCTACTACTACTGTTACTATGCTACTACTACTATTACTATGCGACTACTACTGCTACTATGCTACTACTACTATTACTATGCTACTACTACTGCTACTACTATGCTACTACTACTATTACTATGCTACTACTACTATTACTATGCTACTACTACTATTACTATGCTACTACTACTATTACTATGCTACTACTACTATTACTATGCTACTACTACTATTACTGTGCTACTACTACTATTACTATGCTACTACTACTGCTACTACTACTATTACTATGCTACTACTGCTACTACTACTATTACTGTGCTACTACTACTATTACTATGCTACTACTACTGCTACTACTACTATTACTATGGTACTACTACTGCTACTACTACTATTACTATGCTACTACTACTGCTACTACTACTATTACTATGCTACTACTGCTACTACTATGCTACTACTACTGTTACTGTGCTACTACTACTGTTACTATGCTACTACTACTATGCTACTACTACTATTACTATGCTACTACTACTATTACTATGCTACTGCTGCTATTACTATGCTACTACTACTGCTACTATGCTACTACTACTGTTACTATGCTATTACTACTATTAATATGCTACTACTACTATGCTACTACTACTATTACTATGCTACTACTACTATTACTATGCTATTACTACTATTACTATATTACTATGCTACTACTACTATTACTGTGCTACTACTACTGTTACTATGCTACTACTACTGCTACTACTACTATTACTATGCTACTACTACTATTACTATGCTACTACTACTGTTACTATGCTATTACTACTATTAATATGCTACTACTACTATTACTATGCTACTACTACTATTACTATGCTACTACTACTGTTACTATGCTATTACTACTATTAATATGCTACTACTACTATTACTGTGCTACTACTAATGTTACTATGCTACTACTACTATTACTATGCTACTACTACTATTACTATGCTACTACTGCTATTACTATGCTACTACTGCTACTACTATGCTACTACTACTGTTACTATGCTATTACTACTATTAATATGTTACTACTACTATTACTATGCTACTGCTACTATTACTATGCTATTACTACTATTACTATGCTACTACTACT
>JACEEZ010022982.1:381704-429204 GCA_016584305.1 Chionoecetes opilio | reverse complement strand
AATCAATACAGAGACAAAGTATGGCGCGGCTTGACGGTGTGTGTGACGAGTGGCGGCCGCGGGATGGTGACGGCGGGCCAGGTGGTGACACAGTGACGCAATGCCCGGTGTGACGTGACCACTGTGCTGTCCCCGCCTGGGAGGGAGCCACGCCAAATAAGGCTAGCGCGTTACGTAATGTTCTCTCCGTTACTAGAACTATTATAAGTATGTCAGTAAGATTCGTATGCATCCCGTGAGACGCTGCAACAAGCAAGACAAGCAACGTGTCGTGTTGTCGCTGCCGCCAGGACTCCTCGGGAACCACCAGATTGAAGGTGGTGGCGTCGGGGAAGGAGCGGAGTCGTGCCCTGAATGCTGCAGCACGACGACCACGCGCGGAGAAGTGACGTGACGCGACATGAACAAACTGAGTAACTTGGACATCATGTGTTACTCCCTCGGCGGCAGAGGGTCGCCGCCCTATCACAGGGTGTACGACGACGTCAGCCTCTCGTCGCAGCCAGAACTACCAAGTGGAGATCCAGGCAGTTAGTGATATATGTGTTAGTTGTGTCTGTGCCGCAACCTCACTCGGGCTGGGATGCAAGGAGGGGTTTAAATTTGGGCACGCGATCCCTCCCGTGTAGAGAGACGGACCAACGCAGAGCCGAACGTGTTATTTCTCAAGCATGTGCGAGTGCGTGTGTTGGGTTTGGCTTTGATTCCCACGGGCAGGATCTCCTCTTTGTACTAACGTTGATTAAACAAAGTAAAACATGAATTGATATACTTAGAGGGCGAAATAAGTGAATGTAGCGGCTTTATGATGTTTGTGGCGGTGACGGTGGTCTTGTATCAGCCCAACAAACAAAATTACAGATGTTTTGGGTGCGGACGTAGCGTAGAGTGGGAGCGTTAAATTATGTTGCTTCAATGAGAGACAAATATGCCTTATCATAATACTTACACATTCAGATGATGGAATCTGGTATACTGTTTACGTATATAGTACTTGGTGTGTGTGTGTGTGTGTAACTGTGTGTGTGTGTGTGTGTGTGTGTGTGTGGTGTGTGTGACTGTGGTGTGTGTCTGTGTGTGTGACTGGTGTGGTGTGGTGTGTGTGTGTGTGTGTGTAACTGTGTGTGTGTGTGTGTGTGTGTGTGTGTGGTGTGTGTAGTGTGTATGTGTGTGTTAGAAAGGCTGTAATAGGCATGCGACGTCAAATCTTAGGCAGAAAGATACATGTGGTGTGATCTTTTTTTTCCCTCTATTTACCATGGTTAACATCCTTCTCTTGTTACGTCACCGTCATCGCTTCTTCCACGGGCAGTTGTGTGACTTGTGTCCTTACCACGCAATCACCTCTTGTCACCCTCCTCGCCCTCCATCCCCCGTGTGTTCCAAGGGGGAGGTGATCCAAATAGGTGGTGGTGGCGCAGTGATGGGGTAAATGTGTTGGCACCTCACGATACCTGCCCTCTCCCTCTCCCCCCCTTCCTCCCTTCCTTCCCTTCTTTCCTCCTTCCCTGCCCTCCCCGCCCTCTCCCTTTCCTCCCCTTCTTTCCTCCTTTCCGGCCCTACCTCCCTTCCCCTTCTTTCCTCCTTTCCTGCCCTCTCCCCTTCTTTCCTCCCTCCCTGCCCCTCTCCTCCCCTTCTTTCCTCCCTCCCTCTCCCTGCCCTCCCCTTCTTTCCTCCACCCCTGCCCTCCCCTTCCTCCCTCCCTCTCCTTGCCCTCCCCTTCTTTCCTCCATGCCTCTCCTCCCCTTCTTTCCTCCCTCCCTGCCCCTTCCTCTCCCCTTCTTTCCTCCCTCCCTCTCCCTGCCCTCCCCTACTTTCCCCCCACCCTGCCCCTTCCTCTCCCTTCTTTCCTCCCTCCATACCCTCCCCTTCTTTCCCCCACCCTGCCCTCCCTTCCCATTCCTTCTTGCTGCCCTCCAAAGTATCAACACCACTACTATCACCTCCTCCTCCTCCTCCTCCTCCTCCTCCTCCTCCTCCACCACCTTCACCTTCTCAAGTACAACCTAGAGACATGCCATGGGCGCCGGTAGGAAGAGAGAGAGAGAGAGAGAGAGAGAGAGAGAGAGAGAGAGAGAGAGAGAGAGGGCTGGAAGTTGTCAACAATATACACCAAGGTTATTGTAAGGTTTGTTACTTATTAAACTATTGCATGAGAGAGATGAGTGCAGGAGCTAGCATGGAAGGTGTAGATAGAACGAAAGAGGGATGGAAGTAAGTAAAATAAGTAAGGAAGTAAATTAAAGTGAAGGAAGTAAAATAAGGAAGAGAAGGGGTGAGGAGAGAGGTGTTTTGATAACCTAGAAACATCGGGAAAATAGTACCTAAGAGATAAACAGGTGTGGACTGGAGACACGACGTTTACTGTTGTTTTGAACTGGTGTATGTCTTGTATTTTGATTGCAGTCATTTCATATTTGTGAATTTACGTACTATAAAGTGCCAACATATAAATTAAGTGTAGCAGTTCACACACACACACACACACACACACACACACACACACACACACACACACACACACACACACACACGATCATGGCACGCAGCATTCACACTTACGTCATCGCGTCTTCACCCTTGAGATAAGGAGTCTCGCTGGCCACGGCTCTATCGCACATGACGCCTCTGTTATCAATGTTTCTAAATGGTGTGTGGGGATAAGCGCAGAAGTAGTAGTAGTAGTAGTAGTAGTAGTAGAAGAGAAGTAGTAGTAGTAGTAGTAGTAGTAGTAGTAGTAGTAGTAGTAGTAGTAGTAGAAGAGAAGTAGTAGTAGTAGTAGTAGTAGTAGTAGTAGTAGTAGAAGAGAAGTAGTAGTAGTAGTACTAGTAGTAGTAGTAGTAGTAGTAGAAGTTACAAATATGCACACCACTATTCAGTACTTAAGTCACATTCATAGCGTAATAATACCTTTTTTTACTTATTCAAAGGTATCCAGGTATCTGCTACACTTATTATTACACTTTTATACTAGACGAAATTTAGACTCAGAAGTAAACACTGGATTTTAAAAACAAGCAAGCCATTTATTTATCTACTTCTTTTTTTCTCTCTCTCAGGCGTGTATGGCAGCAGCGTCGAGTCCACCAGCCACATGCCCTCCGCCCCGCCCACGCCGCCCGCCGCCGCCAGATGGCCCGCAGCGGGGGAGGAGGAGGAGGCCAGCCCCGCCGAGACGCCCGACCCCGCGGCGGAGGCGGAGCGACTCACCATGTACCGCTGCATCATCTCCTCCATCGTGGAGTCTGAGACCATCTACCTGGAGTGCCTCGATGTCGTGTTGCAGGTGGGATATGCAAACACCTTATACCTCTCTCTCTCTCTCTCTCTCTCTCTCTCTCTCTCTCTCTCTCTCTCTCTCTCTCTCTCTCTCTCTCTCTCTCTCTCTCTCTCTCTCTCTCTCTCTCTCTCTCTCTCTCTCTCTCTCTCTCTCATGCAGTTTGCCATGCAAGGTCATGAGATCGGAAGGAATAGCAGAGTGGTTTAGAACTTTAGATAGCAGCAAAGTTACTTAATTAAGTAACTTTGTATAGCAGTTCCTGTAGCCATTCCCTTAACTCCTAAGACAATCACAAGCATTTCCAACTTTTGACTTTATATACATGTACGCAGAAGGGTTGTTTCTTGCTTTGCGTCACAACCGTCAACGAGCCGGGCCTATCGTGGATCATTATGTTGTAGTGTGCGTCTTCAAAGCAAGTGTTCGCGGCTCTCTTATGATCCGCGTCATCACTGCGTTGAAGGATGGGCGACGCGTGACCCAGAGCCGTAGATAGGGATATCCCTATCTACGGCTCTGGCGTGACACCCTCCCCCACATCCGGGAGGTGGGGCATATGTGTCGCCCAAGGATGCTATACTTCGCCCCTACTTTTGTATGTCGCCCCTACTCTTGGGCAGTGTTCACTAAGGTTTTATTACCTGGTATACCTATTAAGTATTACCATTTTCAATGACTATGATAAATGGGAAGTGTGAAAATTTATATCAAAGTAAATCAAAATCATATGCTGTAACTATAGAACCCTGCCATGATTAGCTCTGCCCCTTACTCCCTTCGATTGTACTCTACTTGTTCAATCATTGTTTTTGAGGCACCTCACCTATTTTTCCTCTTTTTTTTTCTTTTCTCACGGATCACCATGTTGTGTTTGTTATTGCCGCGACCTTTGACTTAGTATTTCTTTTACACTCCTGCAACACGTTCCCGTCATAAGACAATACCATTCTAGGCACTGCTCGCCCCCGATCACATGGCTTCCCTTCTCCGCCCATTGATGCATGCGTTCGTATTTTATTTCATAATATTATTCTTCACGAAGCTCACATCCTCTTTCTCACTTTGCTCAGAGTCTGCTGTGACTGTGATATTGCCGGATAAGATTTTAACATTCAGTTATACAGTTTTTACAGCTTTCTAGCAGCTCTCACATGACATAGTGAAGTTATGAACAAAATTTGAATATTGAATTTGTTCACGAAATTTTGCTTAAAGCTTTATCAGAGTAGTTTTAAAAGCTGAGGTTTTCAAGGTTACTTATTTGTTTGAAAACTTTACACAACGAATAGTAGGGAATAGTTGTCTTATATATTTCATAAGCAGCAAAAAATATTATTGGTCTACATCCGTGTGTAACAAGCACACTCCCTGCTCCTTCTCAGCCCACGATGCATCCTTGTAAATAGATATTTGCTTTCCGCAGTACATGAAGGCGCTGAAGGCCACACTCACCACCTCGCAGCCCATGATCTCCCCCGATGACTTCTCCACCGTGTTCTACCGTATCACGGAGCTTCACGCCGCCCACAGTGACTTCCTGAACGGCCTCAAGGACCGCACGCACCAGTGGGACGGCACCAGCTCCATCGGGGAACACTTCAGAGTGCTGGTAAGGTGGCAGCCACTCATTGCAGGGATTGGGAACAAGGTCTTAATCTCATAGGGCTGTACGGTACGCAGTGCTTGCAGCTGAACATGAGAAATAATTATGCCCTGCGTGTAGTTAGGGACACTTCTGGTAGTCTTAAAAGATTTAGCTGTCAGAACATTATGATTTTTTCTTTCTTTATCATAGGGGATTGGACTAGAGCAGGAAAATAGAGTTGCTAAAAGGCCAGTTCCCGTAAAACAGGTCACTAAAAAGTTGAAATGAGGGTCGGTCAATATAGTTCAGCAGGTGTCTTGATACTCATCTTAAAAGTTGAAGTCATAGGAAGATGAAAAAATATAATTAGGGAGAGAATTTCAGAGTTTACCTGATTATTATTTATTAAAAGAGTGGACGGTGTTACTCAGGACAAGTAGCTACATATGATTTTAGAGCATGAATAGACTACTAAAATTCAAATGTTAGATGAGGGGCTTAGGAAATTTGACCTGCTTGTTGAGAATAATGTTATTCCTTTATTTTAAATCAGCACCTCACATTCTGGCCTTTGTGGATGGAAAATGATATACTGTACGTGGATAAATTTTGACGAACTTGCTATTTTTTCACTTGTTGTGAATTCTAATGTTATCCTTGACCTTGCATATCAATACCACATTAGAAGAGGAAGCTAGTTTTGTATGCCCTTATTGCCATTATGTACCTGACTACTGTACTTATAATAATTGTCTGGTCATGAGTGCAGTTTTGGTAGACAGGAGTAGTGTTATATAGCATATGTATACCTAGTATATGTATCACCTAATCATTGGTGTCAGGTTTTAATCAGTTAATTAATTTTACGATGTACTTCAATTTCATTACGTATATTCAAGGAATGCAAAGCTAGACACCTTCCTTGCCTTTGAGTATGATGATCAGCAAGCAAGGAAACAAAAGTGGATAGGCTCTTCCACCAATACAAGCATATTATTATTACAATTACATATGCATATTATTATTATTATTACTATCACAAGCCTAGGGTGGTTTGTACCTGGTTCCTTCCATCCACTTTATGGTTTAATATGTCACGGTTGATAACACTGTCAGGGCATCTTTAAAATGTCAAAGACTCACGCCTCTCCCTCATTCTCCCTGCACAGGCGAGCAAGCTGGACGTGTACGCCTCCTTCCTGCAGAACTACCCCCGTGCGGTGGAGACAGTGAGGCGGTGCAGTGCCCAGAGCCCACAGTTTGCAGACATCACCCGGTCCATCAAGCTGCGTTCCCTCCAGGGCCAGGCACAGTCGCTGGAGGATCTGCTTCACCGCCCGGTTGCCAGAGTGCAGAAGAATGCTCTAGTCCTCCATGTGAGTCCCTGTTTCCCTGCCGTCATTCCCTGTTCCTTCTAGTATTGTTTTTTTTCCCAACACCTGGCATATGTGTGCTGTGTCTCACTACTGGCCCTGATAGTAATTTAATATTTATGCTCTCAATGTTTCTAGTGATACTTATCAATGATCATGACAAACTTTTTTTTCCTTAGAGACAAAAGTCACAAGATAATAGCTTTTAATTTCCGTTACATTGCCATTATCTTTAACCTTTTCTGAAGAAAATTGGTTTAGACCAACCTTTTCATACAACTTAACAATGTCCAGCACGTATGTAGTATTTGAGGTTTGTTTTATTAACGAGAAATTCATGGAAATTTCCAAACTGAAGGTACACATACATATTTTACATATTTTCATATACGTATTTTCTTTGTTTTGTATTTTTCAACTTGATTGGAAAATTGGTTAGTTGATTGTTGAAAAAGTTGTTGAAAATGAATTGGTTTGGTTGAAAAATTGAATTGGTTGAAAAGTGGTCAACTTGATTAGAGTTTTTGGCTTTTATTGTGTTTATAATTGCATTTTGAGAATACTAACCTGGTATTAACTTTCAACTTTCCCCACCCAGGACCTGCTCAAATACACCCCAGAAACCCATCCTGACCATGAGATCCTGCGGGAGGCCCTGAGGCTCACCCAGAACTTCCTGACGCACCTCTCCATGCTACACACCGAGGCCATGTTCCCCGTGAGTCGCGTCCCAGACAAGTGCCGGGGAAAGGAGGAAGCTGTGAGGGAGAGTTTTTTCGTTTTGCTTTGTGCAGAAAGATGGGATGTGCTTCGTGGCTTATAGATGGAATACATGGTGATGATGATGATGATAAGGAAACAATAATATAGCGATAATACATAATGACTTGTATTGATACCAGAATGTAACTGACACTCATCATTATCATCGCCACAACCCTGTTTCCCACACCAAGCAAGACATGGATACAGACTTGAGACATGACAATCATCAGTCAAAGTGAGGAAAGAATGTTCCGTTAAATGGTCTTCATTCCGTTAAGCTGTCGTCATAACTGCACAATTACTATTATCAGCCGGTCTCATACCAACTTTGCTGATTATTTGCACCTGTGGAAATCATAGGCTCAGCTGATACATTTATGGCTAAACTTTTTCTGTCTACGTACTTTTGACAAGAATCCTTCGCAACATGATGCATAGGCTATAGGTTTCTCGGAGATAAGTTTTATATGTGATTCCCAAGCACGTCCACCCCTCCCTCTACCTGCATGCTAATTATTTCCTCATTTCACACAATTCTTATCAAAGTAAATGGCCTTTAATAAATAGTGCCACCTTAGGTAATACTTATAAAAGTATTACCTAAGGTGTGAATACCTAATTTCATCGTATGAAATTTTAGTACAGTAAACCCTCTCATATTCGGACTAATTGGGCCAAGGAGTGGTCCGAGTAATGCAAGGATCCGAATAATGGGGGGGATTATATATGGGGGGATATGTAAAAAAAAAAAAAAAAAAAAAAAAAAAAAAAAAAAAAATGTCTAGCTAGGAAATTTCGACCCCCCCCCAAAAAAAAAAAAAATTCTAGGTGTATATATAACTAGGAAATTTCGACCCCCCTAAAAGAAAAGAAAAAAAATAAATTCTAGGTGTATATATAGCTAGGAAATTTCGACCCTTAAAAAAAAGTCAGAATAATGTCAAAGTCCGAATAATGAGGGTCCGAATACGAGAGGTTTTACTGTACTTAGAAACGCATTGACAAGTGGCGCTGATATGAAAAACTCTATGAATATTTAATGAGTATTAAAACAAATAATGTATGATGGTAATAATGGTAATGGAACTGAAGCAAGGATTAGCATACCTATCTCAAAAAGGCTATCAGTATTTCTTTATTTCACCCATAAGGGAATTTATCTACCATGGGCTTTTACATCATCTGCCAGCCACCACAAGTACAGTAATCAGATATTTGCCACTTCCTTAACAGACCATACAGGAATCAGCTTAATAATAATAATAATAATAATAATAATAATAATAATAATAATAATAATTTAATCTCACCTGAAGGCATACAGGTAATTAAGTTGTATGATGGTAATATCTCTGCGGCAGAACTTTTAAATGTTGCAGATCATGTACACAGCGCGCCAAAGCATTGTTCGCGACATCATAACACAGCGCTTCCATACGGGAATTCAGAAAATGTACTCTATGGCAGCCTACTGACTTCCAAGAGAGATATCTTACATATGGCAGCTTGTTTAAGGCATGGGCAGTCCATCAAGACCGTTGAGGAATGTTCAGATGCCACTTGTCAATTATAAACGAAGCATTTAAAAAAGTATCGCCTTCCTTCCCGCGAGTAATTTGAACAGACGCGCATTGGTATAGCTATCATTATTTGCATAATGAGTGGCAAGAAAGACCTAACAAAGGAGCAAATTAAAGTTATTGTATCTCTACACAAGGCAGAGGCGCCAGTGGAAGAAATATCAAGGATTGTGGATGTTACGAAGAGATGTGTGCATAAGTGGGTGGAGAGTTTCGGGGTGGCACGGCGGGGTAGCGACAGCCGCGACACCAGAACATTATAAGTGGCCAGGGCGAGGATGTAAAAGTCATATCGCAATATTTTTCTTGCTCTTAATTGAGGATGGGCATCCACTTGACGTTTCATGACATTTAGGGTGCTTGCTGAGGTTTTACATCCTCGCCCTGGCCACTTATAATGTTCTGGTGTCGCGGCTGTCGCTACCCCGCCGTGCCACCCCGAAACTCTCCACCCACTTATGCACACATCTCTTCGTAACATCCACAATCCTTGATATTTCTTCCACTGGCGCCTCTGCCTTGTGTAGAGATACAATAACTTTAATTTGCTCCTTTGTTAGGTCTTTCTTGCCACTCATTATGCAAATAATGATAGCTATACCAATGCGCGTCTGTTCAAATTACTCGCGGGAAGGAAGGCGATACTTTTTTAAATGCTTCGTTTATAATTGACAAGTGGCATCTGAACATTCCTCAACGGTCTTGATGGACTGCCCATGCCTTAAACAAGCTGCCATATGTAAGATATCTCTCTCGGAAGTCAGTAGGCTGCCATAGAGTACATTTTCTGAATTCCCGTATGGAAGCGCTGTGTTATGATGTCGCGAACAATGCTTTGGCGCGCTGTGTAAATAGGACTATGTTAGATAGACAGAAAATTCAGGTTGACGCATACACTAGATAAACTTGTTCTTCTTCACTTGAGTTACTAATATTCGTGTGTAAAGATCGTAGTGTCACGTGCTTTCACACTCAGGGCAATGCGGTGGCCAGGCAACAAGGTGCTTTTATTGTGTTTTGTCCCATATATGTGTTTCTACCTTGGGTGTTGTGTGTGACATGGTTGTATGAATGTGATTTAGTCGTGAACCCTTTATTAACAGAACAGGGTCAGGGGTTAGGGGTTTTTATGTGTGTATGATGAAGGGAAATTGGTGTTTTTTTCCATGTATGTATCTTTATAATTGGCTTCTTTGAGATATTTAACTAACATGTATTTGGTTCGAGTTATGTTTATGTCTTAATGTAGATTTATACCTTGGTTGTCTGAGAACCAAGGCTTTCCTGAATGTTTTATGTGTCCACTTACTTCATAAGACACTTTCAGTATAGTTTTAGATCTTGTTATATGTTTTGACATATATCAGAAATTATTGCCAATAATTATGAAGTTATATGAGATATCCTTGTGATATGTTTCCGGTGTCCCTCCGTTGATGTGGTGTTGTCGCCCCGCAGGCCCAGGATCGGCCCCAGCGCCACCTGGTCCGCAACTCCTTCATTGTGGAGCTGGTGGAGGGCCATCGCAAGCTGAGGCACCTTTTCCTCTTCAATGATGTTATAGTCTGTGCAAAGTACAAAGTGAGTATCAATAACTCCTCTTGAAAAACACCTCCTGCTGTGACTATTGACCATCATATTATTTATTTATTTCGTTAAATTTAAGAGTTATTAAAACCCATACTAGGAGGGGTTGTGCGATGAACTCCATATATTCCCGTCCCTGACACCTGTGTCCATTTTTCACAAGGTTAACAATAACATTATTACACACACTCCTAATCATGTGTTATTAACTCTATATTTACATTACAAATGATTTTATGACAAACTCCATATCAATTGTAAATACATTCAGAGGATAACCCCCAGTGAAATGGGAGGACAGTGTTAGAGTATGAGAGAGTAAGGCTGCGTACACACCAAATGAGTTTAGTCGAGTCGAGTCAAATCGAATGACATAAAGAGTCTTGGCTCTATGTGGCTCGCCAGTCAGGGAACATAATTTTCTAAGTAATTTTGCAGAAATCATTCACACCAGGGGAGTCGAGTCATGCAGAGTCGCGTTGAGTCGAGTTAAATGGAGATCTCTAATAAAAATTAAGATATTTTTCATCTCAAACTATTACATTTCAGAACTACGTATATACATATGTTATTTGAATACTGGCAGAGTATTATCTTCTCTGAAATCAGGATCATTACGCAACATTGTGAAAATTAAAATATCAGGATAGTAATACAGATTGCAGAATTACAAGATACTAGGTAACCAAGGATAGAAGAAATGAAAATAAATTCTAACTTTAAACCTTCTTTCTAAAGCCAACTGGCAGGTCTGAGAAGTTTACCTTTGAGGTCAAGTGGTACATCAGCCTGCACGACATAGCGGTGATGAACGACAGTGGTCCGGAGACCCTGAAGGAGGCCAACCCGCCCAACCTGGTGTCCCTCAAGTCCCAGGCGTCCACCGTGCGCGACCAGCTGAGGCGGCACGATACCGCCTCAGACAAGGGGGTGAGTGAGGGTCAGGTGGTGGCGAGCAAAGTACTGAGCTGAATAATGAAGTGTTGGCGCTATTCATCATTAGTTGTTATCATGCATGAATTATATAGCAATAGGTTTCCCTTGCATATCAGGGAAGTTTATTGTAAAACATTAGCCAATAATGGGTGGGCGATTTATCAATTATGACTACATATGTGGGGGGACTTTTTTTTTTTTTTTTTATCTAAAAATTATCCAGGAATAATCCTTAGAATGCATTAAACAGACGAAAAGGGATGAAAGCCGAAGGTAAGAGGTGTTACTTTGGGGAGGCGGTAGCAGAGTGGTTAGCGTCACCGAGTGGCGTTCTTGAAGACCCAAGTTTGATCCCGAGTGAGACCCATAAATCCACTTAAAATATTTCTGGACCGTCGAGTGGCCTAAGAACACCCACATGCTGCCCATAACTCTACCTTCGATTGTGAGTGCATCGGAGGACACAGGGGGGCGGCATGAGCCTCTAATCACAGGCGTCACTATGATAATCCTGCCTGCGCCACCACGGGTGAGGGCCCAACCATCACAGTCCTCAAGTGGACCTCCAGGGCCTGCCATACGAGCCCTGGAGGTCACTGCCTACAGGCGTTATAGGCAGAGATGTAAAGAAAAGAAAAAAAAAAAAAAACTTATGTGGTAATACATCTGTGCTGGCTAAAGCAAGGGAGGAGGGTGAGCAGCAAGCAACTTATCACTTTCATTTCTTTTCTTCGACTTTTCGTCAAAGCTAGTGAACTCCTCACTCATTTTCTTTCATCATTTATGCATTATTTACACTGTTCAATATCCTTTATTTTGGATGAACAGCTAGTGTAACAGTTGGCTTGGAATTCTAACCATGGGATGTGCTAGGCTTGGGAGAGCTCGACCGGTCTCGTCTTTCCATAGTCGTGTAATTACCAGCCTAGATCACGGCTGGGTGAGCGTAGGTGCTGCCAGGCGTGGATGGCTAGAGGGCAGGACAGAGATAACAAGAAAGCCGTGTCACCTAATATCACCATGAGATAAGGACAAAATATGGCCGGATATTCCATAATATTGCCCGCCTCCTTAAGCACGGATGTTCCAAAACGTCACCTGCCAATATGGACTTATTGCAAGAGTCATCAAGAGGACTGAGTGTCAGATGGAGGATAAACAGGGTGGCTTTAGGAGAGGGCAGGACTTTGTTGATTAAGTGTTTTAGTCGAAGAAAGTGTTTGAAAAAATATTTAGAAAATTATCGAAATTTGTATTTGGCATTTATGGAACTTGAGAAATGGTATGATAAAATCTATAGATTGGACTGTGGCAGACACTCCAGATGAATGGGGTAGTTGAGGAGGTAATTAGAGCTGTGGAAAGCTTCTATAAGGCAAGTAAGTCATGTGTGTGGATGAGTAGAGGGGGGTAACACTTACCAGTGAAGATTGGTTATTTAATATCTTAATGGATGGAGTGGTGAGGAAGGTAAAAACCATGGTCAAGGAAAAGCACATCCACAATATTTTATGAAAGTAGACTTCTTTTTTTTGCAAGCTGTAAAATCTATAAAATTCACATTTTATAAGGAAAGTAAAGATTTTACAAGAGTTATCAAATTTTCCTACAAGACAAAGTACATCAATAGATTTAACAGAAGAAAGATATACATACATTTATAGAATCCTCTGCAATGTTTTTCACACACTCACTCCTTTCATTTGCATTCATCCACTTACCGCATTGTTATTTTTACTTACAGTACATTTTTGTTAGTCTAAGTTAGCCACATTTTTTTTTATACATTTCATAATATATACATGTGCATTTAGGCCTGCATATAGGTTTATCTCAATGCAGAAATGTTAATTGCTCATATATACAGACGAATGATATTGATAATGCCTTCGTACACATCAGGGTGGTCGCCTCAACGTAGCTCGGAATGAGAAGCAAAGGAAAAAATTGGCTGAGTTGGAAGCTCAGTTGGTGCTGGCGTCCCCGAACCTGCCCTTCAGGATATCCAAGCGGGCCGGCTCGGTGCACACCTTCCTCATCTCCTCGGAGTATGAGCGAGACCAGTGGGGCGAGGCCATCCGGGTGCTGCAGGTGAATAGCTGTGTGGGTTTTCTGTTGTTTTCAGAGTGTGCTGCTGTCATATGCAGAAATTTAATATATACTGTATTTGGTCTTTGAGTTGTAGCGAGACCTGAAGACCATGTTTCAGTTTGTAGAATGAAAATGTAGATAATGGAATACGTAATTGTAAATTTGTTGTATTATTTTTTCATCAGGTTGATATATTATTTTAATTTTATGATTTTCTCACTTTGATATGGTTGTGGGATTCTACTTTTTAATGTTGCCCTTGCAGACTTTAGGCTCTCCTTCACACTGCAAGTTTGGCTGGGTTCTCCTTAAGCCTCATTTGCTGGAGAGAGGAACAGTTCTTATTGAATCTGTGTTGCCCTTCTTGCCCCAAGCCGTCCCTGCTGACTCCTCCCAGTCTCTCTTGACTTCTTGTTTCCTTGGGGTTGTACGGAGGTTTCTATGTTCAGCAGTGTGCCCTTGCATGTTGCACTACCTTGTTATCACACGGTTGAATTTTTCTCATAAATTGATTTTCTAAAATCAAGAGATAGTATGTCCATTTACTACTTATTATTATTTGAATGCATAGTTGAAAGCACGCTTTGTGGTGGACAAAATGATCAAGAGACTGTCAGGCCACAGCTGATACTTGCATCCTATGCACTTGTCTTTCTCTTTGTTTCTCCTACTAATTTTCTCAACTAGTAGATATCATCAGTGGTGGGCGCGCTCCGGTGCGCACGGTGGTGCGGCTGCGCTCTGCGCACCCGCACAGCCGGCCCGGTGCGCTCCGGCTCTGTTTTTTCAGCCGGCCCGGTGCGCTCGGCGCTCCCAAAAAATAGCTATACGTATAATAAAAAAACAGCTTCTAGAAGTTATTTACCTTATATATTATGAAAAAATTGTACTGTCAAGCCAAAAAATCACAAGTTAAAGTAGTCTGTGGTCACTCCTTCAGTCCTTTTTAGTCACTTGCCACCAACTCGAGTGACCGACACAAGTAACTTTTGAGTATCCGGCCCCAGGTTGGCAACGCTTTGCCGGCCTGCTATTTACTAAACCATGCGCATTGTTGCCGCTGAAATTTTTTAGGAAAAGTCGTCTTCGATTGGAGCGCCAGAAAGGAGCGCGAAATTCAAGTTGCGCTCTGCGCTCCCAGTTCAGATTTTCGCACTCCGCACTCCTGCGCACCGAATTTTGGTAGTGCGCACCGGAACGCGGAACGCAAAATCGGAGCGCACGCGCCCACCTTTGGATATCATTTAGGGCTAGGCTAAACAGTTGACTGCTGAAGCTCAGTTTTTCTGTCAAACAGAGGTGATTATAGTAGAGCTAAAGTTTCCCAGTTTTCCCTCAAATGTCTACAAAGGGTTAAGCCGGGTCCTACTATGAGGGTTCGGGTCCACGTCAACCCACGTTAGAGAAAGCTGCCTGACATTGGTTGACGCGTGAATTTTTTTGCTTCAACTCACGCCTGATCGCCACGTCAGCAACGTTAATGCCTCATTAGCCACGTCATGGCTACGACTGCCACGTCACTTGTCCAGGGTAACTGACGCTGGCTGATGGCTATCAACAACAATCTTTAATTTTTCAAAAATGGTGCCACGTCAGGAACAAGGCCTCGTCTGCCCGCGATAACCTGCGTTACCATATACTGTAGGTAAGTCAGGACCACGTTAAGTCGTGTTTTTACCTCATCAACCCGTGTTAGCATTGATGTGGCCCCGTGACCTCATGGTGGGACCCGGGCTTTATGCTGTTGAGAAGCTGTAACACTCTGACAGCATACTGCTGGTATTTTATTGTTTTTATTCAATTATACGAGGAAATGCCGACAATATATTTGCATTGTTTTGCTCAAAGAAATTTACAGGACCAAAATAATCTTCTGAGCAGGACCTAGAAAGTAAAGAAGATACAGTATACTCAGTGTCTCAATGCAAAACAAGCTTTGCACTTTATCACGAACTATTTTTTATCAAATATCAAGAGAGATATTCCTGCAAGATAATGAAAACATCCATCAGATATACTCAAATGAGTAAAGAATTTAATACGTTACAACACTTTAGATGGTTTACATTCCTGATACGTACAAGCCTGGCTGAGTCACATCTGTCGTGGTTTCAGGCCAACACGCCCGGGGTGGGCGGCAGCTCCCTCACCCTCCAGGAGCTGCAGACCTGGATCACCGCCTGCCGCTCCTTCCTCAAGACGAACATGGGCTCCTTTCTGCTCAAGTCTGGTGTGGATGATTCCCTGCTGCTTGGTGACCTGCACATCGTGGTCACCAGTCTTCACGGCCTCACTAGTCCTGCAAGTAAGTTCATAGGTGGCCACCTGTTTGGCACCTGCAAGTACCCAGCTTATTCTGACCAAGATCATTTTTCATCATTCATCTGGCCTTTTTCCCAAACACTAGGATTAGCGCATAACAAAAAGCTCACTGCTTGAAAACTTCTAAAACAATTGAGTCATGTAAATCTTTAATGATACCAAAAACATGTATATTTGCACTACACCATTGTTAGTCAGTCACAGTATTGCAGTAATTATCATAATTCAAAACCAGTGAAATATATGACTGAAAATGGCTGTTTATGGCTGTCAACCTGTCACAAGGAAATTTGAATATGGCCTTGAAGTTGAAGCCATGTAAAGGAGGTTTGATTAATCACTGATATTTTTTGACAGATATGTATGTGTGCTTTGAAGTGGATTCCTACGGCCATTTCTTCCGGAAAGTGAAGACCAAGGTGACAGAGGCGATAGAGCCTCACTGGAACCAGGACTTCATCATCGAGCTGGAAGGTTCACAGACGCTGAGGATACTTTGCTACGAAGACCATCCCAAGCTTGGCACTCAGCTGCGCGGCAAGACACACTTAGAGGTGAGGTGTGTGGGTGGGTGGGTGGGTGGGTGGGTACTGGGTTTGTGTGGGTTACATCACTTCTATGAATACATTGTCACCATCATTGCCTTCCTCAAATATTGGCTTTAGAAATATATTTTTGAGGCGAGTTGTGATTAGTATATGTTCTGATGTGTTATGGTGTGATACATGTTTGAAGTGTTGATTTTTAATTGTGGTTCAAGCTGTGAATCAATGATATTTGAGAGGTGACTTTGGTATGAATAAAAGGAATATCAAAAGTAAATAGATATTAATAATGAATAGTAGATATGAGGCGCCGCGGCAGAAGGGTACTATGCAACAAAATCAATATTCGTCAGAAAACGCAGTTAAAGATTGGGAATGTTTGGGAATGATTAGCTCAAGAACTGTGAGTTAGAATGAAGTGTTGTATATCAAATAAAAGCTGAGGTACTCAGCTTTCATTTGATGTAGAAAAAAAATATAATCACAAATTATATATATAATTATTATTGGTACTGATTTTTTTTCTTTCTATTCACCCATCCATGCGTAGACAGCTGAGTCTTGACTTCCACTTTCATTTCAGTAACTTGATGCATTTCTCTGTTTCAGCTGTCCCGAAGTTGGTTGAATGACACGTTGACGGAACGACGCGTGAGCCTCCAGGATTTAGTGTTAGTATTGTCACTCAAATTCTTGCCGCCAGAAGCAACTCTAAGGAGAGTGCCAACTGGAAAATCCTCTGGCCTTTTTGGCACCAGTATTGCTGCAATCAGCAGGTGAGAACTTGCACAGGGATTCTATTATTGACTTTTTTTTTTTTTTTTTTTTTTTACCATATTCAATTTTTTCCATTCTCTTTAGGTAGTCTTCTCCCACATTTTGTAATTGATGCTCAGAAAAGTATTGAATTCTTATAAAAGGGGCTCCTTCAAACCGTAGCATATGCTGCTGTTAGACAAAACTAAAGTTAAAAACTTTTAAGTTAGTTGGTAAGCCATTATGATAAATTATTAATTATTTAAATTAAGATAAAAAGAAGTTGTTACTGACTTGGAGATTGAGAGTCATGTATAACATTTATTACATGTAAAATTAGGATAATTAATTGGGTTCCTGATTAGAGTAATTTCTTGCACTGTTAAGTTTTGCATCTCGCTGAAATATGGAAAAGAATACAGATTTTTCCCCTCTTATGTGAAGCTTTATATACATGACAAAATTTTAATATATATATGTTCCTGGCAGACGAGAGAAGAGAAGTGTTCCATTCATAGTGACTCGGTGTGTGAGGGAAGTGGAGCGGCGCGGCATGCAGGAGGTGGGGGTGTACAGGGTGTCCGGCCTGGCCTCGGACATCACCAAACTCAAGAAGTCCTTTGAGTCAAGTGAGTAAAATGCATTACCACATTAAGTGACAATAACTGACACACAATAACTGACCACAATAAACCACAATATCTGAACTAATAACTAACAATAACTATCGGGTATTCCGTAGTGTAGGGGTAGCACGCTCGGTTCACAACTGAGAAGTCCCGGGTTCGATCCCCGGGCGGAGCGGAAACAGTTGGGCTGTTTTCTTAAAAAACCCGAGCCCCTGTCCACCCAGCAGTGAATGGGTACCGGGTGTTAGCCGGGGGTTTGTAACCCGCCTCCCGGGGTGCTGGCTTCGGCCAACACTATAAGCACTAGCAGACAGCTCTCTAGGGGTAGTCTGAGAGAGAGCTGTCTGGTTACAGTGGAGATCCATCTCAGCTGCGTCGATAACTGACGAAATTCTTAAAAAAACTAACTAACTAACTAACAATAACTAACTAACTAACTAACAATAACTAACTAAACCACAATAACTAACAAAATACAATAACTGACAATTTACCCTTAAGTTTGTATTACATTTATATCTTCTTGTTCCCATTTTTAGTGTACTTCTTATTGTGAGTGCACTTGCTGATGCATAAGAACTTTTGGGGTGGAAAATGAAAGAAAAGTTACCTTACATTTAATGTTTGTTTGATCTTGCCACGACTGTTCAACCGACAATGTTTTGAAATTGCGGGGCTGCATAGCGGCCTGCGGCCCGCCCGACAAAGAGATATAGTGGTCTATGGACTATCATATAGACTGGTTTATCAGTATATATGATTTACTGTAATCTTCGTAAATTTTGTTCTATAATATTATCAAATAAAAAACAGTAAACCACGCTAATGAAATGCCATTACGAGACTATGAAGAAATATGCGTGAACTTAATATTCACTTAACTCTTCGCCATTTAAAACTTTGCGAGTCAACTTTTATCATGAAGGGTATCAATAGAAGCGCAATTCTATTAGCTTTCCATTGATATATTTCGTTTTCTGATAAATGAATTAGAATCATGCATAAATTAGCGTTAAATAAATAACTAAAATAGTCATTCGGATAATTTTCCTGATTGATGATGTTATTTATTTACTTATATATTTCGTTTTCTGATAAACGAATTAGTACCATGTATAAATTAGCGTTAACTAAATAAATAACCTCATCAATCGGGAAAATTACCCAATTGATGATTTTATTTATTTAGTTAACGCTAATTTATGCATGGTGGTAATTAATTTATCAGAAAACGAAATACATCAATGGAAAGCTAATAAAATTGCGCTTCTATTGATACCCTTCATGATAAAGGTTGACTCGCAAAGCTTTAAATTGCGAAGAGTTGAAGTTCATGCATATTTCTTCAGAGTCTCGTAATGGCATTTCTTTAGCGTGTTTTACTGTTTTTTATTTGATAATATTATAGAACAAACATTTACGAAGATTACAGTATATCATATATACTGATAAACCAGTCTTTTATGATCCGTATATATATATGAATCAGAGCGTTACTGGCTATAAGTATTATCTTTGCATGTTTAAATGTCTCAGTTCAGTTCAGTTGTGGGTCAGGAGTCTGGCCTTTTTCATCGGCACTCCCTGACGTGTTTCTTCTTGCTGTCTGGGTCTTTAGTTAGTTGTCTTTTCTTATTCTGTCTTATAGTTTCTTTCTCTTTCTTTCCTCTTATTTGTCTACTATATTGCAATTCCACTCTTCAGATCCATATGAAGCCGAACAACTAATTAAGGAAGTGGACATACACTCTGTGACGGGTCTCCTGAAGCTGTTCCTGCGAGAGCTCCCTGAAGCTCTGCACACCAGTGAGCTGTATCCAAGGTTCTTTGAGGCGTACAGTGCAACAGAGGCCGAGTATAGAAAGACAACGCTGCTCAAGCTCTTCTCTTCCCTTCCTCAACTGAATCAGTCCATCATTGCATACCTTCTGGAACATTTAGTGAAGTAAGTAGTAATATGCAACACAGAAACATTGTGGTTAACCCATTTGAATGGTGTGGCGCATGGTTACTTGTGATCACAGATTCCTAACACCATCCAGGGACATCTTAGATTCAATCTTAGGAGGTAACCTTACAGTCTTGGGTGTTTACTAACAATCGTGCTCGATATGTTAGTAATAACGTAACATAGGAATAACAAAAGGCATTGTATAGAGGGGTGGATATAGAGGGGATATTAACAGGAACTATCACGTGTAGGTCTCGCAGCCTCTTGTAGCTTCCTTATTTTCTTATGTACTTTTATTGAGGGGTGTTATAGAGGGGGCGTCCTGTGTTATGGCCTGTGCCTCAACGTAGTCTCTCCCACAGAGTGCACGAGATGGAGCACTACAACAAGATGTCCCTTCACAACCTGGCCACGGTGTTCGGCCCCACGTTGCTGCGGCCCGGGGCCAAGCCTGGGAACCCCTCGCCGGCAGAAATGTTGGCGGCCGGCACGGTGGACGTGATGGCCCAGGCCGGCATCCTGCACTTCTTCCTCACCCGCAGGGCCAACAGAGAGCCAATCATGGTTGTTACGCAATGAATGTTTTCACTCGCATCATTCAGTTCCGTGTTCTGTTCTGTATATATTTTTGTCGTACTTTCAGTGCATAAATGCCTTTTCATCTTGTCTCATACTGAAAGTTTTTTTTCTTCTCTCTCTCTCTCTCTCCTCTCTCTCTCTCTCTCTCTCTCTCTCTCTCTCTCTCTCTCTCTCTCTCTCTCTCTCCTCTCTCTCTCTCTCTCTCTCTCTCTCTCTCTCCTCTCTCTCTCTCTCTCTCTCTCTCTCTCTCTCTCTCTCCTCTCTCTCTCTCTCTCTCTCTCTCTCTCTCTCTCTCTCTTCTCTCTCTTCTCTCTCCTCTCTCCTCTCTCCTCTCTCCTCTCTCTCTCCAGCCCCCTAGTACATTTCATGACAAACACTGCTTAGATCTTAAAATAGATACTTTAATGAGTGGTATATAGAAAGTTTATATGTATTCAGATTCAAAATATGATTGTTATAGTATATTATTATGTATTTGGGATATGTATTACATAGGAAAATTATATTGAAATATACTCAAGCAACCTTCATTTATTAAGTGTAAATGCATTTGTGTTGGTATCAGTACAGCAATAGTAAACCATCATGCAGTATGTCCATGCTAACCTCTTGTCACTTTTGAAAGCAAGTGTTCAACATGTTTCAGCATGTCAGCACTGCAGCATGCATTGCCACACCCTCAGTGCACTCTGATGCTCATTGATGGAAGAGTGACAGTGATGAGTCTTCATACATATGCATAGTTACAGGTCAGAGGCATAACATTCCTTCTTTAATATTTCTAAATGATGCCGACAATTATTCATACTTCAAAAATGAAATGGTCGATATGTATGATGTTGTTTGTATTTCTTTTTCTGGCTCTACAATTGGTTGAAATATTTTCATAGAAATTTTTACACGGAATGATAATGCACTGAGGTTCTGCAATACATAAATATGTAGACAAGCTGTTATTCTTACATCTGTTGTAGGGAAGACCAAAGGAGTTTCATAAGGGTCACACCTCTTTCTGGAGGATCTGTAGTAGATTATCCCTTTTGCTAAATTACCAGAAAAATCTAAGTTTCAAAAGTTTATCCAAATTGAAAGTAGGAAATTACTGCACCTTTCAGTGTGTTTTGTGAAAAAGACTTTATTTAGATATATGTATTCTCATCGATCATGATCAACCATCCTTTATTTACTCTAGCAATCAATTTGTAAAAATTTGTAAGGTCAGATGACTGAGTGGCTGAGCCATCACCTTGAAGGTCCACCCCCTGCTGCCCTGACAGGGAATAAGCCTTTGTGCTCATGCTCCCTGTCTCCAAAGGTATAATATTGGTTGTACCCGATCTTGATAAGCCACTGTGCTGAGACATTAGAATTTCAGTCATGGTTCCATAGAGATCCTTGAAACATAACAACATTAGTATCCGTTTCGGTCATTACACGTAATTAAATCTGCAAAGTATTTTGAGTGCCCAGCCATTCCTGAGATGGTGATCTCAAGTGATCCTGTGTTTCAGATTTAATGTTGCTGTATTGCTCAGTTTTGTTTCATAGTTTCTTTAGATTTTGCACTGTAAATTGTCATTCATATTAGTTTTCAAATGGATTGTTGCCATAAATATATTTTCTTAATTTATATTCCAGTGATTATGGTATTTAATTTTAAGCTATTACTACTGTGATAAATATGTTGTGCAGGATACCAGTTTTTTCTATTAGGTTCACTTTATCTTATAAGGGAAGATGTTTGTGTTTTTTTGGTTGCATGATTTATTGAATTGCAGGTGTTTTGATCTAGAGTGTTGACCGTGGAATAGCGCTGTGCCGCCTCAGACTTGTAACCTGAGGTGAGCTCAAGGAGAATACTAAGCTAATTAAATCTTGGGTATGTTTCCTAGGAATCTAGCAGCATATTGAACTGGTGGAGAGGACCTTTGTAGTAGTTCAAAGAAATACTGTCCTTATTTGAACCATTACCAAAACAGAAGAATATTAGTTAGAATCATATCATGCTAGACAGACTCTGCCAACAGTGCTTCTAAAGTAACCATGTGTTCAGAACCCCTTATGCCTTCACGATAGGGAAGCAACACCCAAAAGCACCCACACTTTTGGATCATAACTGAGGCCTTGTACATCACAAGACGTGCACATTGCATGCACATTCTGCTCTGCCCAGGGGATATATGCCTAATATTTTATACGCGTATCTATGCCATGTACATTTGCATAATTCAGTTGGAAGAAACAAAATTTCTTGCACCCTCCGAACTCTTTGTGGTTTGCTAGTGGTGCGAGCTGCAAACGCTGTTCATGACCTACGTACCTTCTATAAGCCTAGTAATGAACAGCAGGCTGGAAATTTTGGGGGGAAATTGAAGTGAAGATATGATTGCCTTTTTGAATAATACTCTTTGCTCATAGGGATGACGTGTAAGTAAGAATTAGGATAGATGTGCTTGTGTAGGTGATGATATCTGTATATATGTTTGTACATTGTGCTTATTTTGTACATTTTAGAATTTTGATTGCACTTCTGTAAATGTATTGATGGAGACACATTATAAAGTTCATGTTCTTATTATAGGAATAGTACTTTAGAAAACTGCATTCCTCATGAGACACAATTCATTTCCCTTCCAGAGAGAATATGCAGAGCTCTAACATGTCACTTTTGACTTTCCTTTGTGTAATTTTGAAAACATTATCTTATTAGTTTTCGTTCACTCTTACAGACTCAAAGAATAGAACAATAATTATTACTAGTCTGCATATTAAGCCAAATATTGAAGGTGCCTGTAACTGAGACAAAGAAAAACAAGATTAAAAAGATGGTATAAAGCATCGGGTCCGGCAGAGACATGGTATACAGTACTGTATTCAGTGTAAAAGTTGTCATCAAGTCTGGCGATGATGTGCATGCTCAGTGACATGGATTCTTCCTTGTTCTATAACAGAAATCTTTCATGGAAAGTTAGTTGTATTTATTTATGTAATATCTGTGTTCATGTGTCATATTCTGGTATACAGTATAAGTTGAATAGAAATTGTTATTTTGTAATAGTACAGGTATGTTTGGTGTACATTTTATTTCCAGTGGAGGTATACCATTATGGTTTGAATATAGAAAATTATAATTATTTTTGGGCTTATTATTACACTAAAGGAAAACTGTTGACCCAACTGTAGGTAGTGGAAATGCCGTTGGGTGATGCTGGGCAGCGTGTGTTGTGAAAAGTGAAGCAGTAGTCTGAGTACTTCGACAATGCCTTGAAACCTCATTAGTGCGCTGGGGAATTTTTTTCTTCAGATAGTAACAACTATATCAACATATGAAAATAGATATGCGAGTATGAATGAATGAAATAGTTTACATCTAGATGCTTTTTCCAGTTTGAATGTTCACTAACATACTATAAAAGTTTTGATGTTAATGTGGCCCCGAGTGCGAGGTGAACCTGTACTTTTTTTTTTTTTTTTTTATCACAGTAAATGCAAGCAAGCAGTCTTCTGAGGGTGAAATCGAGCAAAGAAACAGTCAGTGTTCGTTGACTTGTTATACCTCACTTTTTGTAATTGTACCATTTAAAATGTATACCAAAACGTAATTTAGCCAGGAATTGTCATTAAAGACTTAGAGACTGTCTGAATGTGTGTGTGTGTGTGTGTGCATTTTCATGTACTGATGGTTCCTTTTATAATGTGTGTACATGTGCAATATAATCCTTTTCATTACAAACACATTATCCTTCTGGCATACATAATACAATACCTTCTTGCAACGTCCTTTGTTCATGCATGGTGAAGCGGATATTGAATATGTAGAACATGGTAGGACAGATGTACATTTTCAAGGTTTCTGAGATCACCTCCCATCCTACTATCGTTGTATTACCACTAGTGGCAACATGTCTACCAGCATCCCTCGGATCGTTTGTTTGCGGAACAGAGGTTGGGAAACACAGTTATGGACCAGAAGCTGTATTTTTGCATCTATTGTATACAGAGTTGTATTTGTACTTAAAGATATGTAGAAAGAATATAGCATCTTTTTCCCCTCATGTGACAGAGTAAATCCTTGCCTATACTATTAGGAAATATATGTAAATGTATGCACAGTACACACCCTACCAGGCCTACCTATATCTACTGCCTAGCTGTACGTACATCAAGGATTATCTTTTTAGAGGATTGTCCAGGGCTTTCCCATACAAATAGTCAGCTAATTGTGCATACTGATTCACATATTGAGTCTGGGATCAGAAGGTTCAAAATGAATAAGTCTTTACCTCCTGATGTGATGCATTGTAAATGGGAAGAATGATAAATCTAATCGAAGCAGTCATGAGGGAAGAAGCTAAGATTTAAACCTCAACAGGATCAATCAATCAATCATTGGGGGCATACGCCGGGGGGTGCGTCGCCTCGCCAACCCTACGACGCCACTCCCGGGGGTCACCATGCGCGAGTCTCCATGCAGGCTCCTTTCCCATACCAAGCAGCTCTTGACAAGAAACATCAACTTAAGAACATAAGAAAATAAGGAAGCTATAAGAGGCCGCGAGGCCTACACGTGGTAGTTCCTGTCACCTAACACTACCTACATCCACCTTTCATCCCCATCCATGAACCTATCCAGCTCCCCTTTAAAGCTCCCTAATGACTCCGCACTAACTACCTGTCTACTGAGACCATTCCACTCATTCACCACCCTATTTGTGAACCAGTTTTTCCCTATTTCCTTTCTAAATCTACGCTTTTCCAGCTTGAATCCGTTACTTCTTGTTCTACCCTGGTTAAAAGCCGTAAGAACTTTTCCTACCTCTCCTTTATTAAATCCCTTTATCCACTTAAAAACTTCTTTCAGATCGCCCCTTACTCTGCGTCTCTCGAGTGAGTGTAATTTTAATAACTTCAATCTCCTCTCATAACTAAAGTTACGCATCCCTTGTATCATTTTGGTCATCCTTCTCTGCACTTTTTCTAACAACACTATATCCATCCTGTAATATGGAGACCAAAACTGAACTGCATAGTCTAGGTGAGGCCTGACTAGAGCCAGATAAAGCTTTAGAATAACTTCCGCACTTCTACTTTTAACACTTCTGGAAATGAATCCTAATACTCTATTAGCTCTATTTCTGGCCTCAATACATTGTTTCCTAGGTCGGAGGTCTGGGCTCACCTCACTCCAAGATCTTTTTCACCTTCTGATCTTTTCAGCGATACATTGCTTATGGTGTATCTATTACCAGGGTTTTTTCTACCAACATTCATAACGCTACATTTATCAATATTAAATTCCATCTGCCATCTGACTGCCCACTCGTTAAGTTTATCTAAGTCTCCCTGCAATATGTTTACGTCAGACTGTGATCCAATAATCCTACCTAACTTAGTATCATCAGCAAACTTGCTGATATCACTGCTAATCCCACTATCCAAGTCGTTGATGTAAATCAAAAATAGTAATGGGCCCAAAACAGACCCTTGTGGAACTCCACTTGTCACCAGTCCCCATTCAGATTTGGAACCATTAATTGTAACCCTTTGTTGCCTATTACGTAGCCAAGCTCTGATCCAATGAAGAACCTTCCCATCTATACCATGAGCCCTAACCTTATTTAAGAGTCGCTCATGTGGTACTTTGTCAAATGCCTTACTAAAGTCCAGATATATTATATCATAATCCTTATCATTATCTGCCGTCTCATAAACTTCCTATAAAAACTCAATAAATTGGTGAGACATGACCTACCCTTGGTGAATCCATGTTGTGAATCATTGATCAAACTATGTTTATCTAAGTGCTCTCTAATGTTTTTTGCAATAATAGATTCCAATAATTTACCCACCACTGATGTTAGACTTACGGGTCGATAATTTGACTTTAGTCCTCTGTCTCCCTTCTTAAATATGGGAACAACATTTCCTTTCCTCCACAATAATGGCACATCGCCTATCTCAACCGATTTCCTAAAAATGTGCACTAACGACTCACTAACAACCTCCTTGCATTCCTTTAATACCCTGGGATACACTTCATCTGGTCCTGGCGATTTAAATGTTTTCATTTTATCTATACCCTCTTCCACCATTTCCCTAGTTATCACAATATCTTTGAGTTTCTCCTCATCGCTTCCTTTGAACATCTGTTCACTATCAGGTATCGTCTGTGTATCCTCCTCCGTAAAAACACTTAAGAAATAATCATTTAGACTCCTACACATATCCTCATCCGTATTTAAGACCTCACCCTGTCCTGACCTTAAGGGCCCAACTAATTCCCTTGTCTTTGTTTTATAAACCTGATAGAACCCCTTTGGGTCCCTGTTCGCCTGTTCTGCTACTTTAATCTCATAATTGCTCTTAGCAACTCGAGTTAATTTCTTCACTGTCCTCGCCATCACGTTATACTGTTCTTTGTTTATCAATCCTGCCTTGAACCTTAAATAAATGTTTCTTTTTACTCCAATGTTGTGTTTTAACTTGGTGGTCATCCATTTTGGATCACTCTTTCTGGACCTTATCTCCCTATAAAGAATATTTCTTTTCTGTCCGTCAATTATATTCCTTACAAATGAGATATAATCATCCTCGGCTCCGACCTCACTTCCCCTTCTAACCTCTCTAATTACCTCCTCAGCCCTGACCTCACTTCCCTGTCTAACCGCTCTAATTATCTCCTCAGCCTCGACCTCACTACCATATCTGACCGCGCCAATTACCTCCAGGTGCCTTCCTAATCCTTCATAATTGGCCTTTCCAGCTGACAACGCCTTGTCCTGGGACACTTTCTGCTCCTCCATCCCACACCTCTTATTAATAACCTCCAGGTGTCTTCTTAATCCCGCATAATTGGCCTTTCTGAAATTAGGTATTCGATGCCTATTGCCACTTAATTTCCAACTTCCCATTTTAAGCTAAATCTGATCTCATAATGGTCGCTATTATCTAAATTCCCCCCGACCTCCACATTTGTAACTAAATTGTCTCTATTTGTCAGCAATAGATCTAGAATATTATCTCCTCTAGTAGGCTCCTTGATTGCTTGACTTAGGAAGTTATCCTGGATTATATTTAACAATTCATCTGCATCGCTGTCACCTATGATTAAATCCCAGTCTATATTCCTAAGATTAAAATCTCCCACCACGCATAATCGATTATATCTGCAGGCCTTGTTTATTTCTTCCCATATAGGAGCTGAATCCTCTTTACATAAGTTTGGAGGCCTATACACTACACCCAAAACCATTTTCTCAGTTCCCTCCGTTCCCTCTACCCATATAGACTCTATGCTGTCATCTGTTTTTATAACATTGTTAACACAACACTGCAATGCATCTCTTGCATAAAGCGCAACTCCTCCTCCTCGTCTGCCTACTCTGTCCGTGTGAAATAACTTATACCCAGCTATCTCGACTTCCGGATCGAATACCTTTCCTGACATATCCAACCATGTTTCTGTTAATGCTATTATATCAAAATCCTCTACACTATTTATTCCTCTCAGGAAATCTATCTTTTTTAAAATACTCCTACAGTTTGTATAGTAAACCTTCAAGCAACTCCTCTTTTTTTTGTCAATTTTCCCTTTATCTTTAACTAAACCCCTCCTCTCTCTCTTCTTACGAATCACTTTAGTTCCCTGCCTTCTGAAACTCCTCCTAGTGTCGCAAGTTTCCTTTACCCCAGCCCCCGTGTCTAAACCCCGGTTCTCTATCTTAAAAAAGCCTGCAGTGCATCTACCTCCCTTTCAAGGGATTCAGACAAGATCTGAACTCCTTTCCTCGAAAAGTGCACCCCGTCCCTGCGGTAGAGGCTGTTATGCCCGAAAAAGAGGTCCCAGCTGTCGACAAAGGCCCAACCATTGGCTTTGCAATGAAGTGCCAGCCGGCAATTCACCGCAATAGCCCTGGAGTACCACAAGTCGTCAACAAAGCGTCTTGGAAGGACACCACACACCACAGGGAACCCACCCCTGTCCCTAACTTTACCTACAGCTTCCTTGAACCGCCGTAGCAATTCCTCACTTTTTACACACTCAACATCATTTCCCCCAGCGCTCAGGCAGACGATGGGCTTTTTCCCTTGGTCCGCCATGCACTCAACTATCTAGTCACTAACATAACCTATCCCCTTCCCTGGGTAACTCACCGACTTCATGCGCATCCCTTCTCTGTCACAGAACCTGCTGTCAAGATGTCTAACCTGACTGTCACCAACAACCAAGATTTTACCTTCGGGTAATGATGTATCGTCTACCTCCCTAACCTCCGTATCATCCTCTTGCAGCCCCGAGAGTACCTGAAATGAGTTCGTGCACAAAAGATGGTCATTGTTTACCTTTTTCTCCTGCGGGCGGGCTCCATGATCAACTACCTTCCAAACACCAATCCCTGGTGACTTACTAGGGACCTTAGTAGTCGCTTGAGTCACATCTCGCTCTGGTACCCCTACAGGCACATCACTCGCATGTGCCCCTCCACTCGCTCCACTTGGACCTTCACCTCCACACTTAAGAGAACGTATCTCTATTTCCTGCTTCTTCACAACGCTTTTCAATTCGTTCACTTCACTTGCAAAGCTCCTTTTCAGGTCTTCGATCGCCTCCAGAATAGTCTTAAGCGCCGCACCACACCCTTCACTACACTCTCCCTCGACCCTTCTACCTCCCTTAACCTCAGCCTCCTTCACTCCTACCACACTACCACTCTCAACCCCAGCACCAACACACAACACCACTTCACTCTCCGCCTCCACAACACTCCCCATCACAGACGTAGCCATTCTAATCCTGGGAGCTAAACCAAAGCACAACCTCACTTCACGGAGACGATAGGTCGACTCGACCTACCGTATATCGACCTATAACTTGCCCCAGCCACGAGCCTTGTGGGCGCCCCCTTGGCCTCCTCCACGCCGGATTGTCTCTTACAGATACAACCCGATGGGAAGGATCGGTTTCAGGGTAGCGTGCCATATGCCCATATAGCCGAAGTTGGCGTTGACGGACTATGCAGGTAATAGGCCTCGATTCAGTCTCACGGTGCAATCGCTGATTTGACACGTAATCATCCCAGCGATACCCCATGATTCTGCGAAGACACTTATTACCAAAGGCATTGATTCGTCTCTTCAAGTCACTATTTAGTGTCCATGTCTCACAACCATATAGTAAGACAGGGATCACAAGCGACTTGAAGATCCGGATCTTTGTCCTCCTGCACAGGTACCGACATTGCCAAATACTCCCGCTGAGCGAGTCCATAGCACCGTGGGCTATGCCAATCCGCCGTAAGACTTTTTGACGTGACCCGCCGTCATTATGGACTGCGCTACCAAGGTATTTAAAACTTTCCAAGATCTCAATGTCCTCGCCGCACGCATGAACAGACTGTACTGCTTCATCTAGTAAGTCTCCAAACACCTGGACCTTGGTCTTAAGCCAGGAGACCTCAAGTCCCAAAGGCTTTGTCTCCTCGTGCAGCGCCTCGAGAGCCATCACCAGGACCTCCAGGGACTCTGCAAAGATTACTGCATCATCGGCAAAAACAAGATCAATGATCTTGGTGTTGCCGACGGATGCTCCACAATCACTTTGATCTACAACCTTGTCCAATACCCAGTCCATACAAGCGTTGAAAAGTGATGGGGCAAGGACGCACCCTTGCCTCACTCCTGTATTAACAGGAAAGAAGCTGGATACACCTGCCCCACACTTAACAGCACTCTCAGTCCCAGAATACAGACCGGTTATCAAACCAATAGTCCTTGCAGGAATCCCGCGAAGTTGCAGAAGATCCCAAAGTGACACACGATGCACTGAGTCAAACGCCTTGAGATCAACATAGGCTGCAAGCATCCCCTGTCGAAACTCACGTCGGCGTTCCACCAGGACACGAAGCGCTAGGATACGGTCCGTTGTTGAATTACCAGGCGTGAACCCAGACTGCTGAGGTCTCTGATGCTTCAGCAGATCACTGCAGATCCGTGTCAGCAGTAGATGGGCAAGCACCTTGCCTGGCACGCTGAGCAGTGTAATACCGCGGTAATTGTTGCAGTCCTGACGGTCCTCTTTCCCTTTCCAGATAGGGACGACCAGCCCCCTTTTCCAGTCAGGAGGAATGGTACCTGATTGCCACACAGCAGTCAGGACAGCATGCAACCCGCGGATCATGGCCTCACCCCCAGCTTTGAGGAGCTCCGCACTGATATTACAAACACCAGCTGCCTTTCCACCCCTCAACTTAGCTACAGCCTCTCTGACTTCGTCAAGAGAGGGTGCGGTTTCGTCAATGGGAGGATCGGCATCCACTGCCTGTAATCCAGTGGTGTGAAGCTGCTCAGTTGGAGGGTCCACCGTGAACAACAAACAACAACAACAACAAACACCGTCAACAGGATGCTTGAGGTATATTTACAAGCAGTGGCGTACCCACAACATTTAAAAGGGGGGGGGGCCAAAAAAAAAATATATATATATATATATTTATTTATTTATAGTGTCTATATTTTTATTTATTTATTTCTTGCAAAGGGGGAGGGGGCATGGTCGCATGCCCCCCCCCCTCCCCCCTCGGTACGCCACTGTTTACAAGGCCAGGAATTCAAAGAGAGAAGCCATAAGATTGATCATCGTCGGTCAAATAGTGTTTGATCAACCTCGACGGTCCTTACTACACCGGGAGGAGGGCAAGGGGGTAGCCAGGGGCGCCCGTAGGATTTTTTTATGAGGGCATAATCACTGGCTGAATCTGGGGAGAGGTGGGGGGGGGGGGGGCGTGGCCTTGGCCCTCGCCACCCAAATATCGTATAGTTTAACCCTCCTCCCCTAGAAAAAAATGTAGTTGGGCCTCCCCTCTAAAAATGTCTGAAAAACTAGTCATCAATCATGTGCTCCCGATTTCGTGCACTTGCATGAAACGAGGACGGTTCTCGCCTCGGTTGACGAGGCATCTTGATATCCCGATAGATACAACGTTCAGTTCTGATAATACATCATACATGTCTATTAGTGAATGGTGAAACCCAATGATGATATCCTACGGCAATCCTATTCATAAGCGGGACAAGAGTCCTGCTTCAGCCGCCTTGATAACATTATTGGCATCGATATGGATGCTGAATATTCGTTCAAGGCAGAGATATGAACTGATCAATGTGAATATCGATGGCCAAGTAACTCCTCAGGGATGACACTGCATTTACCGTCACGGGAGTGAAATCTAGGCTGAGGTGAGTCCTCATTTTAGGGCCAGCTGGTGCCGCGGGGAAACCACGTGCGCATTGTTGTGGCGGCGACTGCCCTCTGGCGGCGGCGGCGGCGAGACGCGAGAAGGAGGCAGCCGCGCCGCCAGTCAGCTGTTGGAGTGTTTTGGGTGGGGATGTGTTCTTGAGCCTCGTCTTCCTCCAGTGTTTTGCTCACTGAACTATAAAACATGGAGTTTAAGAACGGGGTTTTCAACGCAGCCAGGGACGGTAACCTGCGTAGACTAAAGGTAGGCCAGTGCTTCCCCCATGTTACTGTTTACCGAGGGTGAAATAAAGGCCGTAGCACCGCGTGAGGTGGAGATTGTGCTGAATGTGGGTCTGTCTGTCTCCAAGGCCGGGAAGGTTCATCCTCCGGGCTGACTTGACGTGCTCTTTTGTTGCTTGGTTCCCCTCATAGCTGACGGTAAAGGTGGTGGTGGGTTTTATCAACAATGGGCCTAGCCGTGAGGGGCGTGTGCTCGTGGCAAGGGGAGTGTGAGGCGAGGCTGGCAGGGCTGTGTGGCGTGTGGCGTAAACACAACACTGACCTGGCCAGCCACAGCCACGGCCGCGGCTGTGTGCGTGTGTATGTGTGTGCACCGTACAGACATGCACCAACGCTTCCCTTGTCTCCCGAGTCCCGCTGCCTGAGTGATGTTCTAAAATGTTTACGTAATTCATTCACCTTTTACCGAGATAATTGCACTCATTGATTATTGGATTATGCGTATCAGTTGGTAAACAAAAGTGTTGAAGTATTCACACACGGTTACAGGGAATTTCGTACCCAGGTTTTGTTAGTTGTTTCTTGCACTGATTTTGAGTTTTTTCGTACATACTTGGTGTCATTTCGTAACTAGTAATCAAGTTCAAATCTGAGCTGAGTGTACAGAACGACTATGGTTTCATATAGACTACGAAACAACTTTTAGGTGTACGAATCTACTGGTGTACGAAACAACTTGTGTACGAACTGACTACACCCCACACACACAAAGGAGGCAAAGCATAACTTCAGATTCAGATTATATGATGCACAAGACCCTTGACCTTGCGACCATGTGTGTTGATGTTGATGAGACTGATGATTATGTGATTGTGGTTGTGATGTGATTGATTGGTTGAATTGTGATGTTTGAGTTGAGGAAAGACATGATATTGTTTTGTGCTCATTTATTTATCGGACTGCTCTAAGGCTAAACTGAAAAAAATATTATGAATATTTTGTCGTAAATTTCACAACACATTTGTATAACACTAACCACACTGTATCAACACAATTTACGAATGTTCAATGCATTCAACAGTTACTCAGGACAAAGAAGCATTATATACAACAAACGGTTCATTTATTTTCTGCTTTAATTTAAGGTTCTGGCGTTTCGTGAATAGTCTTTTCAGGATAAGATCATTCGTATAGACATAAATTAAAGATACTTGTAACAAAGATAGTCTGTTCAGCATGCTATATTATGCGTCCAAATACTTCATTATCACAATAATGCAACATGAAGTAAACATACGTATAAAAGTAACTTTAACAACCATTACGAACTCTCACATTTCGTGGAGATGTATGAAGTGGTGTGTATATTACTACCTTGCAAAAAATATTAAAGGTAATTCTTATTTTTATTTATTATTATTATTTTTGTTTACGTTCATATAATCGCAAGTGTTCATATAATCGTCAGTCGATTTTGGCTTTAGGGTGCGTTGTCGTGCAGGTAACTTTTCCGAGCCGCCAGCCTTCACTCCTGCCATGCACACACCGTTGCGTCAGGCAGGTAGATGGGGAAAGATAAGGGCTAGTCATGCCCTGTTAAACATGTAGGCTACCTAGGTAAATACGTAAGAGGGTGAACTAGGGTATCTAAAGTGGAATACGATGAAAGTATTGGTCACATATACTTATTTGTATTGCTGGCCAGACTAGTTTTGCCATCTGGGTATTTCTCATGATGGTTTTTTTTCTCTCTCTTTCTCTTTATCTTTCTCTATCTCTCCTGCGTGTGTGTGAAAACTATGTTCTGTCAGATTATTTGAGTTTTGACAACTATGGACAGGTAGTTTGATGACCTATGAGCTCCTCCGCCAAGTAAAAGATAAAGAGTTTTGTTTTGACATGTTGACAGCGAGGGAAGGAAAGAACCGAGAGTTTTTCCCGAGAGAGTGTTCCCTTTTCTTCTCTACTAGTAATGTTTCCACGGGTTGTCAGCAGCCGCACCTGAGCAATACATACAAGACGTGACTGAGCTGCAAACTTGTCTTTTTTCACTATGCAGCGTTTACCATACCTAACTTCGTTGTTGTGTGGATTTTCGACTTGTTTTTTTTCTCCACGTGTGTGTTCTAAAATCTAAATGATAAAATTATTGAAGTGTTAAGGGTATCAGGTGGGAGGATGCTTTGGGCTCAGAAAGATAATACTGTTGTGTCGTCACTCGTTATCAGTGTGGTTCGTACTTTGTATTAAAGCTGAATGTTGTGTCTGTGGGAGGAGGGTGGGTGTTAAAATGAGGCCAAGAGGGCTGTTCGACCCAAAGGACAGAAGTGATAACGATATAATAATAATAGTGCATTACAGTGTAGCATTTAGGTGGCGTTACATGGCAAATAGACCTTTCATAATTATACGTTAGCGAGTAGCCTAAAGGTTGTTGGTCGAAAAAATAAAACTTTCCAAGTCACGTTGACATTAACCCATTTATACAGCTTAAACTTTACAAGATTAAAATTGGTATTTCGGGGAAAAAAATCACGCATGTTTGGCAAGTGGGTCAATCCAGGTCCCTGTCACTCCAAGGTGTGTTGCCCTGAAAAATCTGCAAAGTGGTAATGCGTGTGGTGGGAGGTGTGGGTGTGGATAGGTCGGGTGCGTCTTAGTGGGTACGAGTGTGTGGGAGTCATAAGCTGTTGATATAGATGTGAGTATGGTAAAAGTATGTAATAATAATAATAATAATTTTATCATCACCCGGAGGCATACAGGAAGAAAACAACAACAACATGACACAGAGTTAACTTTAAGTACTAAAGCAAGAGTTAACTTAGGCACTAACAACAACATGACACAGAGTTAACTTAGTACTAAAAGCTAAGTGAGGATGTTGTAATGGAAACTGTTTGGGTTTAGAAAAAAAATACAGCTGCGAGTGTAGGAAGTGTATTTAGGGTAATTCTGGGTGTGGTGTTGACCGTTTTGACACCCAGTAGTAGTTGCCCAGAAATACCCCCACATATTATTGGCAAGTCGGTCTGATGTGTGTTGTTTGTGATCAGGTGTGTAGGTTTGTGGGTGATCGGTTTTCTTGTAGCACGTGAGCGGGGGTTGTGGGGGGCTGTGTTTGGCCTGAATCAAGCACAGCGAGATCTTGGCCCAGCTCCCTCCCTGTCAGGTGTTGGGGTTCGTTAGGTGAAAGGCCCGTGGGTGTGAAAACTGTCAACAGTCTTAACGAAGTGTTTGAGTCAGTGGAGTCTTGGTGGTGGTGGTGGTTGCAGGGGAGGGGGGTGATGGTGGTTGCCTTACACTTACTGAACACTAGTCTATTTTTTTTAATGAGGCAAAAAATCCATTCTATCTGAAGGTCTCATGTTTGAAATTATACCTATGTTTACCCAAAGACTACTGTATAGAGTAGTCTTTGGTTTACCTGATAATATGGTTGACTATGATAAAATGCGACTGAAATTTAGAAGAACCGTACTATTCCTTTCTTCTGGCATCAAATATCAGTTAGTAAGCAGCAAGGGGTCAGGATTTTTCACCTAGTAAAGAAAATAGAGTATAGCTACTTACTTACTTACACTACTACTTGAACACTTACTGTCTTAACTTATCCACCTTTTACGCCATATGTGTAATTAATAACTGTTTAGATAAAAAAAAAAAAAAGATGGGCGCCAGCTGCAGAACCTTTGCTCGTCGCGTTTTTGTGGTGATTAACACTCGAGGTGGATGAGATGAAAGTGTCGTGTCGAAATCATAACGCAGCGTCATAGTCGACATTTGAGCTGAGGTTGTACGCCGGGCATTCACGCTCGTCGTTTCACTCTTTCTTTATAACTCCTCCCCTTTTTATGATTTGCCATAATGCCATATGACCTGATATCTGGCACATTTCCCCCTTTTTTGGCATTAAATCAATCAATCACGCTCGTCAACCCTCAAAAGACGACTAGCACCAAAGTCATTAAAGATTTAAACCTCTTCACACCCATATCTTTCCTTTGCAATAAAAAATTGTATGATATCGAGCCATAAAATTACGAAAAGTAGCTGAATATACCAAATTAGTTAGTCGACAAGGATACTAAACAGGTCATATCTATAAAATATAGCTTATTTTCACTAAAAATCGTCTAATGGTACCCAAATTACAATGAAAATTACATTATGGGTCTCAAGGAGTTAATGGCTTTGACCAGGGCACCTCAGCCACAGCGACGCCGAAGCTTGTGTGCGTTGCGTACCCACCTTCCCGCCAACCTGTTTCATCATGACTCGCGAGGTCTTCCCTGGAGCACACCCTGCCTGCCACCTGTACGCTCACCGGGCATGATACACTCGCTGATATACTTTGTTGTGGGGACCATTGGTTAAACACGGCAGTAAACAAAGCAACACGGGAGACATGCCAATACGCAACGCCCAGCGGCCAGCCTGAAGATAGTTAGCACAGGTTAGCCACCCTTTATCTAGTCATCATGTCCAGGGAGAGAACAGCGGGCACAATAGTAATAGAGGGGTCACTCATATCTACAGGCACGCCACGCCATGAATTAAATACAATTGGAAACATTGGCTGTAAAGGTGGACTGATTGTGTACCCTTCGTAGAATCTAAAGTAAATGCTGTTACATAAGAAAGTTGGCAACCTCGTAGTGTACCATGCGATGCGATGTCACGATGGTCTGTGCGGCGTCCCTTGTAGGGCAACAAAAGCCGAAGGTGAACAACACTTTAAACTTTAGACTTATTGCGTTTTAGACAGTTTTAATACGGTACAGAGATTGATGGAAGCACCTACGTAGTTAGACTGGAAGCACCATAGGAGATATAACTGTTCTAGAGTGCTGAGTCACCCTGGGAACAACATTTTTTTTTTAATCTCTTGAGGCCCAGAACGTAATTACCATTGTAATTTGGGTACCATTAGACGATGTTTAGTGAATATCACAATATAAGTAAGCAATATTTTATAGATATGACCTGTTTAGCATCCTTGTCGACTAACTAATTTGATATATTCAGTTACTTTTAGTAATTTTATGGCTCGACATCATACACTTTTTTATAGCAAAGGAAAGATCTGGGTCTCAAGGGGTTAAGCCTTCAATTTATTACGTTTTAATATAGTACAGACTTTACAGAAAATTATTGAAGCAGCATAGGGGATAGAACTGTTCTCGAGTGCTGAGTCACCGTGGAACCTGACGGACCAGGTAGCTGTCCCAGAATGGCAGAGGCGCACGTCGTGGCCAGGCAGTGGCAGACACAAAGAGGCAGGGAATGATTGCCTCCAGTAACCACAGCGTCAGCACGGACCACCGCTATTTACTGCATGTGCTATCCGCTGGCCTAACAAGTATGAGAGAGAGACATACATACAGATAGAGACAGACAGACAGACAAACAGAGATACAGACAGATAGAGAGAGAGAGAGAGAGATAATTGGGTTCAAGTAAAGCTGAGTTCGACTTCTCTCAATGATTGGCGCGCTAAGATCGTGAAGCTGAAGACCTTCGCCGAATGGGGAGGGGAAGTAGGGGAGGAAGTGACGAGATCGTGCTGGTAGGGGAGAGGTGAGGGTGTGTTGGGGGAGACTGGAGAGGAAGTGAGATGAGAATGTCCTCAGCTTCTGTTGTGTACCAGTTTCTCTCTCTCTCTCTCTCTCTCTCTCTCTCTCTCTCTCTCTCTCTCTCTCTCTCTCTCTCTCTCTCTCTCTCTCTCTCTCTCTCTCTCTCTCTCTCTCTCTCTCTTCCTCCATTTCCACTATTCGCTCTCCTTTCTTTATTCCTCCTCTTCATTCTTCCATTCTTAGATTTTGGCTTTACCTTATCAAGAGTTCTGTTCATTTTATTGTTCCTTTTAACATATACATAGCTTCTCTCTCTCTCTCTCTCTCTCTCTCTCTCTCTCTCTCTCTCTCTCTCTCTCTCTCTCTCTCTCTCTCTCTCTCTCTCTCTCTCTCATGTAAGTTTTATGATGGAAAGTGACAGATAGAGAAATAGTGTAAAAAATCTGGACATAGTAAAGTAATGTCAGCGAGTGCCACTCGACTTAAAATGTTTATATATGAAAGCAATGAGTATGTAGACGTGTTTATGCTAATGAGACGAAGTGAAGAGCCGCAGAGAGAGAGAGAGAGAGAGAGGTTGGTCGTGGTATCTGCAAGGCAACTGATGGATTCTTGAAGCTTAAATTGTCTACAAAAGTGCAGCTTTATACAAAAACTTAAGCTTGGCGGGACCGGAGAGAGAGAGAGCATCACTTCGAGGACACACACACACACACACACAATGGTAGCGGCGCCGAAGCATCGAATCAGCTGATTAGTCTGATTGAGGAGCAACTTAACCCGACCTTCTTTTCAACTTTTCGGGGACGCGACGACCTCCACTAGCAATAGAGAGAGAGAGAAGGTCGCTGGATAAAGGGATGAACGCGATAAGAGAGGTAGTGATGCTGATGGGTGGGGGGGGAAGTGATAGAAAGAGGAAGTAGTAGGGGGGAGGTCGCTTTGGTGGAGGTGGGGGGGGTAGTTTTGGTGGTGGGGGTGGGGGAAGGTAGAGGTCGTTTTGGTGGTGGATGTGGGGGGGGGGGGGTTGAAGGGTGCATGAAGACACGTGCTAGTCATATGTGTCTGACTTGTATCTGGTGAAGCTATCAATGTGTTGCCTTGAATCGTTAGCTTCTTCCTTTAAAGCGCAGTTGTGAAATTTTACTGTATCTTGTGTGTGTGTGTGTGTGTGTGTGTACTGCAGTCACACGTTGAATGAATACTCTCGGTGCCATGTTTGCATTTTTATTATTTGTTATTTTTACATCACAAAGGACTAGCCAAGGAAACAAAGAGGTAACAAAAAGCCCGCTTAGTTGCCAGTCCCTATAAAGAAGACAGTAAGAGAATAAAGAAAGGCAAAGCGTAGATATGACAGTTGTTTTAGTCATTGTTGTCGTGGTCGTATTGAAGGTTGGCGAGAGGATAGTCGTCCCTCAGGCCTCGTGCGGTGCCCCTTGTTGCCTTACTGACCCACTCTGACAGGATGGAAGGAACTCTGTGTGTGAATCAGCTCTCGAGGAGGACGAGGATGACATCAATCCTCCTACGTCCTCGTCCCGTGTACTCATGCTATCCTTGGGTCAGTTGATCTCAGTTCCCTTCAGACCCCAGTCACCTTCACTGGCGGCGGGACACCTCCTTCTCAGACCCCAGTCACTTCACTGGCGGCGGGACACCTCCTTCTCAGACCCCAGTCACCTTCACTGGCGGCGGGACACCTTCTCAGACCCCAGTCACCTTCACTGGCGGCGGGACACCTCCTTCTCAGACCCCAGTCACCTTCACTGGCGGCGGGACACCTTCTCAGACACACACACTGCTAGCTCCTAGTGTGCTCATTATATCCTCAGGGTTTCACACTGTCCTTTGTCCTCACCCTTTGTCCTTTGCTTGCGACGTTGATATATTAAATGTGGTGTTGGGGTTAGTTGTGCGCAGCTGCACGGAGAGGCTGTCATGGTAGGGGTGCCGAAAAGCAACTAAATATACCAAATTGAATAGTGGACAAGGATACTAAACAGGTCACATTTATAAACTATTGCTTATATTCGTTAAAAATCGTAAAATGGTACCCAAATTACAATGGAAATTACGTTCTGGGCCTCAAGGGGTTAAATGTGGTGTTGGGGTTAGTTATGCGCAGCTGCAGGGAGAGGCTGTCATGGGAGGGGTGCCGGCCCGCCCTTGGCATCCCTGGCACTCCGCTACGTCATGAGGGGTGAGGCCTCGGCGCATACATAGGCTGGTCACCCGTCACCACACATCCCGCTTGACCTCTCCCTGCCACAGTGATGGTCATCCGCCGGTCAGCAGACAACGAGTGGCAGCCAAGAACTCAGTGAATGTGGCGCCGCGAAGCCCTGGTGGTCAGTATCTGTGCCAAGGTCGCGTCAACACCAGCTGTTACTCATGGGTGGGCAGCGTGTGACAGCTCGGCGGGCAGCTAGCGGCGAGGGCGGCATGACAAGTACCCGTGCCCCTCCACCACACACACACACACACACACACACACACACACACACACACACACACACACACACACACTGCCACCATGCGTCACAACGGGGAACAGGGGGGGGGGGAGGTCAGGGTTATCAAGTGGATGTTAAAGACGATGGTGGGAAATACGAATAAGTGAGGGTTGTTTCTCGGCGTCGTGTCATATCGCAGCTGCTGGCAAACTGCTGTGTCGATGAGGTGGTGGTGTGGTGCATCGCCTTGATGTGGGTCAGGAGAGAGTGGGCAGCAGGCCGTGAACCCGCCAGGTGCCCCATGAAACCTGGACGCTGCACCCCTGGACACCCTTACATACTTAGGGCCTCTCGGAATGTTCCTTGGGTCAAAGCCTTTAGAAGTAGGCCCCTGATACTAATGACTGCTCCTAGGTGGTGTACGAGGAAGGGGAGTTTAGACTTTAGTGCGTGTATGTGTGTGTGTGTGAGTTTCGTGGTGGTGAGGTAGAGGAGAGAGAGAGAGATTATGTCATGTAAGTGCAACGAAACAACTGTGTAGGACAACAGATGGACACAGAAGGAAGAAAAAGCATCATTATTATAGTATAAAGAAGTGTGTGTGTGTGTGTGTGTGTGTGTAGAGTAGGAGGTGGTGGTGAGGGGACGGTCTGTGGTCGCTACTCTTGTGATCACGCGTGTAATTGTGTTGTCAGGGTTCTTGTTACCGATTGGACATGTGCTGAGGAAATGCTTATCTCTCTCTCAGCTGGATATCTCTCTCTCACACACACACACACACACACACACACACACACACACACACACACACACACCACACACCACACACACACACACACCACACACCACACACACACACACACACACACACACACACACACACACACACACACACACACACACCACACCACACCACACCACACCACACACACACTCACTCACTCACTCACTCACTCACTCACTCACTCACTCACTCACTCACTCACTCACTCACTCACTCACTCACTCACTCACTCACTCACTCACTCACTCACCACTACCACACACACACACACACACACACACACACACACACACACACACACACACACACACACACACACACACACAACACACACTCACTCACTCACTCACTGACACAACACACACACACACACACACATACACACACACACGGTCGATCAGGTGTGCCCATCCAGTCGTTCCATCCGGTTTCCAGTAATTGACTTTGGATGTGATTCATTGGATTGAATTTTGTCAAGAGTTGATCAGTAATTACACACGTCATGTCGTATTAGAGCTTCGTGGTGGTGATGGGGGTGGTAATGGTGGTTGTGGTGGGGGTGAGGAGGAGGGGGGGAGGGGTAGGAAGAGTAGTAGAAAAAGAGGACAAGAGAAAATTATAAAGGGAAGCAGGGTAGATGAGAAAGAAAAAAGAAAAGATAATGACGAGGATGAAGAAAAAAACGAACGAAGAACAGAGAAGGATAAAGAGAGAGAGAGAGAGATTTATCGTATACGTGCAACTAAACGACTGTGTAGGATATAATATGGACGCAAAAGGAAGAAAAACTCATTAAATCAGCAGAAAGAAGTCATTGACACACACACACACACACACACACACACACACACACACACACACACACACACACACAGTATTACATTCTTTCATAACGGCCTCAGTGAAACATGATGTCGTTGTGGTAATAGTAGTGGTGGTGGTGGTGGGTCACGAAAACCTTCTTCCCTTGACGTCACGAACTTGAACACGTTAATTAACGGCACACCTTGACTGCAGGGATTTCACTTACCTGAGCAACACCTCTCTCTCTCTCTCTCTCTCTCTCTCTCTCTCTCTCTCTCTCTCTCTCTCTCTCTCTCTCTCTCTCTCTCTCTCTCTCTCTCTCTCTCTCTCTCTCTCTCTCTCTCTCTCTCTCTCTCTCTCTCTCTCTCTCTCTCTCTCTCTCTCTCTCTCTCTCTCTCTCTCTCTCTCTCTCTCTCTTTATCCTTCTCTGTTTTTCGTTAATTCTTTCTTTTCTTACTTTTTTCTTCTTGTTTTTATCCTCGTCATTATTTTCTTCTCCTTTGTCTTCTTGCAAAAAGCTGAAGGGAGGAAAAACATGTCGTAAATCTGAACAGAGAGAGAGAGAGAGAGAGAAACAATGACCATGTGGAAGTATGGTTAACTAGTGTGTGTGTGTGTGTGTATGTTGAGATTGAGTATAATGTCAGGTTCTTTGTTTTGGGGAGGACCGAACACACATCCCGACACCACTTATAAGGAAGCTTGTCCTCCTCCTCCTCCTCCTCCTCCTCCTCCTCTAACAACAACAATAATGCGAACCAACTCAAATGTTTATGGTGTGAGTTGTGTGGTCTTTGTGTGTGTGTGAGAGAGAGAGAGAGAGAGAGAGAGAGAGAGAGAGAGAGAGAGAGAGAGAGAGAGAGAGAGAGAGAGAGAGAGAGAGAGAGAGAGGAGAGAGAGAGAGAGAGAGGAGGAGAGAGAGAGAGAGAGAGAAGAAGAACCAACATACATACTTTCATCAACGTATCTTACTGACCCTCACCACTACTATCACCACCATCACCATCACTTGAAACAGAATAATAATGGCCACGTCTCCTTTATTATCATCACCATCATCATCACCATCACTGAAGTAGAATAGTAATGACACATATCTCCTTTATCATCACCATCATATCATCACCATCACTGGAATATAATAGTAATGACACACATCTCCTTTATCATCACCACCATCATCATCACCATCATATCATCACCATCACTGGAATATAATAGTAAATGACATACATCTCCTTTATCATCATCACCACCACCACCACCACCACCACCTTCGTCACCAGTAGCGCACCTTTCTTCGTTCTCACTTTGCTGTCATGTGCCATTCTTATTCATATATTCATGCTTTATATATATACGTTATTATTCATACTTTATACTTATTCATATATTCATCCCCGATTCATTCATGGGTGCGTTTATTCAGTCATGGGGTGCGTGAGGTCAGGCGGCGAGGGGTGACTCATGAAGGAGGGAAAGTCGTATTTGTGGAAGGCCAGGTGATGACTTTTTCAATTCTGTGGGGAATGGTGTGAGGTTTGAGAGAGAGAGAGAGAGTTTACTGATATTCGCTAGCCCTATACTATGTACCTTTTTATGCCATCAAAAGGAATATTAAAGAAGATGATTTTAGAGGAAGAGGAACAGGAGGAGGCGACAAGTGATCAAAGCTACTACGATACGAAAGCTTTGTATTAGTAATAATGGTAGTAGTGGTATTGTAGTAGTAGTAGAAGAAAAAGAGGTAGTAGTAATAGTAGTAGTAGTAGTAATAGTAGTAGTAGTAGTAGTAGCAGTAATAGGAGTAGTAGTAGTAGTAGTAGTAGTAGTAGTAGTAGTAGTAGTAGAAGTAGAAGTAGAAGTAGAAGTAATAGGAGTAGTAGTAGTAGTAGTAGTAGTAGAGGGCTATAATATAAAAAAAAATAATATTCCTCCCGTCACTCAGGTAGATTCGCAAATATTCGTAAGATTAACATATTTATATTGGAAGGTTGGGTAAGGTGACATCAAGGAAGCGCGAGAGTGATTGATGTCGCCAGGGTAACGCCGGTGTGTGTGTGTGTGTGCGTGTGACATTTCCTGGAAGCGCGTATAACGAGTGCCGGAAAAATGGTAAAAATCAGGTCGTGCCGAAAAATAGCAACTGATTCTCGACACCATATCAGTCAAGGAGTTTTCTGTATCACGGTTTGTTTTTCTGTATATTTTCTGTATTACGGTTTGTTTTTCTGTATTACGGTTTGTTTTTTTGTATATTTTTCTGTCGTGATTTTTTTCTCATTAATTTTTTTGTCTGTTTGGGTTTTTTTGCTTTCCATCGTGCTTTCATTCTCTCTTTGTCCGTCGTATCGTTTTTTTCTTCTTTCATGATGGCAAAAGTTTGGTGTGCGTGTGTGTGTGTGTGAGCTTTGGGAATGAACATGTGGTGTACGTACATGATAGTGGGAAAAGCATTACGATTAGAACACACACACACACACACACACACACACACGCACGGTGGATGTCCTTCAGTCTCATGGGTGGTGGGGTCTAGTCAGGGTCGAGGGGGGAGGAGGAAGGAAGGTAAGAAAGGGGCAAAGGGGAGGGGGAAGGAAGGGGAAGGGGGTATATAGGGGGAAAGGGAGGAACCCACATCACCTCGGGGCCACATGTCGACTTAGTTCCTGTCTTAACGGGGAGGGCGTGGTGGTGGTGGTGTTGGTGGTGGTAGTGATAGTAGTAGTGGTGGTGGTGGTGGTATTGATGATAGTGGTGGTAGTGATAGTGGTGGTGGTATTGGTGATAGTGGTAGTGGTGGTGGTGGTGGTATTGATGATAGTGGTGGTAGTGATAGTGGTGGTGGTAGTGATAGTAGTGGTGGTGTTGGTGGTGATAATATGTGTGGTAAAAAGGCAAGCGAGAGAAACTTAAAGCCCATGGAAATGAGAAATATGGGACAATAGGATGGGAGAAAGGAGTGGAATGACAGACAGAGCGAGAGAGAGAGAGAGAGAGAGAGAGAGAGAGAGAGAGAGAGAGAGAGAGAGAGAGAGAGAGAGAGAGAGAGATAGGGTGGGGAGAGAGAGAGGGGAAAATTGGTAGAAGCAAAGGAAAGAATGTATAGAGGAAACGGAAGTAAAGGATTTTAAACAAGAGAAAAGAGGTCGAATCAGGGTTGACAATATGGGTACACACTATCGAAGGTCTCTCTCTCTCTCTCTCTCTCTCTCTTCTCTCTCCTCTCTCTCTCTCTCTCTCTCTCTCTCTCTCTCTCTCTCTCTCTCTCTCTCTCTCTTACCACACACACACACACACACACACACACACACACACACACACACACACACACACACACACACACACACACACACACACACACACACACCTATCAAGTACTGTACTAAAAAAATATAGAAAGGGAGAGAAGAGAAGAGACGATGGGGGTGGAGATAGGAAGAGGGAGGAGAAGTAGGAGGACGTTCTGGCAGGTTGAAAAGGAAGAGGAGGAGGTGGTGTAGGGAGGTGTGAAAGAAGGAAAGAAGAGGTGAGATTGATGAGAGGAAGTAAAGAAGGAGGTAAAAAGTAAGAAGGATATAGGAAGAAGGGGAATGACAATGGAATATGAGAGTAAACAAAGGGAAAGGTAATGGACAAGAAAGTGAGGAAGAGGGAATGGGTAAGGATGTGAGGAATATTGTGGATGTTTAAGGAGATAGAGATGAGATAGATGTTTAACCCCTTGAGGCCCAGAACGTAATTTCCATTGTAATTTGGCTACCATTAGACGTTTTTTAATCAAGATAAGCAATATTTTATAGATCTGACCTGTTTAGTATCCTTGTCCACTAGCTTATCTGTTATCTTGAGCTATTTTTCGTAATCCTATGGCTAACAACATACGATTTTACTTAGCAAAGGAAAGATCTGGGCGTGAAGGGGTTAAGAAGATAGAGAAGTGAAAGTGGTGATGGTGGAAATTATCGTTCCTATATAAGAAGAAAAAAATGGTGGTGAGGGAAGAGGGTGGTGGTGTTCATGGAGATGGTGGTGATGCGTGAGAGAGGATAGATAAGTGGGGATGTTGGTAGTGATGAAAATAAATTATTGTTGCTAGCAGTGAAGGTAGGAGGAATGGTGGTGTGGGAAGAGAGTGATGAGGGGTGTTGGTGATGTTGACGGGTGGTGGTGAAGGCGAAGAGGAGCTGTCATGTAACCCGAGACACACACAACACACACACACACACACACACACACACACACACACACACACACACACACACACACACAATCACACACACACCCGAGACACCCCACTCATTAAGTTACCTGGCGGCGTGACTGGAATGTTGTCACCTGGTCTTTTCGTAGGTTAGGTTAGGTTAGGGGGAAGGGGTACACACACACACACACACACACACACACACACACACACACACACACACACACACACACACACACACACACACTGAAGCGGCCCTGACATAATAGAAAATGTGAAGGTCATGCAGTGAGTATGTGTGTGTGCATGTGTGTAATGCTAACACATGTTTTGGTTGGTAGTTAAGCGGGACAAGGAAACTATTGCTCTCTCTCTCTCTCTCTCTCTCTCTCTCTCTCTCTCTCTCTCTCTCTCTCTCAATTACTTACTCATTCCTTTGTCTTGGTCTCTATTTCGGTGTATTTTTCTGCATTTATATGTTAATTGCTTTGTCTGTCTCCTCGCTCTTCTCTTTGTTGTTGTTTTTCTTTCCCAATGAAATGATAGTGTGTGTTTATTTTTATGTTTTTAATCTAATCACGTGAGTACACTAGCAACAACACTCCTCCTCCTCCTCCTCCTCCTCCTCCTCCTCCTCCTTTTCCTCCTCCTCCTTCTTTTCCTCCTCCTCCTCTTCCTTTTCCTCCTCCTCCTCTTCCTTTTCCTTCTCCACCTCTTCCTTCTCGTCTTCCTCCACCAAGTCATCCACCTCCTCCTCCTCCTCCTCGTCTACCACCACCTCCTCTTCCTCCACCAAGTCCTCCACCTCCTCCTCCTCGTCTACCACCACCACCACCACCACCACTACCACTACCACTACCACTACCACTACCACCACCTCCACCTCCACCTCACCACCACCACCACCACCACCACGGAAGTCACTATACCCAAAAAAACTATATTACTCATCCTCACAAATATAAACAGAAGCATCATCATCACCATCATCAGCGAGGTGGTGGTGGTGGTGACAACATTCTTCCTCCTCACGTCACCGCTACTTCCGGGACCTTTTCCACCTCTGTCACGCGTTTCCTTTTTATTTCTTTTCTTTTCCTTTTCCTCTTTCTCCTTATTATCCTTCTTCATTTCTCCATTTCCTCTTCTGCCCTTCCAATGTCCAGACCTCACACTCACTGCAGGTGCTGGTGACTCACTCCATGGGCCTCGTGGTGGTGGTGACTCATGTGGAGGAGGTGGAAGTGGTGGTTGTAGTGGTAGTGAGTTTTTTTTTTTTTTGTCACGTGTAGTCATCCAATTATTTAGATTTTTCTTATTTTCATGTTATTCTTCTATAAAAATATTGTATTTCTTAGTATTGGTTTATTTATTTATAGATTTATCTCCTTGTTTATTTCATTATCTGTGTATTTTTTAGTTTATTTATACGTCTTTGTATGTTATTTTGGTGTGTGTGTGTTTATGTGTTTCCTTTATTGTGTGTGTATTTACCAGTTATATGTCAGGATTTTTTTCATTCACGAGTGTTTGCTTTGTTTGTGATCTGAGTTTAGGGGAGAGAGAGAGAGAGAGAGAGAGAGAGAGAGAGAGAGAGAGAGAGAGAGGGAGAGGAGAGAGGAGAGAGAGAGAGAGAGAGAGAGAGAGAGAGAGATAAATTACAGTAACTAATAAGCATGAAAGGAATGTATGATTATTCTGCCCTATCCTTCCCTCTCCCATTTCTTCCCTTCCTCCTCTCCCTCACTCCCTCTCCTCTCCTCTTCCTCCTCTCCATTCCTTCCCTTCCTCCTCTCCCTCACTCCCTGCCATTCCTCTTCCTCACACCCTGCCCCTCCTCTCCCTCACTCCCTGCCACTCCTCTCCCTCCTTCCTCCTTCCTTCCCTCCCTCCATTCTGTCAGTTGGGTGAAGGTCGAGTGTGTGTGTGTGTGTGTGTGTGTCCAGCTGGAACAACTTTACTTCCTCGAGAGAGAGAGAGAGAGAGAGAGAGAGAGAGAGAGAGAGAGAGAGAGAGAGAGAGAGAGAGAGAGAGGTGATAGAGATGATAGATATGCAGATAGATATTTATGGACAGAATACATAGGTGGCTTCGCAGATTATAGACACAAAGATAGAAAGACTGGTTACTGATGTGCAGAATAAACATGTACACATTATTCAGTGATGAGAATAGACAGACGGAGATAAACAGAATCACACACACACACACACACACACAC
>JACEEZ010022982.1:371704-379204 GCA_016584305.1 Chionoecetes opilio | reverse complement strand
GTAGATGGAGGATATGAACTAGGAGGAGGAGATGGAAGAAGGGGAGGAAGTGGAGAAGGACATGAACTAGGGGAGTGGAAGGAGTAGGAAGAGGAGGTGGAGGAAAAGTGGTTGGGTGGTTCTGGTTTGTTCATTACCGTCGTTGTAATTGCATTCCTTTTTTCTTTTTCGTCGTCTTGTTTTGTTTGTTTGTTTCTTGTTGTTTTCTCTTGATGCTCACTTTACCTTTGTATGTCTGGTTCTTTTATTTCAGTGACTTGCTTGTATATTATGTTGTTGTGTGTTTATGCATGATTTTTGTTATTTATATTTGGGCCACATGAGAGAGAGAGAGAGAAAGAGAGAGGACTGGAGAAGGAGGAGAGCAAAGAAAGGAGAGAAAAAACGAAGAGGAGAAGAAGGAGGGAGTAATACAACAGGTCTCCAGAAATAGTGCAGACAATCTTCTCCTCCTCCCTTCTTTCTCTCCCTCCTTCCTTCCCTCCTTCGTTCCTTCTGAAACTTCTTATCCTCCTCCATCTCCATTTTCTGTCGCACTCACTCTCCTGTCTCCTCCTTTCTGTCATTTACCTGTCAATTTAAATCTCCTCCTCCTCCTCATCCTCATCCTCATCCTCTTCCTCCCCCCCCCATCTGTCAGCCACCCGTCTATCCTCCTGTCTATTTTCGTCGTTAGGCATAGTTCTCTCAGGTGTAATTGTGTTTATATATATTTTTTTTTTATAGTAATGGTCGTACTAATGTTAGTCCTTGTTGATTTCTGTGCTTTTGTTTCTTAGTTTGGCTTTTTTTCACTCGCACATTCTCTCTCTCTCTCTCTCTTCCTCTCTCTCTCTCTCTCTCTCTCTCTCTCTCTCTCTCTCTCTCTCTCTCTCTCTCTCTCTCTCTCTCTCTCTCTCTCTCTCTCTCTCTCTCTCTCTCTCTCTCTCTCTCTATCAAGACCTTGATATATTTCCTGTGATAAGATTACTTTTGCTTCTTAGTGTTTTTTTTTTCTCTTTTCTCTCTCTCTCTCTCTCTCTCTCTCTCTCTCTCTCTCTCTCTCCTCTCTCTCTCTTCTCTCTCTCTCTCCTCTCTCTCTCTCTCTCTCTCTCTCGTTTCATTAGCCACGTGTGCCTTTTATATTTCTGGTCACTTTTGCCTTTCAGATAATTAACTTCTACTCTTTCTCGGTATTTCTTTTTTTAATTTCTCATCAGGACAAACTTTTTCAATCCTACTCGTTACGCAACCACCGCCATCATCATCATCATCATAATCATCATCATCATCATCATCATCATCATCATCATCATAATCACCAACACCACAACCACCAACATCACCACCACCAACATCACCACCACCAACATCACCACCACCACCATCACCACCACACCACACCACCACCACCACCACCACCATCACCACCACCACCACCACCATTTCATAATACGCTTTTTATTACTGTATTATGGAGGAGGAGGAAGAGGAGAAGGAGGAGGAGGAGGAGGAGGAAAAAGAAGAGAGAAGAGGAGGAGGAGGAGGAAGAGGAGGAGGAGGGATAACTACCAGTGTACCTTCCTTCCCTTCCATTATTCCTCCTTCCCTTCTTACCTTGTAGAGAGAGAGAGAGAGAAAGAGAGAGATCTTTGCCTTTTAATAGTGTCTCAGCTCGCCTGTTTCTATTGACTATATTGTTCTAATAATCTAGTAATATAGTTATATATATCTAATAATATATTTAACATTATTTTTTCTCCTCACTTTGATAATTTTTTCACCCTTTATTCGTGTTCTTTTATTTCATCTTCTTTTCGCTGTAGTACCTAACTTAGAATTGGTTTGTAATCTGACGGCATGGGGAAGGAAAGCTGTGTGTGTCTGTGTGTCTGTGTGTCTGTGTGTGTGTGTGTGTGTGTGTGTGTTGAAAGGGCAAGCAAGTGTGATGAGACAGGGAAAGTGAGGCAGGATATGGCTCGTCTTTTTTATTTATATATCTATTTTTATTTAAAGTTATTAAGCAGGATAATGACAATATGGGACATGATAATTGATTATGTAAGAGTAAAAGGTGGAGTGAAGAGGGGGATGAAAACAATTTTTTTTAATTTAAACAGTTTTTAATTATACAAATGGATGAAAAGTGATAAATATAGGCAGTAAAGTGTACATTTACACCTAACGATATCATCTGTTTCAAGGACATATATTTTAAAGCTATGCCTTATATCATATCAGAATATTTATATAATAGTTACAAATGTACAGGTTATAAATTTAATTATTGTGTTACAGGCAGTCGTTACATGCACTTGACATATTTAACGTGTATAGTATCTCTCTCTCTCTCTCTCTCTCTCTCTCTCTCTCTCTCTCTCTCTCTCTCTCTCTCTCTCTCTCTCTCTCTCTCTCTCTCTCTCTCTCTCTCTCTCTCTCTCTCTCCGGATGTTTAGATGTAGTGAAGAATGTCAGAATGATAAAGAATGTGATATTAGATAACGGCGAAATGTAATGTTATATTTGCTTTTCATTTCTTTGTCCAAAAAGTTGAATAATCTATAATAAGAATAAGTGGAGAATTATTATGAGAGAGAGAGAGAGAGAGAGAGTTGTAGGTAGTAAGTTTGTGATTCTTTTCATATTTTTTCCATTGATTCTCTTACTGTCTTCTTTAGGGATTAGGGATTGGCAACTAAGCGGACTTTTTTGTTACCTCTTTTTGTGCCCTTGGCCAGTCCTTTGTGACGTAAAAAAGAAAAGAAATTGGTGGTTATTCTGTTTCTCCAATATCTGATTTTATTCTTGTCTCCTCCTCCTCCTCCTCCTCCTCCTCCTCCTCCTCCTCCTCCTCCTCCTCCTCCTTCCTCCTCCTTCCTCCCGTCACCACTCTCTCCTCTCCCTTCATTCCTGTCTTTCCTCCTCCCACTCCTCTCATGGCGTGTCTCAGAACCCACAATAACCTTGGTGTATATTGTTGACAGCTTCCAGCTCCTCTCTCTCTCTCTCTCTCTCCATCTCTCTCTCTCTCTCTCTCTCTCCTCCTCTCTCTCTCTCTCTCTCTCTCTCTCTCTCTCTCTCTCTCTCTCTCTCTCTCTCTCATCGTAGCCAAGGTTCTACTCTCCCCCACTTTCTCCTCTCCCCCCTCCCCCCTTCCTTCCCTTCCCATGTCTCGTTTCAGAATGAGATTATTTATTTAACCTTCACTCCTGCTGCTACGATTGATGTGATTTTTGAGGTTGTTTAATCATTAGCACTACTACTATTGTGACTACTATTACTACTACTATTACTACTATTACTATTTCTACTATTCCTATTACTACTACTACTACTAATAATAAATAATAATAATAGTAATGTTGTGAAAGTAGAATTAGTAGCAGTAGTATATAATATTAGTACCCTAGATATGGATGGAAGAAAGAGAGAGAGAGAGAGAGAGAGAGAGAGAGAGAGAGAGAGAGAGAGAGAGAGAGAGAGAGAGAGAGTCATTACTATTACCATTACCAACCTGTACATAACGTGATGATGATGAAGGTGATGATACTACTACGTCATCATCCTGCATTATCATCACCAGCCTCAACACCACTCCCCTTCCCCCCTCAACACAACTACCCCCTCCCCTTCCCCCCCTCATCACTACCACCACCACCACCAAGCTCTCCTTACTCCTTATCTCTGTACACTGTCTGCCACTCACCTCACCTCATATCTCACCTGACTCATCACCAACACCACCACTACTAGTCATCACCACTTGATTTTTTTTTGCCACAACGCAAATGAGCCATGTTTTGCCATGTAGTTATTTGATGTCACAGAACGCGCATCACCACTACTTTTCGATCAACACCATATATTAACCCCTTGAGACCCAGAGCGCAATTTCCATAGTAATTGGGTACCATTAGACGATTATGTGAATATTTGCATTATTTTATAGATATGACCTGTTTAGTATCCTTGTCCACTAACTAATGTGGTATATTAAGTCACTTTTCGTAATTTTATGGCTAACAACATACGATTTTTTTTATAACAAAGGAAAGATCTGAGCGTGAAGGGGTTAACAGCAGTGTATATATACTATATAGGTATATCTTTTGTTTGTAATAGTACTTTATGTATTCAGTATGTTGTTGTATACGTTCATTACCTCTTTTTTTATTTATATTTATGTACACTATGTTTAGTTTTTGTTTATGCGTTCGGGCGAAAGGAAATTATTATTATTATTTTTCTATTATTATTATTACCACTACATCATTCTCACCATTGCATCACCAGGTACACACAATTGGTCATGACACTTAATTATATCACGTTCAACACCACTTTACTCTTCACTCAAATCATCACTCACCACCACCACCACTGCAGTACCTCATTTTTATTTTTTTATTGAAACAGTTACTAAGCATACAAATGGGTTAAAAAGCAGTTAAAAGAAGGCAGTATATGGTTTTTTTTTTTACTGTATGCCTTCGGGTGAAATAAGTAGTAGTAGTAGTTGTAGTAGTAGTAGTAGTAGTAGTAGTAGTAGTAGTAGTAGTAGTAGCAGTAGTAGTAGCAGTAGTGTAGTAGTAGCTATATGTTCATTAGAAGTTAGTCCTACCATGGCCTCATTAGTGGTGTCCAAACCTACTTAATAACTTGCTAACCTTATCTGTCCTCGTGTTTGGGTGGCAGATAAGGAAGGGAAGGGGGTAGGTCAGGATTAGGTCACACACACACACACACACACACACACACACACACACACACACACACACACACACACACACACACACACACACACACACACACACACACACACACACACACACACACACACAACACACACACACACACACACACACTGGGAACTCCGTAGTTAGCACGCAGGGTTAGCACGCTCGGCTCACAACCGAGAGGTCCTGGGTTCGATCCCCGGGCGGAGCGAAGACAGACAGTCTTCTTAAAACCCAAGCCCCTGTCCACTCAGCAGTGAATGGGTACCGGGTGTTAGCCGGGATTTTGTGACCCGCCTCCCGGGGTGGTGGCTTCGGCCAACACTAAAAGATGAATGAGAAAAATAAATGTTGATATGGAGACGGGGCCATACGAGCGTTGCTGGCCCTGTAAAATACAACAAGATGAACTAGATGAATACACACACACACACACACACACACACACACACACACACACACACACACACACACACACACACACACACACACACACACACACACACACACACACACACACACACAACACACATATTGGCCCTGTTTCTGCCTTACCCTCTTGTCTGAGTTTCTTCTTCTTCTCTCCTCCTTCCTCCTCCCTTCCCCCCCTCTCTCCTCCCTCCTTCCTCCTCCTCCTACCTCTCCTCCTCCTCCTCCCCCCTCCTCATTATACTTCCAATTTATAATGACAAAGAAAGGAAACTTCTCACTTTTCTCATCTCTTCCATCATCATCAGATTTTCTCCGTACTTCCTCCCTCCCTCCTTCCGTCTCTCCCTTTCCCTTCCTTCTCCCCTCTCTCCCTCCCTGTTTGCCTTCCTCCACAATTGCAGTCTTCCATTTAAGTACACCAACACACGCACACACAACCGTCCGTGTGGCTCAGTTGGTTAGAGCGCCCGGCAACATTCTGTGGTCCGGCATTCGATCCCCGACCCCGCTCATTCCAGGGGATTTTTCCACTGATATATTCGGGCGGTACTGTCTCCCTTGAGCAAGGGGATGGGGGTGTGTGGTGTGTCAGGTCCCAGCATTACCCAAAGATTGGTAATAATGAGCTCCAAGCTCGCACCGGGAGGGTGACACGGGCGATCGCGAGTCAGCTCGCGTGGACAAGACCGTGAGTGAATGACACACACGCACACACACACATCAGCGTCAATAGTCATTAGCAAACTTTTGATGGACTTCTGTTTAAAGGATCTATTTCACCTTACCCCTCCCTCTCTCTCTCTCTCTCTCTCTCTCTCTCTCTCTCTCTCTCTCTCTCTCTCTCTCTCTCTCTCTCCTTTGTCTCCAGATCTCGTTTCTTCCCTCCTTCTCCTTGTTTCCTCCTCATTTCTGTTAGTGACCTTCTTTCCCTCCCTCCTTCTCTCCCTCCTTCCCTCCCTCCAATCCCTCTCTCTCCTTCCCTCTCCCTCCTTCCCTCCTTCTCCTTCCTTCCATCCTTCTCTCCCTCCTTTGTCTGGTAGTTGCTCTATGAATGGGCGTGGTGTGGGTGGTGGCTGCATTGCAAGTGTTAATGGATACTTGTAAGGATATCTCTCTCTCTCTCTTCTCTCTCTCTTTCTCTCTCTCTCTCCCTCTCCTCTCTCTCTCTCTCTCTCCTCTCTCTCTTCTCTCCCCTCTCTCCCCGGGAAGGCGTTTGGTGTCTGAACCCAAAAGTTTAGTTAGGGGGTTTTTGTTTCTGGTTTTTGACCTCCGTTTTACCGCTCTCTCTCTCTCTCTCTTTTTTCTCTCTCTCTCTCTCTCTCTCTCTCCCTCTCTTCTCTCTCTCTCTCTCTCTCTCTCTTTTCTAATTTTTACTCACACGTTCTCGCTTAATCATGTTTGAATGAGTCTGGGTCACTTTTTCCTCGGCTTACCGCTCCCCTGGGGAGGAGAGAAAAGAAGGAGAGAGAGAGAGAAGAGAAAGAGATTTAAAAGTTAGGTTGGGGAGTTTGACTGTCGGGATAAAAGTTTGTTTGTTTACTGAACAGCTGTTTTTATTTTCTTTTTATTTTGGGCGACACGTCGAGCACGTGGGTATTTGTTTGGCTTGAGTGATGGATGTGTGAGTTTCTATTGTTTGTCTTACTGTTTATTCTTTTTATTGTGTAAGTACATGTTTTAATCGGGTTGAGAAAAAGAGAAAAAAAAAAAAAAAAAAAAAAAAACACCAAAAACCCCCCCCCCGGGGGCCACCCCCCGCCCCCCTGGCCCCCCCCCCCCCCCCCCCTCCCCCAACCACCTTACCCAACAACCCTCCCCCAACCACCCGTCACTCGTTCACCCATGCATTTTTTTTCTTGAAGTTCTCGTGGTGTGTGTGTGTGTGTGTGTGTGTGTGTGTGTGTGTGTGTGTGTCTATCTCTTAGACCTGTTGCTCTTATCATAATATCAATAATAATAGTGATAAATAGGCACCTGACATCCTTCAAAGACCAGATTTAGCAGAGAGAGAGAGAGAGAAGAGAGAGAGAAAGAGAGAAAGATATAAGAGAGAAAAAATCATAATCATTCACAGATCTTAAGAAAACACTACCATATTCTGCATCATGAAGGTGAAGAAAACATTTAAAGCATTTTAAAGATTAAACCCCCCTTTAACAAAAAAATAAAAAATCAGATAGAACATGAGACATAAAACTTGAAATTTTTGTATAAGATTACCCTTTTTTAAGGCAAAAAAAAAAGATATCGGAAAAGAAAGAATATACATGTTGAAAATGATGTATAAGATTAAACCCTTAAGGTAAATGAAAAAAGAAATAGAGATGTAAATAATATAAATATAGAAAAGATA
>JACEEZ010022982.1:359204-366704 GCA_016584305.1 Chionoecetes opilio | reverse complement strand
GACCAGAATTGAACGGCATATTCTAAGTGCGGCCTAACCAAAGACGTGTATAATCGTGTCATTACTTTGAACATAAAACTCCGAAAGTAATGACACGATTATACACGTCTTTGGTTAGGCCGTACTTAGAATATGCCGTTCAATTTTGGTCGCCTTGTTTCGTAAAAGATCAAGCCAAATTGGAATCAGTTCAAAGAAGAGCAACCAAACTAATACCATCTCTGCGAAATTCATCTTATGAAGAGAGACTGCGGAAACTTAATATGTTTTCCTTAAAGGATCGTAGAATCCGTGGGGACTTGATAGAAACCTTTAAGATCCTAAAAGGATTTGATGTCATTAATCAAAAGAACCTATTCGAGCTTTCTCCTCAAGTGACAACAAGAAATAACGGTTTTAAACTGAACGGTCAACGTTGCATCACTGATCTCCGTAAAAAATATTTCAATGTTAGAGTTGTTGATCGATGGAACAAATTACCAGCAAATGTTGTCGATGCCAGCACATTAACTTCATTTAAAAACAGACTTGACGCGCACTGTAAAGTAAATGGGTATTGATATTGCCCTGCGAATTCATAATATAGTCCCCCGGATCGATTAGTGTTAGTGGTAGTTGTAGTTAGCATATTTCATATCCTATCATTCTTCACTACGAAACTTCCATGTTCCTATCTTCTTTAGGGACATGGTATCATTTTCCAACTGTTTTCTTACATGTAGTTGATAGTTAGTAGTATGTAGTACAACAGATACCCTCGTTATGGACTAGTCCAATAGGTCTCCTGGTGTCTGTTATTCCTATGTATTCCTCCTCCTCCTTCCGCGATCCAGTCAGCCATTCTCTTTGGCAATTTTTTTTCCTTTTCCACTTGAGAACACACTGCGTCCCTCATCTCCTCAAGCCTTCCCTCCCTTCCCTCCTTCTCCCTTCCTTCCCTCTTCTTTCCTTCCTCTCTCTCCTTCCCATCCTTCCTCCCCCTTCTCTCGGATCCCTCCCTCTCTTCCTTCTCTCTCCCTTCCCTCCTCTCCCTTTCCTTCCCTTCCTCTCTCCCATCCTCTCCTTCTCTCCCTTCCTTCCTCTCCCCCTCCTTCATTGCTCTCTCTCCCTTCGTTCCTATCCTCACTCCCTCACTCCCTTCCTCTCCCTTTCACTCCCACTCACGCAATGCCACCACTTTTCTTAGTCATGGAGGAATAGATTTACACCCTTAAGCTTCTTCGAGGGCACTGGAGAAGAGAGGGAAGGGAAGGAGGGAGGGAGGAGGTAAGAGAAAGGAAGAAGGGAAGGAGAGAGAATGGTATTTACCGTTATTATTATTTTTTTTTTTCTTTTTTGTCTATCGTTATTGATATTTTTTATTAGTTTTCTTTAATGATAACGATTTATTTATACATATGGGCAGCTTCTGTTATTATTATTATTATTATTATTATTATATCATCATTATCAAATATAAAAATTCTAGAAAGGGATTTTTTTAGAATTTTTGAAGTAATAGAAGTAATTACACCTGTGGGGATGTAAAATAAGAAGAAAATAATATTCTCCCCAGATTTTTTTTTTTTGTGTGTGTGTGTGTGTGTGTGTGTGTGTGTGTGTAATGTGTGTCTTAAAATATTTCATTGCGGATCATGAAGGTTTTCTTATTCATATTCACCATTTTTTATTTTTTATTTTTTTTATTCCTATTATCCATTTGTTTACCTGGTTATATATGTTGTTTATTCATTTATTTTCCTATTATTAATTTGCTTACCAGGTTATATATATATATATATATATATATATAATATATTATATATATATATATATATTATCATAACTTCCTGGCCATCAGCTCTCGAGGGTTCCCAGAAGCGTCCCGGCGGCGTAAGGAGGTTCACAGGGCACGGCTGGAAGGATGTAACACACACACCCCTCCTTATCCTACCTCACCCCACCCCCACACATCCTTCACGGCCCCCCCCTCCCTCCCCCAATCCTTTTTTTTTCCTTCTTTGCCTTTAGTTTCCTAGAGATCACTCACCCATCTCTCTCTCCTCTCTCTCTCTCTCTTTTACTCTCTCCTCTCTCTCTCTCTCTCTCTCTCTCTCTCTCTCTCTCTCTCTCTCTCTCTCTCTCTATCAAAGATGGAATGGAGAGTGGTCGTGAGAGAGGAAAGGAAGAAGAGGAATTCTGTAGATAAAAAGATAAGAATGGAAGAACGTAAAGGAAGGAGGGAGGCAAGAGAGAGAGAGAGAGAGAGAGAGAGAGAGATGACAAAGAAATAAATACATAATAAAATTGTTCTCTGTATGTATGTATGCATGTAAGTCAAATGGGACAGTGTTAAAGAAAAAAAAGGACAAAGATATGTTCAAAGTTGGCAAATATTTACCCTGCATGTGTGTGTGTGTGCACCTGTGACCCTGACCTGACCTACATGAACGGCCTTGCCCTCCTTGCTCCGGTATGTCCCTCACCAGGCTGCCCTAATGCCCTTCTTGGCGGGCATTCCAGAACTCTATAAGTGCGGGCCACACGCAGAACGGGGGGGGGGGGGGGGGGATAAGGGCGAGGAGGAAGGAAAAAAGGGTGTAAGCAAAGCCTTTATAATTAGGCTTTGTTCTAATTCTAGGTAGGGTAATTATAAAGGCTTTGGATAGAAGGAAGGAAAAAAGGGCAGTTTACATATATAAGTTACCCAGAAGACAGAAGTTGATGATTAGCGAGAAATGAAGGAATGAAGGATGGATTAAAAAAGGAGGAAATAATGAAGGAAAAAGGCGTAGGAGTGTCTGTAAGGAATTAGAAAAAAGATCAGTTTACGTATAGAAGTTAAAAGACAATAAGTGGCAGAAGACAGGAGCCAATGGGAAGCGAGGAAGGAAGGAAGGAAGACTAAAAGAAAAGGAGGAAATAAGGAAGGAAAAGGGCGTAGTAGTGTCTGTAAGGAAGGAAAAAAGGGTAATGTCAGGAAAGCGAGGAGGAAGGAAAAAAAAACGGGATATGAGTTTATTTTAAGTGGAACATACAGAAAAGTGGATGTGAAAGAGTCCACAAGGAGGTTTTAAAGAGGTATTATTGTATTATATTGTATTATTATATATACTATTAATATCGCCTTATCTTCCCTACTCTATTCCTCTTTCATTTCTTTACCTAGTTTAGTCTTGCAAAGGTTCACCAGTACTGTGTGTGTGTGTCAAAAAAAAAAAAAAAGGGTCAGATATGTGCATAAGTGTTGTTCGCGAATATTGGGGAATGTGATGTAAGTTATGCATGTGTGTTGGGGGGAAGGAGGGATTGTAGGGGTGGGGTGTTGCGCGCATTTCCATGTTGCGTGTGCGTGACTGAGAGGTGGTGGAGGGGGGTGGGTGGAGGAGGAGGGGGGGGTGGTGGTGGTGGTGGTGGTCAGCGGTACTATAGGGTCAAGTTTGATCGAACACTCTCTCTCTCTCTCATCTCTCTCTCTCTCTCTCTCTCATCTCTCTCTCTCATCTCCTCTCTCTCTCTCTCTCTCTCTCTCTCTCTCTCTCTCTCTCTCTCCTCTCTCTCTCTCTCTCTCTCTCTCTCTCTCTCTTTTCCCTCCCCATCTACCAAATCCCTTCTTTCCCTCCCTCCCTTCCTTTCTTTCCCTCCCATTCCCTCCCCTTCCTACCTTGTTACCCTGTCAAGACACTATACTCCCCTACCGACCTTATTTACCCTGCAATCTCACCCTACCTTACCTCCCTACCTTCTCTCCCTTCCTTCTTTTTCTTCTCGTTAGCCTTCACCCTGCCATCTCCCATCCACCTTTCTCCTTCCCCTGTTTTTTTACCTTCCCCTGCCGGACACACATACCTACCTGATCATGGCTAGCAACAGGGGCGGGGCGGGACCCTCTAAAGGCGGGAGGGAACCTGTCCATTATGATAAAGTGGTAGAGGGAAGCAGGGAGATGGAGAAGGTGTACTGATGGTGGTGGTAGTTGTGGTAGTGATGGTGGTGAAGGTGGTGGTGGTGGTGGTGGTGGTGGTGGTTGGTGGTGGTGGTGGTGGTGGTGGTGGTGGTGTGGTGGTGGGTGGTGGTGTGGTGTGGTGATGATGGTGGTGGTGGTGATGATGGTGGTGGTGGTGATGATGGTGGTGGTAGTGGAGACAGAAAAGAGAGAGAGAGAGAGAGATCAGATCAGATCAGATAAAAACGTTTATTGTGAATAATGTACACATTATACATAACCCGAGAGAGAGAGAGTTTCCAGCAGTAAGAATGAAAAAACAAAGAACATTCTTAACATACCAGACAAGACACTACACACACACACACACACACACACACACACCACACACACACACACACCCAACACACATACACACATACACACCACACACCACACACACACACACACACACACACACACACACACACACACACACACACACGGAGCCACGACTGCTACTTTTGACTTACATTTAGTACGTTCGTTACTTTTCACGTTCCTCTCATAAACGTCTATCTTGTGTGTGTGTGTGTGTGTGTGTGTGTACGCCCATGAACGTGTCCTCAAGGTCCAGTTGTAAGAGGGGAAGGGAGGGGAGAGAGAGGGGAAGGGGGAGAAGGGTAGTGGACCAAGACATCCAGCTGGTATGAGAGAGAGAGAGAGAGAGAGAGAGAGAGAGAGAGAGGGGAGAGAGAGGAGAGAGAGAGAGAGTTGCATAACCAAGGAGAGGGAATCATGTAAAGTGGTCAAACAAGATCACACACACACACACACACACACACACACACACACATACACACACACACACACACACACACACACACACACACACACACACACACACACACACACACACACACACATATACTCCACACACATATGGGGTACTCCGTAGTGTAGTGGTTAGCACGCTCGGTTCACAACCGAGAAGTACCGGGTTCGATCCCCGGGCGGAGCGGAAACATATGGGCTGTTTCCTTAAAACCCGAGCCCCTGTCCACCCAGCAGTGAATGGGTACCGGGTGTCAGCCGGGGGTTTGTGACCCGCCTCCCGGCGTGCTGGCTTCGGCCAACACTAAGCACTAAGGATAAATGATAAAAAATTGTTGATATGGAGACGGGGCCATACGAGCGTTGCTCTGGCCCTGTAAAATACAACTGATGAAAACACACCACACACACAACACCACACACACACACACACACACACACCACACACACACACACACACACACACACACACACACACCACACACACACACACACACCTGCGTGCAATCTTGGTAAAATTCCTATTTGTTTTTCATCTAATTTATTCATGTTTCTTGTTCCCCTTAGCTACCTGCTCGCCTCCCTCCTCCTCCTTTTTCTCCTCCTCCTCCTCCTTCCCCCCTCCCAATTTTAAATCCTTCCCTTAAATGTTCCCCCCTCCCCCCCTTCCCCTTTCTTCTCTCTTTCTTTTCTCCCCCCATATCCCTCCTCTCTTTTCTCCCTTCCCATTTTCCCTTCTCTCTCGCCCCCCAATTTTGAAAAATTTTTTGGGGGAGAAAGTCCTCCCTATTTTGTCGCCCCATCCCCAAATTCCCCAATCTTCTCCCTCCAACCCTCTTCTTTCTCTCCTTTTCCCCTTTCTCCCCCCTTTCTCTCCCCCGGGTTCATCCTCTACCCTCTCCCCTTCCCCCCCCTTCTCTCTTTTTCCCCCTCATCTCTCTCTCTCTCTCTCAGATCTCAATATGGTGTGTTGTTAGTTAGGCGAATGGATTTGTTTGTGTTGCCCTCTGTGTTAGTTTGTTTGTTTGTCTTGTTGAGTCTTGCAGTGTTTCAGGGTTTGTGTTTGTAGTGTTTGTTTTTATTCCTTCCTGGTGTTTGATTGTTTACTCAAGTGATGTTGTTCTTTTTATTGTTTTCATTGTCTGATTGTTTGTGTCCGGGGATTATATAGCCTACCACCACACACACCACCCCCCAAAAAAAACACCCCCCAACACACACACACACACACACACACACACACACACACACACACACAACACACACCCCCACCCCACCACCCCCACACACACACTCACACTCCCCCACTCACACTCACACACACACACACACACGGCCTTGTCAGGGGTCAACTGGGTGAGTGGCGACCTTGGTGGACCAGGTGGTGGATTCCCTCCTCCTCCTCCTTCATTACGCTTCTCTCCTCTCATTCTTTTCTTAACTTTTCCTCGCTTCTTTCCTTCCTTCTTCACCACCATCGCTACTACTACTACTACTACCACCACCACCATAACTACTACTACTACTACTACCACCACCACCACCTTAACTACTACTACTACTACTACTTCTACTACTACTACTACTACTACTACTAACTACCACCAGCACCACCATTATGCTGTCTTTGGGCGAACAAAATTTGGTTTGAATTGAAATTCTTTTAAAATGTTCTTTTTCCTCCCTTTTTCCCCTGCTTGTGGTGTGTCATTCCCCCATGGTCTTGCCCAACTCGAGTCGGACTCGCGATCTTTCATTTTTAACCCCCCCAAAAGCGAGATTTAAAGCTCTTATTACCGATCTTAGGTATTTGGGACCTTACACACCAACACACCCCTTCTCAAGGGGCCATTTAGCCGTACGAATTTGTCAGTAAAAAATTCCTGGGAGCAGTGAGGATTCGAACCGGCTAACTACAGAATGGCTGGCCAACGCTCTATCCACTTGACCATCGGAACGGTTTCGGACGGGATGGGACGTTGTGTGTGTGTGCGTGTGTGTTAATTTTTTCATCTATTTAAATGTTGTCATATCATTGCTTTGTATTTTTCTTTTCTTTTTCCAAGTTCTTTTACTTTTCTTTACTCGCCTTCTTCGTTACAGTCGGTTACTTTTTTTTTTAACGGTAATTCCAGTTTTCTTTCTTTCTTTTTTCAAAGTTTAAATTTTTTCCCTTACGTTTTCCCAATTTTCCCCCTTAATTCCCAATTTCCCGAATTTTAAAAATTCCCACCATGCCCCTAATCCACCTCAAATGCCCCCCCCCCCCCCCCCCCCCCCTAACCCCCCTCACCCCCCCACCCTCCACTTTTTTTGCTCCCATTATATTCATTTTCCCTTTCCATTCCTCCCCCTGTTTTTTACCCCGTTATACTCAATGTCCAATTTTCGAGTCCCAAACCCTCTCTCTCTCTCTCTCTCTTCTCATCCCCTCTCCTCTCTTCCTCTTTTCTCTCCCCTCTCTTTTCCCTTTTTCTCCCCATCCCCTCTCGGCTCTCATCTCTCTCCTTCTCTCTCTCCTTTTCTTTTCTTTTTCCCCTCTTTTCTTTTCCCCTCCCCTATCTATTTTTGTTTTTTTCTATCTCCTTTTTTGTATCCCGTCTCTCTCTTTTGCGTGTCCCCTTTTTCTCTCTCTCTCTCTCTTTTCTCTCTCTTCTCCTCTCTCTTTTCCTCTTCTCTCTCTCCTCTCCCTTTTCCTCTCCCCTCTTCATCCCCTCTCTCTCTCTTTCTCTCTCTCTCCTCTCTCTTTTCTCCTCTCCCCT
>JACEEZ010022982.1:336704-349204 GCA_016584305.1 Chionoecetes opilio | reverse complement strand
CTCTCTCTCTCTCTCTCTCTCTCTCTCTCTCTCTCTCTCTCTCTCTCTCTCTCTCTCTCTCTCTCTCTCTCTCTGTCTATCTCTCTCTCAAGTCTGAGTCACTGAGGTTGCCTTGTCCACGAGGAGGAAGAGGAGGGGAAGAAGGAGGAGGAGGAGGAGGAGGAGGAGGAGTCTCTCATCTTTGTGTAGAGTGTTGCTGTGTTGTCGAGGAATTTGCCTGAGGAGTGGGGAGGAGGGGGTGGGGGGGAGGCATGACTAAGGGAAGAGGGTGAGGGGTGAGGCATGACTAAGGGGAGGGAGTGGAGGGGCATGGGGGGAGGCATGACTTAGGAGGGAAGGTGTGGGGGTTGGGGAGGAGAAAAATTAGCTGAATAAGTGTGGGAGGTGATTGAGCTTGGATGAGAGTGAAGGTAATAAAGAGAGGATTATAGCTACCTGTGTTAAGGTGTGCAGGTGTGGACAGGTGTGTTTTGCAGGTGTGGACAGATGTGTTTTGCAGATGTGGACAGGTGTGTACTGTAGGCTTGGGCAGGTGTGGAGAGGTGTGTACTGTAGGCTTGGGCAGGTGTGGACAGGTGTGTACTGTAGGCTTGGGCAGGTGTGGACAGGTGTACTGTAGGCTTGGGCAGGTGTGTACTGTAGGCTTGGGCAGGTGTGGACAGGTGTGTACTGTAGGCTTGGGCAGGTGTGTACTGTAGGCTTGGGCAGGTGTGGACAGGTGTGTTGTGCAGGCTTGGAGCAGGAGTGGACAGGTGTTGTGTGATGATCAGGACTAGAGGTATACTTTAAAGAAGAGAGGAGATTATGTGATATCTATGTTGTGAGAAAATTAGGACTACCGTAGATAACACTATAGTCGCCAGTCACTCGCCACTGCACTAATGTTGCCAGGCGCCATATATTACTAATTTTTGCATCACTACAGACTTATATGTGTCACTGAAAAGGCATGCACAGTAGTTTATATTATGTACATCACACTACATGTCTTTAGTGACGCATACAAGTCTGTAGTGATGCTAAAATTGGTGTTATATTGTGCCTGGCGACATTAGTGCAGTGGCGAGTGACCGGCGACTATAGTGTTATGTACGGTAGAGGTTGTGTGATGATTAGGACTAGAGTAATATTGGTATGTTGAGGTTTTTTTTTGTGAGGTTTCCACTGTACGGCTATTTTTTACTTTTTTTAGAGAGATGGTTGGCAATTTTTTTTTTTTCTCATCTTTTTTTTTAAGGGGGGCTTTGGGGGTTGCGGTTTTCTTCTTCTTTTGTTTATGTAAAATATTTGCTGTAATCTTTCTTTGTGGTTTATATTGTAATTCCTTTGTCTCTCTCTCTCTCTCTCTCTCCTCTCTCCTCTCTTCTTCCTCTCTCTCCTCTCTCTCTCTCTCTCTCTCCTTCTCTCTCTCTCTCTCTCTCTCTCTCTCTCTCTCTTCTCTCTCTCTCACCTTCCTCTTCTTCACCTAGTTCTCTCTTCTCCCATTCCACCTCTCATTCTCCTTCCTTTCTTTCCTTTCCTCCCCTCCCCTCCATCATACTGTTTTAAAAGGCACTTACCGTAAATATATAAGAGAAACAACGAGAGAGAGAGAGAGAGAGAGAGAGAGAGAGAGAGAGAGAGAGAGAGAGAGAGAGAGAGAGAGAGAGAGAGAGAGGGCAACGAACAAGGAGCCTTCACCTTTACTATCTCTGTCTGTCTGTCTCTCTCTCTCTCTCTCAGTTCAAACCTCCTCTTAAGGGGGAACAACTCTGCTACTGTTTGTTCTTCCTTTGTATCCCTTTGTTAATGAGTGCCTAGGTAAACGTGCCTTCATTAACCTGACCAGACCTTGAGACTGGTGGAGTGGAAGAAGTGAAGGAGGAGGTGGAAGGAAGTGGAGGAAGAGGAGGAGGAAGTGGAAGTGGAAGTAGAAGTGGAGGTGGAATGTAAGTGGAGGCGGAAGTGGGGGTGGAGGAAGTGGAATGGAATTGGAGGTGGAAGTAGAAGGAGGTGGTAATGAGGTAGAAGGGGAGGTGGATGTGGAAGTAGAGGAAGGGGAGGTGGAAGTGGAAGTAGATGAAGTGAAGGTGGAAGGAAGTGGATGTGGAAGAATTGGAGGTGGAAGAAGTGGAAGTAGAGGTAGAAATGGAAGGAAGAGGAAGTGGAAGTGGTGAAGAAAGGGGAGGGAAATGGAGGAGGAAGGTGGAAGTGGAAGGAAGTGGGTCAAAAGTTTGTGTCTCCACCTTGCTTGCCCTCTGTCCCTTCCTTCCACCTTACCTGTCCCTTCCCTTCCCATCACCTAATTTGCCCCATCAAAGTACCTTACCTGCCTACCTGCATCCCTTCCTTCCTTCCTTCCTACCTTTCTTGCTTAACTTTCCCTTTCTGTCCCTTCCTCCCTTCCTATCCTACCTACCCTTCCTACCTTTCCCTTTCTGTCCGCTGACCTACTTACCTCCGGCCCTTTCACTTTTTCTTTGTTCCATTTACCCTGCTAACCTTTTTTCTTAATTCCTTCCTTCCAACTTTTCACATTATCACATTATCACCTCTCTTCTCCCTTCCTTCCTTCCTTCCTTCCTTTCATGTTTTTAACTTTTCATATTATCACCTCGCCTTCACTCTTTCCTTTCTTCCTACCTTCCAACTGTTCACATTATCACCTCTCCTTCCTTCCTTAATCATTTGATGCCTTCCTTCCTTCCTTTCTTTCTTTCTTTCTTTCTTTCTTTCTTTCTTTCTTTCTTTCTTTCTTTCTTTCTTTCTTCCTTCCTTTCTTCCTTCTTCCTTACATTCCTCATTCCACACATCCCAAACAAAAGTGGAAATACTGTACTCATTCCACCATCTCCATTTATCCCAATTTCTATTTCCATTGCTTCAATCATGTCTTATTCCACCTATGCACCTCCTCACTCCATTTCTTCACACAAAAAAAGAGAACATAAGAGTATGATAAGAACATAAGTACATGAGGAGTCTGCAAGAGGCCAGGCGAACACAAGGCAGCTCCTATCAACCCATCAATCTAGATAACCTTCTCTTAAAGATCTGTATCGTATTCGCGTTCACTACCTTGACTTGACCCTCTCGTCCACCTCTCTATTAGTCCTAAACCAGTTCCTGCATTTATTTTTTTTATCTTTAATTTGAGCCCCATTTTTTTTTGTTCTTCCTGGCTTGTATACTATTCGAAATTTTACCCTTTAGCTCTATTGTTGAACTGTTATAACCATTTGAGAGAGAGAGAGAGAGAGAGAGAGAGAGAGATATCTTAAATGTCTCAAAATGTACTTTAATACCACTTTCGTTTCCCTCCTCCTCTTCCACAAATTCTTCAAACTCCTCCTCTTCCTCCTCCTCCAACTCCTCCTCCTCCTCCTCCTCCTCCTCCTCCTCCTCCTCCTCCTCCTCCTCCTCCTCCTCCAAGCGCCGTATGACATTTGTTAATCTCGTTGGAACTGACTTTTAATGTTCACCGTGACGAACTTTTAGCACCTGAATGGCTCTTACCTGCCGCGGGGCCTCTAGTTGGGGGGGGGTTGAGGCTGTTGGATTAAGGGGGTTGAGGCTGTTGGGGGAGGGAGGGAGATGAGAAGAGTGGAGGGGGCACGGGAAGAGGTTGAGGGGGCAGGGGAGTTGGGGTAATGTGGTGGGGGGTTTTAAGGGGGTTGGGGTAATGTGGTGAGGGGTTTTAAGGGGGTTGGGGGATGGTTTAAGGAGGTTGGGGGAGGGGATGTTGGAGGAGGGGGTTGACGTCGCGTGTTCTTCAGCCACCCACGTAAATTCAAGGACAATAATTTGTTTCTTCGTTTTTTTCGGATATTCTTTTTCCTTCGTAGCAGATTCATGGAAGACTAATGAATTGACAGTAAAGGTTAGAGAGAGAATGCAAAAAAGCAGTGATTTGATATTTCTGAAGTTCCTGGAATAGTGGTAGTAGTAGTAGTAGTAGTAGTAGTAGTAGTAGTAGCGGTCCTGGAATAGTAGTAGTAGTAGCGGTCCTGGAATAGTAGAAGTAATAGTAGTAGTAGGAGGAGGAGGAGGAGGAGGAGGAGGAGGAGGAGGAGGGTAGTAGTAAAAATGTACAAGAAGAGAAAAAAATATAAAGAGCGTAAAAAAAAAGAAGAAAAGAACGAAGAGGAGGAGAAGCAAATGGCCTACTATAAAAGACCATAAAGAGGCAACATAAAAACAAGATAAAATAGAAATAAAGAAAACGAAACATGGAAGTGGAGGAAGAGAAGAAGGCTGTAGAAGAAGACTGAGACAAGAACAAATAAAAAAAAAACATCCTTAGTGGCATATATCCTGGTCATTCACTCTACTACGTATTATAACCTTAGTGTCTGTGTGTGTGTGTGTGTTATTAATACTAACATTAAAACAGGGAGAGAGGGGGTGCACATATTATTTTCCTTCTTGTGTTGTGACTTCTAGGATGAGAGTGATAAAAGCGTTACGCATCCGTTGCTAGTGTGTGTGTGTGTGTGTGTGTGTGTGTGTGTGTGTGTGTGTGTGTGTGTGTGTGTGTGTGTTACGAACTAACACGTAAAATAAATAAATGATACGTAGATTTGTAAGAAAAAAATATATTTAGGACGAAAAAACATGGTGTGATGAAGGTATACTCGTATATTATACCAACTATATTATACCTACTTTACAATGGTTATAATTGTGATGATAGTGGTTGTGGTGGTAGGTTTATAGGTGTACTAAAGTGTGGTGGTAGTTTGATTGGTGTAGTGTAGTGGTAGTGGTAGTAGTAATGAGGTACAGGTGTAGTGTAGTGGTAGTGGTAGTGTGGTAGGTAGTGGCAGGGAGGACTTGTATAGCCTTTCAGTATTTCAGCTTCACGCCCATCTCTTATAAGGAGTGACCCCCCCCTTCCCTCCCCCCTCACGCCCACCACACAGACCCCGCCCTTGCTTCCCTCGCCACCCACCCGCCCTGTATGACCTCCCTCAACCCCATGACCTTGACCTTTCGTATGTGTGAGTGTGTTTGTGTGTAAATAGAAGAAGGAATAAGAATGTGAATGATTGATATAGTTTTTTTTTTATGTTTGTGTTGTGGTAAGAGATATGATATTTTTTCTATATTTTTTCAGTTTTTTCTTATTCATATTCTTCTTCGTCTTGATTTTATTCTTACTAAGTTACTAATCCTCGTCATTCTTTCTTTTACTCCTATTGTTGTTATTACTATTATTATTACTGCTATTATTATCATCATCGTTGTTATTGTTATCATTCGTCTTCCTGTGTCGTCATCACGCATTGCACCAGCTTTTTTTTTGTTGCAACAACAACGTGTTGTTTTGTTGTTTTACTCATCTTCCCACGTTCTGACTTTTATCCTACTTACCTACACCTACTTATATCTACCTACCGATCTACCTATCTACCTACCATTACCTACTTACTACATCATCACCTAATCAACCTATAAACACCTAACAGCCTAACAAACACACCTAGTATTACACACACACAAAACGTATATATAAAAAGAAGGATACACCAAATGTTTCCCAAGACCCAACGTTTAGATCAGGGGCTCCCAAAGTGGTCAATATCAACCCTCAGGGGTCGGTGAGAGCTTTCAGGGGGTCGATAAATGCCTTGGAGGTCAAAAGGGGGTCAGTAAATGCCTGGGTGGTCAAAAGTCGAAAAGTAGAAATAAAAAAGTAAAAATGAAAAATAAAGAAAGTAAAAATGTACCAATTAGATATTTCTTTGGTAATGTTTCTAATATTATTGTACCTACGTATGTTTTTATGATTATTTTGTTACTAGTAGTAGCAGTATTAGTCGTATCAGTAGTGGAAGCAGTATGGTTGTCAAGCATAGCCGTTGCCAGAGTGGGACCAATTGTCTGAGTTTGTGAGAGACAAAACTTACCTTTTCTTCACCACGGACCACACAGTTCCGTAAGGATGAATGTCTATTTTAGAGAAAAAAAAATAGTAGTAGTACTATATTTATTTTATGATATAATCTTAATAAAGGCTTGGGGGTCGATATTCTCGGGGATATAATACACTCTGGGGTCTACAGGAACTACCACGCGTAAGTTTCACGGCTTCTTGTAGCTTCGTTATTTTCTTATGTTCTTATACTCGAACAGGGATTTCCAGAAGGGGTTGATGAACTGAAAAGTTTGGGATTCCTGCTCTAGAACTTCAGGTGAGTATTATGAGGTATTCTTGGTGGGGGGTTGAGATGGAGGAGGAGGAGGGGGAATGCATACACAGGAATAACAGACACCAGGAGACCTATTGGTCCATAACGAGGGTATCTGCTGAACTACATACTACTAACTATCAACTACATGTAAAAGGACAGTTGGAAAAGAATACCATGTCCCTAAAGAAGATAGGAACATGGAAGTTTCGTAGTGAAGAATGAGAGGATATGAAGTATGCTAACTGAAACTACCACAAACACTAATCGATCCGGTGGACGTTATAATTCAAAACCCATTTACTTTACAGTACACGTCAAGTCTGTTTTTAAATGAAGTTGTTGTGCTGGCTTCGACAATATTTGCTGGTAATTTGTTCCATCGATTCACAACTCTAACATTGAAATAATTTTTACGGAGATCTGTGATGCAAGGTTGACCATTCAGTTTTAAACCATTGTTTCTTGTTGTCACTTGAGGAGAAAGCTCGAATAGGTTCTCTTGCTTAATTATATCAAATCCTTTAAGGATCTTAATAGTTTCAAGGAGGGGGAGGAGGAGGAGGAGGGAGTGGTAGTTGTAGTGTTGAAATAGGACTGCAATATCCGGTCCACTTTTACACTTTTCCTACCCTTATCCTAATTACCTACCCTTTCCCCCCCCCCATGACGCCTCCAAACAGGATGCAGCAACACCGGTCACTTCCTAATTCCAGGTGACCCAAAACGTTCTCTTACTTTCGATTTTGTGTCCTGCTGAGCCGCTCCCTTCCTGCTGTTCCTGCACCCATTTCCTCTTTTTTCTTCTTCTTCCACCTCCTCCTCCTCCTTCCCCCTCTCCTTCTCCTCTTCTTCTACCTCCTTCTTCCCTTTCTTCTTCTTCTCCTTCATCTCTGTATCGTAAAAGCAATGTCAGGTTTCCACCTTTAAAAAAAATTGCTTCTTGCTTTCCATGTGCAATTACGTGTTTTTTTTCGATCCATTTTTGTTACTTTTTCTCTCTTCCTCTTGTCTTTTTTGGTGCTTGTAAAAAAAAATTCTTCCTTTTCTTCGTCTTCTACTTCCATTTATTACTGATATTATTATTATTATTTAATTTTAATTTTATTGATACTGTTTTTATTATTTGCATTATTATTATTATTATTACTATTATTTTCATTAATCTTTTTATTCATCCCTTAATTTATCATCATCTTCCACATCTTCGCATTCAGCTTTTTATGCCTCTTCTTTCTCTACCCCCCTTGTTCAGTGAGAGAGGTGAACTTAAGCTCTCTCTCTCTCTCTCTCAATCCCTCTCTCTCCTTCTCTCTCTTCTCTCTCTCTTCTCTCTCTCTCTCTCAGCTCTCTCTCTCTCTCTCTCTCTCTCTCTGCTCTCCTCTCTCTCTCTCTCTCTCTCTCTCTCTCCTCTCATCTCTCTATCTCTCTCCCTCTCTCTCTTCTCTTCTCTCTCTGCTCTCTCTGTCTCTCTCTTCTCTCTCTCTCTCTCCTCTCTCTCTCTCCTCTCTCTCTCTCTCTCTCTCTCTCTCTCCTCTTCTCTCTCTCCTCTCTCTCTCTCTCTCTCTCTCACACACACACACGCGTCGTTGCAGATGTCGTAGCAACAGAATGAGGAAGAGAAAAGCAACAGCGTGAAAGATGAGAAAAGGAAAGAATGAGGGGAAAAAGGGGAAGGAGGGAGAGAGGGGAAGGAAGGTAGAGTGAGGGAGGGGAGGAGGAGAAGGGGAGAGAGGGGAAGGAGGGAAGGGTGAGAGGGGAAGGAGGCGAGTGTTTTGGAGAAGAAGAAATAAGAGCTCGATGTCTTCATTACCCTGACGATGCGGAAGGAAGACTCGTGTGTGTGTGTGTGTGTGTGTGTGTGTGTGTGTGTGTGTGTGTGTGTGTGTGTGTGTGTTTGTTTGTGTGTTTACAAATAGAAAGAGACTTAAGAGGAGAAAGACGAAAACAAGCAAGAAAAATAAGATGGAAAGAGAAAGAAGAGAGTAATGAAGCGTACCTGAGAAGGCGGAAACGAAGGTAACCTCAGCAATGTCAGGAGGTGGAGGTGGAGGTGGAGGTGGAGGTGGAGTGGAGGAGGAGGAGGTGGAGGTCAAGGAGGATGTTATGGTTTTTGCACCTTTACATTTGAGATAATTATTATTAAAGGACAAAAGTTTCTTCCCTTCTTTATTTATTGTATTATGCTTGCTTGCTTTGGTGTGTGTGTGTGTGACAATTTAGCTCTGAATATTTAATCTTTGTTCCAAATTCCTCCTATTGTCATCCTCTTTTCATTATTCCTTTATTATTCAAATTTCATATATTTATCTTTGCATATTCTCTCTCCTTCTTTCTCTCTCATGAAGGTAAAATGAATGCTTTTATGTTAAGTTCTTAGGTAAACTTCACATCTTCCTTCACCACAAAAAGCTTAACACCATAAAAATACAGTAAATGCATGTATACCAGTACGAATTTTCTATTATCTTAAAGAAATATATGGGTTTTTTTCTCATGTAGATAATTTTACGAGTTTCTGAATTTAGTGATTTTTTTTTAGAGAGAGTTCGTACTACTAGTTTTGGAGTGGTAGAAGGTTAGGGGGTTAGGGGGTGTCCTGAGGTGGTGGTGGTGGTAGGGGGTTGGGGGGTGTCCTGAGGTGGTGGTGGTGGTAGGGGGTTGGGGGGTGTCCTGAGGTGGTGGTGGTGGTAGGGGGTTGGGGGGTGTCCTGAGGTGGTGGTGGTGGTAGGGGGTTGGGGGTTTCCTGAGGTGGTGGTGGTGGTAGGGGGTTGGGGGGTGTCCTGAGGTGGTGGTGGTGGTAGGGGGTTGTGGGGGTGTCCTGAGGTGGTGGTGGTGGTAGGGGGTTGGGGGGTGTCCATGAGGTGGTGGTGGTGGTAGGGGGTTGGGGGGTGTCCTGAGGTGGTGGTGGTGGTAGGGGGTTGGGGGTGTCCTGAGGTGGTGGTGGTGGTAGGGGGTTGGGGGGTGTCCTGAGGTGGTGGTGGTGGGTAGGGGGTTGGGGGGTGGTCCTGAGTGGGGGGTGTGGTGGTGGTAGGGGGTTGGGGGGTGTCCTGAGGTGGTGGTGGTGGTAGGGGGTTGGGGGGTGTCCTGAGGTGGTGGTGGTGGTAGGGGGTTGGGGGGTGTCCTGAGGTGGTGGTGGTGGTAGGGGGTTGGGGGGTGTCCTGAGGTGGTGGTGGGTGGTAGGGGGTTGGGGGGTGTCCTGAGGTGTGTGGGGTGGTAGGGGGTTGGGGGGTGTCCTGAGGTGGTGGTGGTGGTAGGGGGTTGGGGGGTGTCCTGAGGTGGTGGTGGTGGTAGGGGGTTGGGGGGTGTCCTGAGGTGGTGGGGGTGATCTGAGGGGTTGGGGGGTTGGGGTGGTCCTAAGGGGTTGGAGGTTGGGGTGTGTCCTGAGGTGGGGGTGTTGGGGGTGTGGCGTAAGGGGAGGTGTTGGGGTGTGGTGTCTTTGTGTGCGAGGAACGGAAAGGGTAAGGGTAAGGGAGGAGAGAGTGTATATATTATGACCTGCGTAAGGTGTGTGGTAAGAGAGAGAGAGAGAGAGAGAGAGAGAGAAAACAAAACAAAAACATAAATACTACCTTACAAACTGATACGAATACGATGTGTTTCCAGAAACTAATGAACGGAAGCGAGATGCAAATGATTATTAAAGCGCGCAGCGCACGCACGCACACACACACCACACCACACAACACACACACACACCACACACACACACACACACACACACACACCACACACACACACACACACACACACCACACACACACACACACACGTATTAAGTTTTACGAGGCAGTAGCGATAAGACCCTGTGTTGCAAATACCTGAAAGATAGAGAGAGAGAGAGAGAGAGAGAAAAAAAAGAGAAGAGAGAAATAGAGAGAGAATAGACAAAGAATTATAATATATTCTAACATTTGATATGAGTTTCCATAAACAGACGAACGGAAGCAAGATGCAAATGATTAAAGCACACACCCACACACACACACCACACACACACACACACACACACACACACACACACACTCACACACACACACACACACACACACACACACACACACACACACAGACAGACAGACAGACAGACAGACAGACAGACAGACAGACACGCACACGCACACACACTTTTACGAGGCAATACTGATAAGACCTTGTTTTGGAACTGCCTGAGAGAGAGAGAGAGAGAGAGAGAGAGAGAGAGAGAGAGAGAGAGAGAGAGAGAGAGAGAGAGAGAGAGAGAGAGAGAGAGAGAGAGAGAGAGAGAGAGAGAGAGAGAATGGGGTGGTAGGAGAGGGGGGAAGGTAAGGAGGCACCGTTCATTCACCACCTATGCAACGTTTACCTGTGAGACTCAAGACCCGTCCGCCCACGCCCCTGCACGCCCACACAGCCTCTTGTGTGTACCCACCGCCGCACTGTTGCATTTTAGTGTTGGTGAGGCACTGGCGTTGTGAGGGCCTGTGTGTGTGCTGACTCGTGGATGTAATACAGTACCTACTTCGGGAGACATCAGGAGACCCGCCGAAAGTGAGATATAGGATGGGGTGATGAAGGAGGAATAGGAGGAGGCGAAGGAGAGGGAGAAGGAGGAGAAAGACAAGAGACCCAACGAAAGTGAGATATAGAATGAGGTGATGAAGGAGGAATAGAAGGACTGCGAGGACGAAGGCGAAGGAGGAGAGAGCCAAAAGACCCGCCGAAAGTGAGATATAGGATGGGATGATGAAGGAGGAATAGGAGGACAGTGGAGGACGAAGGAGAAGAAGGAGAAAGGAGGGAAAATGTGAGAGGGTCAGAAGGAAGAAGGAAAATGTGAGAGGGTGACCTATGTGTGTGTGGTGGTGACTTTGGTGTCCTCGCAGAACGCAGTGTGGCGTTCCTAAGGTGGTGTGCTTTCTCCCTTTGTGTCTGATTATCATGGTCACCCCTCCCCCCCCTCCCCCCACGCCCCCATCACCCCCACTTGGTCCTGTATAAGAGGCGGCATTTCCACCACCCACAACAACAACAACAACAACCTTCTCGCTGCCCCTCGAGGCATGGAAAGTGGTTAAATTGGTGTCGCTTGTGGTGTTGAGGTGTTGGTGGTGATTTGAGAGGACGTGGTGATGCCGTGGAAGGTGAGTCGTGTGTGTGTGTGTTCTGTGGGTCAGTGTGCTGCTGCTGCTGCTGCTGTGTGTGTGTGACTGTAGAAACAAATACTAGAGAAGAAAGTACTGTAAGGAGGGAGGAGGAGGGACTGGTTGGCTGGACTGACAGGAGGAGGAGGAGGAAGACGAAGGGGTGGAGGAGGGAGGAGGCTTAGGTTTAGACGTGCGTAGCGGGACTGTATACGTGTTAAAGACGAGTGGCGAGGCCGGATCGGTGGCAGGGGCAGAAGTAGTTGTTTTTTATATTGGTTTTGTTATAGTACATCATAAATCATCACCTTAGTCGGCCTTGTGTTCCTAGCGGCGGCCTGAAGTGTCCCGCCTTCAGAACCCGACGAGGGGCAGGAAGACAAGGCGACAGTCTGCCCTCGAGTGACCTTCGATAAGACATTTAACTATACTAGATAAGGAGTTGACACGTTAACCAGTTTGGGGTGAGGGTGTCCGTGGCTTTCTGTAGTACCGATAGGAGCCAGCAAGGTGGTGGGCGTCCCTGGCACAGCACGCGGCGCGGTGGTGGCTCCAGCTGCTCCATCGCCAGCTGCTACACACTTAAAGGTCCTACAGGATACTTAAAAGATCCTACTGGATACTTGAAGGTCCTACAGGAAATTTAAAGGTCCTACAGGATATTAAAAAGTCCTACAGGAGTTCCCAAGGGTCCTACACCACTAATCCTTTACCTAACCTTACCTTTCCTATTCTTAAAGGTACACCATCCCTCACTCCCTCCCTCCTACCTACTCTCTCTCTCTCTCTCTCTCTCTCTCTCTCTCTCTCTCTCTCTCTCTCTCTCTCTCTCTCTCTCTCTCTCTCTCCATCGCCGGTGTTGCGATCTGACTAGCTACCCCGCCCGATTAGCTTCCTTGCCGCTTATTTAACGTAAATAACGGTTAAAGCTCTAAATAACTCTACAAAACTCAACCCAAACCTAACCTAACCTAAATCAAAGCTAAACCAATCCTTAATTTAACCTAAACGTAACCTAACCTAGTATTATCATATAAAAATAAGTGGTTAAATTTATGCTCAGTTAAGGTTTGATTTAGGTTTGGTCAGGTTTAGGATAGGTTTGGGTTAAGTTTTGTAGAGTTAAGGTAGTTTGGAAGTAAAGTAGTAGTAGTAGTAGTAGTAGTAGTTGGAAGTGGTTTTGGTTGTAGTAAGGAAGTTTGTAGGG
>JACEEZ010022982.1:324204-331704 GCA_016584305.1 Chionoecetes opilio | reverse complement strand
CACGCACACAAACGTCCATGAGTCTACTGAGTTTGTGGAATGCGGCAAGACGTTACCGCAGAGTTTTTCCTGTAATCTAATACTCCTAAAAGTGTTTTTAGCCCAAAACCCCCCTTCAAAATGATTCAATCGACATGGAACCAAGCCGCTTACCACCTACGATTTATTTGCGATTTTTTGAGCCTACTCTCATCAAAATTGAATTTACAGTTTCGGCTACCCAAAACAGACGCGCACACACACGGCTACTCCTATAGTATATCAGATAGTTTTGTTTATACATTTTTTTAATGGTCATTTCCTCCTCCTCCTCCTCCTCCTCCTCCTCCTCCTCCTCAAAGTCCCCCTTAAGCGTTTACTTAAGAAATGAAAGTCGCACGGCATAACTGGAAATATCTTAAATTGGCTTGAAGACTGGCTTTCTGAGAGAAAGCAGCGCGTCGTAATTAATGGAAAGCATCTTAGCTTGGCAAGATGTTTTAAGTGGTGTACCGAGGGATTTGTATTGGTCCTGTACTTTTCTTATCTAAAGTAAAGACGTTTGACGAAGGCCTCACCTGTAAGATTTTCAAAGTTTGCGGGACGATACTAAAATAACGAATAAAGTAATCACAACTGCCGATAAGATGCAATTGCAATCTGACCTTGATCGCTTAGTTAGTTGGGCAAAGAAGTGACAGATGAAATTTGATACCGATAAGTGTAAGGTTTTGCATATTGGAAGTAATAACGATCAAATTAACTACTCAATGGACGGACATGAACTTTCCAATGTTGCCGAAGAAAAGACTTGGGGGTTATTAAGCAAACGACCTCAAGCCCCCAGTAAACATTGTTCAGAAGTTGTTAAGAGGGCTACAAATTAACTGGTTTCATAGGAAGAACTTTCAAATATAAGTCTAAAAAATTTCATTCTTACACTTTTCAATTCGATCGTGCGTCCTCATCTTGAATATTGGCGTTCAGTTCTGGTCACCCTACTATAGAAAAGATATAGTTCAAACTGGGGGAGTACAAAGAAAAGTTACTAAAATTTTTCCCGGGCGCTTGCGAAACAAGCCATAACGAAGAGCGTTGAAGAAACTTCCCTTGTTCGGGTTTGTCAAAACGTAGGTTGCGAGGAGCCCTTAATGAATTGTTTAAAATGTTCCTGGGTTCGATAATCTAAATAATATAAGCGAAAGTGTTTTGGGGTGTGTGTGTGTGTGTGTGTGTGTGTGTTTGTGTGTGTGTGTGTCCGTGTCCGGCGATGGGTTGCCGCCCCCCGTGCCCCAATCCCATCATATGGCACATTTTTGGGAAACCAGCTCGACCAGGGGCAACTTTTAAGCCCCTTATAGATGATCCGATCACCTTTTTTTTTCTCTATTTTTTTGCAGCCTATTAGCGAGAATTGTGAGAAAAAAATGTGGGTTGTGAAAATTGAGGAAACCTTGATGTAGGGTGATGGTAATGGTGAGTGAATGGGTGGGGTGATGGGTATGGGTGTGGGGTGATGGTGAGTGAATGGGGGGGGGTGATGGGTGAGGGAATAGGTGGGGGGTGATGGTAATGGGTGTGTGGTGAGGGGTAATGGGTGGGGGGGTGATGGGTAATGGGTGAGTGAATGGGGGGGGGTGATGGGTAAGGCGTTAATGCATACATTTCTACATCCATGATTTCAGGAAAGTTAGAAGGGGCTATCTGGAGAGTCTGTGTTTGGGTGGGCCTTTGGCCCACCAACACACTGCAGAAAGCTGTGTTTGGTGGCCGAAGGCCCCCAAATACAGGTGTGGCGAGGCCCCCCAAATACGTGGGGGCCGAAGGCCCACCAATAGCCCTCCGCAGGAGCTAGCCAAAAAGTCCGCCCGGAGGGCGGCTTTGCGGCTAGTGTTAACATAAACGACTATTTGAATATTGATTGGAGAAGCACTACTCATAGTAATGGATACAAGATCATTGATACGTGATTTCGGTCACATGAAGCGAAGCAGTTTTTCTTTAATAGAGTTGTTAATATTTGGAACTCTCTTCCACACAAGTAGTTAATATAACACGGTTGAGGCGTTTAAGAACAAACTAGATAAATTCTTAGCATCAACTGCCACACTCGATTACTTCGGCCCTACGTTAACTTTTTTTTTGTTTTTTTTGTAGCGTTAGCTTTAGTTTAGAGTATGTCTCTCCTTCAATCTTTCCTATAAAATTCCATGGCAGTTTTTCTATACTGTATGGTGGGTTTTTTCTCACTTTTTTCCTGCCGGCCTCGGCCGGAGGGAGAGGTGGGTGGGGAGGAGCCTTCAACTTTACTATTCTTTTACCTCTAACACGTAGAAACTATAGTGGTAGAAAGTAGTCACACAGACAGCCTCGTTTGGCCCAGTAAGGCTGTTGCTGTCTGTTCTTCCTTTGTATTCCTTTGTATTCCTCCTCCTCCTGCCTCCACACACAACATTTATTTTCTTGGTCAAACATCCTTACACTAACTCCTTCAATTTTCCTCATTTCCTCAACTCACCTGGCTAACCTTTTCATTTCTTTCACCCACCTGTCCTCCTTCTCCTCCCTTCCTCTTCCTCCTCCTCCTCCTCCTCCTCCCTTCCTCCTTCTTGTACCACCTACTTTTTCTCCTCTCTTCCTTTCGCTTTATCTCCTTAGCTTCCCTTCTCTCGCTTTTCAGCCACCCCTTTTTATATTCTTCCCCTTCTTCACCGTTAATCTCCTCCTCTCCCTTCCCTTATTTACTTCTTTATATCCTCTCTCTCTCTCTCTCTCTCTCTCTCTCTCTCTCAGTCTCTCCCCCTCCTCCCTCTTTTCTCTCTCCTCTCTCTCTCTCTCTCTCTCTCTCTCTCTCTCTCTCTCTCTCTCTCTCTCTCTCTCTCTTTTCACTCATATTAATTAAACGCAAGATATGGAAGAGACGAGATGATGCAGATTATATTATACGTGGAAGTGGTGACGGTGGAGTGGCTGACACGGTCGACTTTAAATACAGGGTTCCTTGGTTCGACTCCCGGCTGTTTTTCTGGGTCGTGGAATTGGCTGTTAAAAGAGACAAAATTGGGCGCTACCGTCAGCGTTCGTTAATGACCAAATGTGATTAAAGGTGGCGATGGTGGTGGTGGTGGTGGTGGTGGTGGTGGTGGTGGAGGTGGAAGGGAGGGAGAGGGGAAGTTTTTTATACTTTGTTTTATCGTTGTGTATTAGTGGATTTGTGTCACTATCATCACTATCACTATTATCACCACCATCATGCCCTATTTTAAGGCTACCTCCAGTTTATAATCTCTCTCTCTATCTATCTATCTATCTATCTCTATCTCATTTTCACCCCCTCATCATCACTATCCCCACCATCATCACCATTATTCCACATCCATAACACCATCACCACCACCACCAAGCATTCTCACCACCACCACCACCACCACCACCACCACCACCCGTATCACCATTACAAACCATCACTATGTATTACCTTCATCGTCATTCTCTCTCTTACCTGCATCACCACCACAAACCATCATTAATAGGTACCATCATCGTCAGTAGTTTATCTGTAGCCGCAGGAGGAGGAGGAGGAGGAGTGGGAGGAGGAGGAGGAGGAGTGGGAGTGGGAGGAGGAGGAGGAGGAGGAGGAGGAGGAAGGGAGGAGGAAGGGCGGCCAGCTGGGAGTCCTCGCTGTGAGATCGATGAAGCAGCGGCGTGCGAGGCTGGGGGGGAGGGGGCGGGGGAGGAGGAGGGGGCGACGCATTTGTTGGGGGTAGGAGGAATGGGTACACATGAGGTAGTGGTGGTGGTGGTAGTGCTAAGGGTGACTATAAAGTGAGTGCCAGGGCCAGGGCCAGGGTGAAGGGATGGCAGTGTGTGTTCTGACGTCGAGGGGGATGCACACGTCTCCCCTTTACCTCTGTCCTCCTGCATATTGTTTATGTTACAAATTTGTATACTTATCGTTTTTTTTTTCATTTGCATTCCGTAGTTTATCTGCCGCGAAAGTAATGGTTTTTTTTTCTATTACTCTCCGTTTGTTTGTTTGGAGAGGGGTCATTTTTTGGTTGTTTCTATCTTAAATGTCCCTGATGGACCGATGTAGTGTAATGTACTACAGTTGTTTGTTTTTTGATTTCGTAGTTTGGATGTAATCGTTTTTATTTTCCTCTTGTCATTTTTTTTTTTTTTTTTTCTCTTGTTTCTTTTTGATTTTTTTTCTTTAATATTTTTTTTTTTTTTTTTTACTTATTTTTTTTTCTTTATTTTGTTTTTTTTTATCCTTTCTTTTCTCTACTTTCTCCTTTATCCGTTTCTCTTTGCTACGTCATTTTTTTTTTCTCTCTTTTCTAGTTTTCTTCTACTGTTCTTTTCATCTCTACTTGGTCTCTTTTTCTTTTTTTTTTCTTTCTCTCTCTCTTCTTTTCCTTTTGTCCTTTTTTTTTTCCATTCTTTTTCATTTTTCCTCTCATTTTTTTCTTTTTCTCTTTTTCTTTCTTCTTCATCTTTCTCTTCTTCTCCTTTTTATCCCTTCTGGTTTTCGCCACCTCCCTTTCTTTCTCTCTCTCTCTCTCCTCTCTCTCTCTCTCTCTCTCTCTCTCTCTCTCTCTCTCTCTCTCTCTCTCTCTCTCTCTCTCCTTCTCTCTCTCTCTCCTCTCTCTCTCTCCTCTCTCTCTCTCTCCTCTCTCTCTTCTTCTCTCTCTCTCTCTCTCTCTCTCTCTCTCTCTCTGTGTTGCTGCTGCCAAATGCTCTCTTTCCCTTCTTCCGTATCACCCCGTTATCCCTTCTTCCTCCTCTCCTGCTTTATCCTATTTTTTCCCGTTATTCCTCTTTCATCAAGGCTCACTCATCCCTCCTCTCCCAATTTCTTATTATCTTTCATCTTTTTTCCTGCCTTTTCTTTCCTCCCGTTTCTTTTTTATCCCAATATTTTTCTCGTGTTCTTTTTCCTTTCTCCTCTTTGCTTTTCTTTCATCACATTTCTTCCTCTGTTGTTATGTCACCTTTAGCTTCCTCCCCTCCTCCTCCTCCTCCTCCTCCTCCTCCTCCTCCTCCTCCTCTTCTTCCTCCTCCTCCTCCTCCTCCTCCTCCTCCTCCTTGACGGGTGACATCAGGTGGCATCCCTTGACGTTACAGAGAGAGAGAGAGAGAGAGAGAGAATCAGGCGTTGGAGATTTGGAGTTGCCGAAGGGGTGACACATGGCCCTCGTGTGTGTGTGTGTGTGTGTGTGTGTGTGTGTGGTGTGTGTGTGTGTGTGTGTAAGTGTAAGAAAAGGGTATTGTTTGGAGTCAAGGTCAACGCATACGTAAGAAAAAAGGATAGAAGAAAGAAATAGACGTTTATTATCATATCGAGTAGTGAAATAGGGATGTTTTATTTGATAAGCTGTAAAGGTTAGGTATTTTTATGTATTTCAATCGTGTTATTATTATTATTATTATTATTAGTAGTAGTAGTAATAATAGTAGTAGTAGTAGTAGTAGTAGTAGTAGTTGTAGTGTTAGTGTGTTTTTCTTCTCCCTTTCTTCTTTTACATCTTCCTCCTCTTCTACTATTATTATCATCAGTTCCACCCACCTCCTCTACCTCCACCACCCACCCACCCACGGTCCCCCACCCCATTCTCCTGGACACCCATTATGCCCCTCCACCCATACCAGCAAAACTTTCCTCACCCAAAACAGTTACTCACCTCCACCCACTCACACCCACTCAATTATCCACTCTTCCACCGACATTCTCTTCTCAACACACACACACACACACACACACACACACACACACACACACACACACACACACACACACACACACACACACACACACACACACACACACACACACACACACACACACACACATACACACACTCCACCTACTCACCTCCCCCTCCACACACAGCCTTGTCTTCCATTCATTCCACCTACGTATATACTCCTTTTTTTTTTTTTTTTTTTTCCTTTTTTTTTTATATATATATTATATAAATTTTTTTTATATATATTTAAACATAGGTACATATACATGCAGCCCAAAGGTGCACTGTCGTGTGCTACCTATCTTAAGGGCAAGTAAATATAGCTATATACACATAAATACAAAGACCTAAAAAAGTAACATTATATACATATAAGCATCACTAAAATGTTTGTTGAGGCACTGTTGCTGTCACTATAGTGTCACAGTATCACTAGCGTCAGCGGGGTGGGCTTCGACAGTCTCCACCGATTGGCCGCCAACTTTACACTTTGTGTGTTCATCTCCTGGATGTGAGGGACAGCGGCCGTGAAAATGTTCCACATCCTGGAGACGCGGCCCACAAAGGTGCGTTGGTGCTGGCTGGCACGGGAACGCGGCACCTCCACTGCATCACCACTGGTAAGCACCGTTCTCGTGCTTCGCGTGGCGATTCTCGGAGGCTGTCGTAACCTAGCCAGGTGTGGCACTCCCTGCACCTGTGCCTTGTGGAATACCACAAGCGCCGCGACGTCCCTGCGGTGTTCCAGTGAGTCGAGAGGACTCACCGGCTCGAACTGGGCTGGTGGGTCTGGGGGGTCTGCAGCATCCACCAGTCGCAGGGCTCGGCGCTGGATGCTGTCCAGCCTCCTAGTGTGCGAGGCTGCACACGACATCCAGGAGAGGGCGGCGTACTTTTAAGTAAGGCCGTATCTGGACCTTGTAGAGCAAGAGCTTCCCTCCCCTGTCGAGGAAGCTGGCTATCCTTCGCAGGGCAGATACCCTGTGAGAGGCCTTTTTAGCAATGTGTTTGATCTCTCTCTCCTCTCTCTCGTTCTCTCTCTCGTTCTCTCTTTTCTACCCGCCAGGGTGGCGCGGTTGGTAGAGTCGTGGACACGAGTGCAGAATCCCTGCATTCGGTCAGTGGTTCGAGTCCACCAAGTTCGTCCTGGTGTGGTGGCGCTTTGTATAGTCAATAACCTTGTAGTTGATACTTGCAAAATGTCTAGATAGGATCAAAGTATCTTATCTTATCTCTGTCTGACTGTCTATCTGTCTGTCTCTCACTGTATATCTGTCTCTCTGTGTTTCTCTCACTCTGTCTGTTTGCCTCTCTTTTTTTTTTTCTTTTCTCTCTCTCTCTCTCTCTCTCTCTCTCTCTCTCTCTCTCTCTCTCTCTCTCTCTCTCTCTCTCTCTCTCTCTCTCTCTCTCTCTCTCTCTCAGCGCCAGCGGCTACGAGTAAACATGTCACAAGGTCTTAAAGCTGCCAGGGCGTTTGTCTCCTGACGCCACGGTTTTTCTCCTCCAGAAGGGAAGAAGGAGGAATCAGGGGAGAGATATGTGTGTGAGGGTGGACTGGAGGAGAGTAAACTTGGGTGAAAAAGAAGGTTTCTCTCTCTCTCTCTCTCTTCTCGTCCTCTATCTCTCTGCTCTCTCCTCTCTCTCTCTCTCCCCTTCTGCTCTCTCTCACTCTCTCTCTCTCCCTCGTCTCTCTCTCTCTCTCTCTCTCCTAATGTAACTCGCATCATAAAAAGAAAAAGGAGATTAGAAAAGGTATAAGGAGGAGGATAGA
>JACEEZ010022982.1:319204-321704 GCA_016584305.1 Chionoecetes opilio | reverse complement strand
TATGACTCACTTGATAACAGAGTACGTATCTAGTCTTATTTATTTTGCTTACTTTATGTTTATTTTCTTTAGTTTTTCCCCTACATTCATTTCCCTTTCAGTCCGTTTTTGTTCATTGATATATTTAGTTAATTTATTTGGTGTTTTAGTATTTATTTAGTATTAGGTTTAGTATTTATTTATTTAGTTAGTATATCAGTTAATTTATTTAGTGGTTGTCTTAGCAAAGTTTCATCGACCTGAGACCATTATCTATTTGGGTGAATATTCCAAGCCCCATAAAATTTAATGTTATGGAGTTTTAAGGAATATTGACAGGAGGAGGAGGAGGAGGAGGAGGAGAAGAAGGAGGAGGAGGAGAAGAAGAAGAAGAAGAAGAAGAAGAAGAAGAAGAAGAAGAAGAAGAAGAAGAAAGAAGAAGAAGAAGAAGAAGTATTAGTATTAGTAATAGTTAGGTGTAGAAAAATCAGGAGGGGAAAGGAGGAATAGAAGAAGAAGAAGAAGAAGGAGGCCACGTGTCTTCGCCTCTTCCCTTGACCTACCTCCTCCTCTTCCTTGTTTTGCATTCTCCTTTTATTATTTTATTTTATTTTTTTATAATTTTATCCTCACTCATCCTTGTCCTCTTCCTCGTGCCCTTCAGTCTCCTGCTCAAACTACCTAGCATTCAAGCCCTTAGAACCATGCCAAGTATAAATACAATGTTCAATGTTAAAGTATAAATTCAATTCTCAATGTTCAAATTTAAGTTTAATATTCAATGCTCAGGTATATGTTCAAGTATAAGTTATAGTGTACCAGGTTCCCTCCTCGTCAGCAAAACACACTCCTTACCTATACTCTGTCTTTTACAACGAGGCGAAAAATCCTGACCCCTTGCTGCTTACTGACTGATATTTGATGCCAGGAGAAGGGAATACTACAGTTCTTCTCGATTTCTTTTGTATTTTATCATAGTTTACCATATTAACCCCTTCACACCCAGATCTTTCCTTTGCTATAAAAAAATGGTCTTTTGTTAGCCATAAAATCACGATAAAATAACTGAATATTCCAAATTAGCTAGTGGACAAGGATACTAAACAGGTCATATCTATAAAACATTGCCTATATTCACTAAAAATCGCCTTCTGGTAGCCAATTTAGAATGGAAATTATGTTCTGTGTCTTAAGGGGTTAACAGGTAAATCGAGGCATAAGTTTAAGCATGAGACCTTACGATAGAATGGAAATTTCGCCTCGTTAAGAAAATAGACTATAGTGTTGCTGTGGGTTTCTGATTTTCCTCCTCGTCCTCGTCCAAGTATTATCATTCTTATGGTTGTCCTCGTTCCTATTCACGCTTTCCCCCTCCTCCTCCTCGTATTGACCTTGACCTGTCCGTCCAAAAATAATCTCGCCACCCCCCCTGAGTGATTCATCGAGCCAATGCACCAAAGAAATTCCGCTCTACCTCTGATTCAACATTTAATAATATAATGTTCTTTTGCTATTATCCTCTCCTCCTCCTCCTACACTTCCTCTTCTTCCTTCTCCTCCTCCTCTTCCTCTTCCTCTTCCTCTTCATCCGTCTTCTTCTTCTCCTCCTCCTCTCCTTCCCTTCCTCTTCTTCTCCTCCTCTCCTCCTCCTCCTCCTCTTCTTGTTCTTCTTGTTCTCCTCCTCCTCCTTCTCCTCCTCTTCCTCCTCTTCCTCTTCCTACTCCTCTTCATCCGTCTTCTTCTGTTTCTTCTTCTCCTCCTCCTTCTCCTCCTCTCCTCCCCTTCCTCTTCTTCTCCTATTATCCTCCTCCTCCTCCTCCTCCTCCTCCTCCTCCTCCTCCTCCTCCTCCTCCTCCTCCTCCTCCTCCTCCTCCTCCTCCTCCTCCTCCAGTAAAGAAACAACGACTCTTGACATAAGCCTTGCCGTCAGATGTAGTTCGATTAGTATTTTCTATAATAATATAAGCGAAAGTGTGTGTGTGTGTGTCCGCGCTAGGTTCCGCCCCCAGTGCCCCAATCCCCTCATATGGCACAGTTTTGGAACCAGCTCGACCAGGGGAAGGTTTTAAGCCCACTTATGAGATGATCCGAACCTTTTTTTTTTTTTATTTTTTTATTAGCAGCCTATTAGGGAGAATTGTGGGGAAAAAAGTGGGTTGCGAGAATTGAGGAAACCTTGATGTAGGGTGATGGGTAATGGGTGGGGTGATGGGTAATGGGTGAGTGAATGGCTGGGGGTGATGGGTGAGGGAATAGAAGGGGGGTGATGGGTAATGGGTGTGTGGTGATGGGTAATGGGCGAGTGAATGGGTGGGGTGTGATGGGTAATGGGTGAGTGAATGGGTTAGGGGTGATGTGAATGGGTTGGCGTTAATACATACATTTCTACATCCATGATTTCAGGAAAGCTAGAAGGGGCTATCTGGAGAGTCTGTGTTTGGTGGGCCAAAGGCCCACCAAACACAGGTGGTGGGCCAAAGGCCCACTAATAGCCCTCCGCAGGAGCTAGCCAAAAAGTCCG
>JACEEZ010022982.1:306704-314204 GCA_016584305.1 Chionoecetes opilio | reverse complement strand
AAATGGAAGGGTAGAAAAGAAAGATGGATGAAAATAAAAAAAGTACGTACGAACGAAAAAGAGAAGGAAATAAAAAAGAAAATTAGAATGAAAATAGAAAGATACAACAAAGAGAAAGAAATGAAAGAGGAAATCAGAAAAGAAAGGATAATACGGATTTACTAATTGGATTACAAACCAAATGAATCCTACAAATTGATCCTATCAGCGAGAACGAGATGACGAAAATTGAAAGAAAAAATAATAATAATGACGTAGAAATGTAAAGATCGAGGAAATCATTTGCATGAATTTAAGTTATGAATAATGAAGGAAAGTGAAAATGTAGAAATTGTAGATCATTGGTAAGACTTCGTGAGCGTGAGTCAAAGGAGGTCATAAGTAAACACCTGATGGCAGCCATTATTCTATTCTCCTTGATAATAGAGAGAGAGAGAGTGAGAGCAAGTGAGTGAGTGAGGGGGTGATTGAGAATGAGAGAGAGAGAGAGGAGAGAGAGAGAGAGAGAGAGGAGAGAGAGAGAGAGAGAGAGAGAGAGAGAGAGAGAGAGAGAGAGAGAGAGAGTTAGAGAAGAAAAAAGGAAGAAGAATGGTATATAAATAAAGAGAAAATAATTATATAAAAAACATGGCGAGTGCTGGGGATGAAGGGTAATAACTCTCTCTCTCTCTCTCTCTCTCCTCTCTCTCTCTCTCTCTCTCTCTCTCTCTCTCTCTCTCTCTCTCTCTCATCAAGGAGAATGGAATATTGGCTGCCATCATGATTGCAGCAAAAATCCTCCTCCTCCTCCTCCTCCTCCTCCTCCTCCTCTTCTTCCTCCTCCTTCTCTTCGGTACGGTCTGCTTCAATATCATCCACAGTTACATCGCCTTTAAGTGTATGGCGAGAGCTCCAACCTCGTGCATTATTAATCTCTCTCTCTCTCTCCTCTCTCTCTCTCTCTCTCTCTCTCTCTCTCTCTCTCTCTCTCTCTCTCTCCTCTCTCTCTCTCTCTCTCTCTCTCGTCCTTCATGTCAGTTAGGCCTACACGTTTTGTATGTTTTTTTGTTCCCCTCTCAAAAATCAAGGTTTGTGTGTGTGTGTGACGTGTGTGTGTGTGTGTGTGTGTGTGTGTGTGTGTGTGTGTGTGTGTGTGTGTGTGTGTGTGTGTGTGTGTGTGTGTGTGTGTGTGTGCGCAACCTTGTCCTTCCATTCTTTGATTGCCTTCCTTCATCCATTATTTTCTATATTTTTTTGTCTTTCTTTTTGTCATTCTTCTGTCTTGTCCTTCCTTTTATTTCTTCCGTATTTTTTTTATTTTCTGTCCTTCTAATTCGTCGTAAGTAATTCCTTTGATCTTTCCTATCACGATTTATCCCTTGTTCTCTTTCTCCCCTTCTCTTCCCTAACTCTTCTTCCCTTTTCTTCATCTCTTCCTCTTTCCCTCTTTCTTCTCTGCTTCCTACCATGCTATTCTCCCCTTTCTCACTTATCCCTCAAATTATCTCTTTTTCTTTCTCTTTTTTCTTTCTCGACTCCTTTATTTATCACTCTCCTCACTACCTCATTTATCCTTGCCCTTTCACCCTTATTATTATGTTAAATCATCAATTATCGCATTCTTCCTTACATTTTCCAGCATTTTATTTATTTTTCTCATCTTTTTCCTTCTACGTTCCTTCTTTCCCTTCTTTCTTTCTTTCACATCTTTATTCCTCTCTTTCAGTTCCTTCCTTCTCTCATTAATTTTCGACACTGCTCTTTTCCTTCCTTTATTCCTTCCTCCATCTCCCTATCCTTCTCTCCCTCCCTCTCTCCTCCTTTCCTTTCCTTCGTCAATATTCTCAGATTAATAGCAAATTTCTCTCCATCGCTTTATGACTTTTCTTCTTTTACATCAAAGCGAACTGGCAGTGTTGTTGTTGTTGCTGTTGTTGCTGTTGTTGTTGTTGTTGCTGTTGTTGTTGTTGTTGTTACTGCTGTTGTTGCTACTGTTGTTATTGTTGCTGTTATTACTGTTCCTTCTGTTGTTGTTGTTCCTGTTGTTACTGTGGCTGTTGTTGTTGTTCCTGTTGTTGCTACTGTTGTTATTGTTGCTGTTATTACTGTTCTTTCTGTTGTTGTTGTTGTTCCTGTTGTTGTGTTGTTGTTACTGTGGCTGTTATTGTTGTTGTTGTTGTTGTTGTTGTTGTTGTTGTTATTCTTCCTCCTGTTACTTTTCCTTCTGTTGCTGTTCCTCTCTTTATTGTTATTGTTACTGCTACCGTTCCTTTTGTTGCTACTGTTACTGTTGTTGTTATTTCTGTTATTGTTCCCGTTGGTGGCGTGCGTGCATTCAATAAGACAGACAAAAGTTCGTCTTACACCATTTCATTGATTGCGCCTGAAAACGAGACACAAGAATGCATGTTTAGGTGATGATGATGGTGGGGAGGAGGTGGAAGGGGGTTAGGGCGGAGGGGGTGCAAAGAGGTTGGGGGTACAAGGGAAGGGGTGGGTAGTGGCTGAGGGGAATGGGAATTATTTGATTTCGTCTTGGCCGCGTTACCTTGACCGAGTTTTGTGCTGGACGCGAGAATGAGATTAGAGGGCATAATTGATTGTGTGTGTGACTGTGTGTATGTGTGTGTGTGTGTGTGTGTGACTGTGTGTGTGACTGTGTGTGTGTGACTGTGTGTGTGTGTGTGTGTGTGTGTGTGTGTGTGTGTGTGTGTGTGTCCTCTCACTCTCCCATCACTCATCCTCTCATTCCTTGCTCATTCCTCCCTTTCTCCCTACTTTCATCTCTTCTACCTCCTTAATTCTAATCCCATTACTAATTCTAGCACTCCTCCTCCTCCAACTTTACTACCCTTTTACCTCTAACACGTAGAAACTATAGTGGTAGAAAGTAGTCACACAGACAGCCTCGTTTGGTCCAGTAGGGCTGTTGCTGTCTGTTCTTCCTTTGTATTCCTCCTCCTCAGACCTATCACGGCAAGCCTCCATCTCCCCATTTCTCTTAACACCCTTCACCTCCCCTCTCTCTCTCTCCCCTCTCTCTCCCCTCTCCTACAGTAAGCTCCCCTCCCTTCCCTACACCTCTCCTTCCCCTTACCTAACACCTCCCTTACCCCTTAGTCAATCAACCCCCTCCCACCTCCCCCTCTCTCTCCTATTGCCCTCAACCCCTTCACCTCCTTGCATACTTCTTCCCCCCCCTCCTTCCTCACCCCCTTCGTCCCCCCCTCCTTCCTTCCCCTTCCCCCCCATCGACAGCTGTTCGACCTTGCGTGAATCGACAACTCTCTTGGCGACTCTTGGCATCTTTTTTTCTTCGGACGTGGCCCCTCTATCCCCCCCCCCCCCCTTCCCTCCCCAACTCCCCTTCTTCCCCTCCTTTCCCCATCCCTCCCCTCCTCCCCTCCCCTCTCCACTCCCTCTCTCCTCCCCTCTCTCTCGTCTATTTACGTGGCACCTTCCCTCTCTCTCCGTCTTTATTTCTCCATCTATTCCCCTTCCTTCCTTCTTTTCCTTTTTATTTCCTCTATTTATTACATACCTTCCTCTTCGTTCCTTCATTTATTGCTCCTTATTCCCTTCCTTCCTTCTTTATTCCATTACTTTCTTTCCATCTGTCTCGGACGTGCCTATATTCCCCCTCTTTATTCTTAGTATACTTTTTCACTTCTTTTTATGCATCTCTAATTCCCATGCAATTCCCTTCCTCCTTCCCATTTTATTCGTATATATATATATATGAGTTTTTTTCTCCTTTAGTTTGCTTTTCTTTCCTCTTCTCCCTCCTCTCCCTTCTCTCTCTCTCTCTCTCTCTGCTTCTTTCTTCTCCTTAGTTCTCTCTTTCTCTCTCTCCTCTCCTCTCTCTCTCTCTCTCTCCTCCCTCCACTCACACTCTCTCTCTCTCTCTCTCTCTCTCTCTCTCTCTCTCTCTCTCTCTCTCTCTCTCTCTCTCTCTCTCTCTCTCTCTCTCTCTCTCTCTCTCTCTCTCTCTCTCTCTCTCTCTCTCTCTCTCTCTCTTTTCTCTTATCTTTTTCTCGTCTCTTATATTCCACTCCCGCGTTTTTCCTCAAAGTCTGTGTGAGTGTGTGTTGTGTGTGTGTGTGTGTGTGTGTGTGTGTGTAAGCAGGTAGCAAGTGCATGACAAGAGATTAGAGACACGCATTGATAGATAAAAAATAGGCTGACATTTGCCTTTCTTGGACATACTCATTAATGCAGAGAGAGAGAGAGAGAGAGTATGTGTAGGCATTTATGTACTATTGTTACTGTTACGTATATGGGCAAATAAAGCTTTGTTATGATGTGCACCTGTGTTTATTGGCTCTCAGGTAGGACAGGTAGACAGGTAATTAGGCTCACTAACATACCTGTTGAGAGAGAGAGAGAGAGAGAGAGAAGAGAGAGAGAGAGAGAGAGAGAGAGAGGCAGGCTGATATATAGAAAGAGACAGAGACAGACAGACAGGCCGATAGATAGACGGACAGACAATCAGACAGACAGACAGGCCGATAGATAGACGGACAGACAATCAGACAGACAGACAGACAGACAGACATAGACAAACAGACAGGCCGATTGATAGAGACAGACACACAGAGAGAGAGAGAGAGAGAGAGAGAGAGAGAGAGAGAGAGAGAGAGAGAGAGAGAGAGAGAGAGAGAGAAAAAAAAAGTGCTAGCCAGGCGAGCTTGCCAGGAAAGGTAATGTTGGTAATATATTTTTTTTCTGCTGTACCATTAAAGTTTTTCTTCCTTGTAAGTGCAGAAAGGTTTTGTTTTATGTTCACTTTACATTAACCTTCCGTCTTTTTTGCTATCTAGGATCCTTTTTTTCTATATTACTTCCATGAGTGAAAACCTTGAAACTTTACGTTTTGTTTTTTTTCCCTGTTTTTTTTACTTACATATATTCACAAATAGTAACATAACCAAAATATACGAAACCAAACCAAATTATGAAGAACCAAGCCAGGCTGTCACGTGGCTTCCTCGCAGGACACTCCAGTAGTATAAACAACACAGGCAATTTAACCCCTTTACGCCCAGATCTCTCTTTTCGCTATATAAAATCGTCTGTTGTCAGCCATAAAATTACGAAAAGTAACTAAATAAACCAAATTTGTTAGTGGAGAAGGATACTAAACAGGTCATATCTATAAAACATTGCTTATATTAATTAGAATCGTGTACCGGTAGCCAAATTACAATGGAAATTAAATTCTGGGCCTCAAGGGGTTAAAAGAAAAAAGCCTAAGGAAGGAAAATATAAGCCTACCGGCGCTACAGCCTCCAACGTAAAAAAGAAAAAGTATGCAAACTTGTCCCAGATCCCGAGTCACGTATGAACAAACCAGCTACCGTTAATAACACTATAGTCGCCACTGCACTAATGTCGCCAGGCGCCATATATTTCGAATTTTAGCATCACTACAGATTTGTATGTGCCACTACAGAGGCATGCACAGTAGTTTATATTATGTACATGTCTTTAGTGGTACATACAAGTCTGTAGTGATGCTAAAATTCGTAATATTCTCGTATAAAATTCGCCTGGCGACATTAGTGCAGTGGCGACTATAGTGTTATTGACGGTAATTTGAAAGAAAAAACCCTATGGAAGGAAAATATAGGCCTATAGGCGCTATAGGCTTCAACTTGAAAATATAGTGTGTGCAAACTTGTCCCAAATCCCGAGTCACACGCATGAACAAACGAAACCATCTAGCGTGGTGCCGTGAACCGCCAAGCACCGGGGCTGCAAGCCTCACGCGCGGCAGCACTTATAACGGTGCGCGGCCGTAAGAAAACAATGCCGGTGAAGCAGTTTAAAGCTAAGTCGTGAGGTTTGGTTTGATTTAAGGGGGTGAGTTTGGAAGGACTGACAGAAGTGGCTTGACTTTTTTTATTTTGTTTTATTTATTCAAACATTTATTTATTTCAATGTTCTTTTGTGGTAAGTGAAATATATTGAGTTTTTAATCTTGCTTCTTTTTTCTTATTTAAACAGTTATTGATCACACAGATGGCTTAAAAGGTAGATCAGTTAAGGCAATAAATACTCAGGATCACTTGTGTTGTGTTGCCTGCCGAGATAAGTGTCAATGTCATACTCATCAGATAAAAGAATTGCCATCCCTTATACGTGACAGGAATATATTGTGAAGTAACTCCACGTAGCAACAAGCGGGCTTATTGTTACTTTATTTATATATGTATTTTTTTTTTTTGCCGAGGCCAGTCTTTTTTTTTTTACCTTGAGATTAAAAAAATATTTTAAAAACTGAAATATATCAGATTATATATATTTTTAAATTGCCCTCGGCCACTTTTTTTTTTTTTTTTTTTTTTTTTTTTAATATATACTTCAGATGTAAACAAAATACTGAAATGCATCAAATATAATAAATTTTGCCGAGTTTATGAGGTTTTTCTCCCTAGGCCACTTTATTTTTACTCTTCAGATGTAAAAATAAAAAAATGATATGTTTTTAAACATTTAAACTTAAAACATTTTCTGCTATGGTGCCCAGCCTACAGTAATGAAAGAAAGAAAAGTGTGAGGCTACAGCAACCTTACCTAGAGGAGGAAGAGGATATAGTGGGGGAGTATTTGTTCGGAGAGGGGAATGTGGAAGAAACAAAAAGAACAATCAACAGTTTTTGGATGACCAGAGAAAATAAGAAGAAAGAAAAAGAAAGAAACTAATAAGATAGAATAAGAGAAGAAAACTAATTAAAGACCCAGACAGCAAGAAGAAACACGTCAGGGAGTGCCGGTAAAAAAGGCCTGACTCCCGACCAACAACTGAACTGAACTGAATGTTAGATCATAATAAGTTGTGACGAGTTTATCCAATGAGGCAAAACACTTGAATCACAACCTGAATGCATAAACCTTATTGTTTTTAGTATTATTATTATTTTTTTTTTTCCCTCCGTTCCCTTAATTAATAAGAAGCCCCAGTGACATCCTTTCCCTGACGCGGCGCCCTACATGTCACCACCAGGAAAACAGGTGACTTCGGGGAAACTATAATAATAATTATAATATTATTAATTTTCTTTTCACCCGAAGGCATAGTCTATTTTTTTTAACAAGGCAAAAATTCCATTCTATCTTAAGGTCTCATGCTTAAAATTATGCCTACATTTACATGATAATATGGTTAACTATGATAAAATACAGCTGAAATCTAGAAGAAGCGTACTAGTCTATTCTCCTGGCATCAAATATCAGTCAGTAAGCAGCAAGGGGTCAGGATTTTTCACCTCGTTAAATAAAACAGTATTAGATTCGAAGCCCAGTATTAGTTTGGTTTTATATTCATATCAGGAGAGACTTGGTAATAGGAAGGTGACTGTACTGATAAGTAAATATAAGATGCAATAAATAATGTACAAACGATGATGATGATGATAGTGGAACGGTGAGAGAGAGAGAGAGAGAGAGAGAGAGAGAGAGAGAGAGAGAGAGAGAGAGAGAGAGAGAGAGAGAGAGAGAGAGAGAGAGAGTGTTTTATAG
>JACEEZ010022982.1:289204-291704 GCA_016584305.1 Chionoecetes opilio | reverse complement strand
CTGTTCTTTTACATTGTTATCCTTCCCTTCCTTTCATTTACATCCTCTTCTCTCCTCTCTTCTGCCTCCTATTCGTTCTTTCTTTTAGTTCATCTACTCTTTTATATTACCTTCTGTTCATTTCCCTTACATCCCCTTCTCTCTTCACTTCTCCTCTCCTCTCCTCTGCTCTGCTCTGCTCTGCTCTGCTCTCCTCTCACCTCCTCTCACATATGCACCTCAGTTACTAACAAAAACTTAACCAAAACACTGCCTTGAGAAATGAGAGTCATGCACCACAAGAGGAAGACAAGGATAGGCAGGTGTGTGGCGGCGGCGGGCGGGCGGAGAGCAGGTGACAGCGTTTAAAGGCAAGGAGAACCCGAGCCTCCAGCCCCTCACACCTGCCGCCGCCATGTAACCTCGTGGAATGCGTCGCTTCGCCCCGCCCTTCGCCGCTCCTCCAGGTGTTGCTGCTGCCTTCTGTGCCGCCCTCTGCTAATTGCCACTTCAATCCTCCTCCTCCTGTTCCTCCTCCTCCTTCTCCTCTTCCTCCTTCTCCTTCTCTTCCTCTCGATTTGGTGCTGGGCCCGTAAATCTTGTCAGACTCCGAACTGCACCGGGAGTTAGTGTGTTTGTTCTTGTGTGTGTGTGTGTGTGTGTGTGTGTGTTATTCCCATGGTCTTGTCCACGCGAGTAGCACTCGCGATCGCCAGTTTCACCCTCACGGTGCGAGCTTGGAACTCATTATTACCGATCTTTGGGTAATGCTGGGACCTCACACACCACACACACACACACACATCCCCTTGCTCAAAAGGGACAGTAACCGCCCAAATTTGTCAATGAAAAATCCCTGGGAGCAGTGAGGATTCCAACCGGCTACTACAGAATGGCAGGTCAACACGTAATTAACTTGACCATCGTGGCGGTGTGTGTGTGTCCTCGGGTGCTACATGCATATTTGTGCCTCAGAGAGAGAGAGAGAGAGAGAGAGAGAGAGAGAGAGAGAGAGAGAGAGAAAGTCCTATCCCTCGTTATACAAGTTTCCCCTTCATTACCGCGCACAATAATGATTTACCGAGAGTTTGAAGGAGAAAATATGCGTGGTGGATTTCGGGGAAAGTCTTAATTACGAGAGAGAGAGAGAGAGAGAGAGAGAGAGAGAGAGAGATGAGAGAGAGAGAGAGAAGAGAGAGAGGAGAGAGAGAGAGAGAAGAGAGAGAGAGAGAGAGAGAGAGAGAGAGAGAGAACAGGCAATCTGTACACACTGTATATATGGTTTCAATATGAGAATTTGGAGAGGCTGTGAGGACGCGTGTTGACTCAGCTCTCGAAGAAGGGAGGAGGAGGAAGGGTACAGCTGCTCGCCTCAATCCGTCAATCTATCAATTAATCATACTTCATTAGAAAGTATCCTTGTGAGAGAGAGAGAGAGAGAGAGAGAGAGAGAGAGAGAGAGAGAGAGAGATTAATGTGCTGGAGAGGGAAGGAGCGGGCGTGGGGGAAGGGGACTTTATGGAGACGGAAGAGGGGAGGGGGGAGAGGGGAAAGGACATGACTTATCGGCCTATACGGACGGAAATACCTTTTGGCACACTGAACCGGACGCAGGGTGGGCTGAATCACGCGCGCGCGGCGCACACACACACACACAACACACACACACACACAACACACACACACACACACACACACCACACACACACACACACACACACACACACACACCACACACACACACACACACACACACACACACACAACACACACACACAAAACCACCCCCACACACACACAAAACACACACACACACACCACACACACCACACACACCCCACACACAAAACACAACACCACACACACACACACACACACACACACACACACACACACACACACCCCAATTTTTTAAGGTAATTAGCTACTAACATGAAAGTTATTATAAGAAAAAAAAATATAATTACTACACTTGAATATTTTATGTCAACCTCGAAATGGATCGTCCTTGCTGTGACAACCTAAGGAATACAAAGGAAGAACAGACAGCAACAGCCGCACTGGGCCAAACGAGGCTGTCTGTGTGACGTATTTCTACCTCTATAGTTTCTGCGTGTTAGAGGTAAAAGAATAGTAAAGTTGAAGGAGGAGGAGAGAGGAGGAGGAGGAGGAGGAGGAGGAGGAGGAGGAGGAGGAGGAGGAGGTTTTATTGCAGGCGCGACGTGGCACTGACTAACCCACCCATGTAAATAATAATAATAATAATAATAATTTTGTTTTCACCCGAAGGCATACAGTAGAAACAAAAATAAGGGAATGCAGGAAGTATGGTACAAAAAATAAAAAGTAAGGAAAGGTAGGGAGTAAAGTAAAAAAATATATATATAATAAGTAAGGGAAGGTAGGGAGTGTAGTAAAGTAGGGAAGGGGGAACGTGGGGTAGGGCAGGTTGGTAGTGGGGCAGAAAAATATGTTTATGTTAATCGGTGACACGACCTTTCGAGCGAATGACTTTTCGAGC